>JAVANC010000026.1:10053451-10080951 GCA_033319125.1 Parnassius glacialis | reverse complement strand
CGAAATATATAAACATACATAAATATCAATAAAATAGAATAAATATATAAAAATTACATAAATATATCAAAAAAAACCCCAACCAGATGCAAGCCCTCGGCAGGGGAGACTAAACGGCCGAGGGTTAGGGGGAAAGGGAAAGAAACCGGCGGACGATGCGGGCGGTATCGGGGAGCACCACCTTCTGCATTTGAGCTCGGAGCGGTCCGTCACGGAGTCGCAGTCGCCTCAGATGACCCGAGAGGCTAACTGGGATTAACACGTTCGCAGAAACGACCACAGAAATAATTTTGATCGACAGATCACCTTACATGTCGGTCACCTCGTGAGCCAGGTCCAGATATTTTGTTTACTTATCTGCTTCGGCTTTCACAAGGTTCTCGTTATAAGGAAAGATAATGTCAACCAAAAATATCCTTGACTGTGCCCGGTCCATCAGCATAATATCAGGTTTATTCACAAGAAGAGTCCTGTATATGACAATGGTCCGGTCCCAGTAGAGCCTGCACGGTCATTTTCGAGCACGGCTTCCGGCAAGTACTTATAATAAATAAGGCAGTTTCTGAACCACGAGACCGTATTTCAGAGCGAGCTCTTGGTATAGAATCTTGGCTACTAGGTTGTGCCTGTGCAATTACTCAGAGTTAGAAAGCGCCGAACAACCAGACTACATGCCTAAGTGATTTACCGGGATGGCGACAAGCTCGACAAATATCAACGGTGACATCCCTTAGCATGTATCTTCGATAGTTGGTCTTAATAACCTGATCCTCTATTGCACAGACAAAAAAACCTCGGTTTCCCCGAAGAGGTCACCAAAACGTAGCCAGTGGAGGGAGGGAACTGTGTCTACGAAAGGCTCATGAAGAGCCTTGTAAAATCTTCCGTGCAGCTTCTTTTTCTTCAACACGGCCTCCCGATCGGAAATGCTCTGTACTGCCGGGTCCTGCCATTCCTCGTTGGCTAAGGATAGAGGGGTAACTCCTTTATCACAAAAAATAACGTCCCTATAGTATGGATCATCCGCTCTCGTCAGAAAATAATTACGGAGGCTGCACACTTCGCGATTATGCATGGTAAGCGCGCTTAAAAGCCGCGCCCACCATGCTTCCGCGGCAACTACAGCCTCATTACTGACGAACTAGGATGATGCATCCTGTGGGACGTCATTATAGTGCGGATTTTTCTGTCCAGAGCGTTCAGTTCGGTCTGAGTCCACCTGAGTATGCCAAAGGTATACATGAGAACAGGCATGATCCAACCGTTATATGCGTGCGTCTTATTCACACCGGACAAAAGGCTATTAAGCACTTTGGTCAAGCGTGCATAAAACACATCGCAAACTGACCGTTTCATACCCGCCTCATCTACACCGATGTTCTGTGACATACCCAGGTATCGGTATGTTTCAGCCTCGGAAAGGGTTCTTATTCTGATGGGCATAGATAAGTCTATGTCCTCAGAGTAAGCAACCCTTCCCCTTTCGACATGGAGGATCGCACACTTATCCGTCCCCAGCTCCATTCCAATAGAATTGCTAAAACCACAAGTGATGTTTAGCAATTCCATAAGGTGGGAGCGACTGGAGGCGAATAATTTGAGATCATCCATATAGAAAAGGTGGGTCACTTTTGTACATCCTCTCCGAAGCTCCAGTAAGGTACTGTTTTAAACAGTGGTAGAGCCACGCGGCTGCTTTTGCTGTCACACGGATGGGCCGGCTCGAACCGGGGTGGTACCACGACCTCACAGAATAGTCAGTCCTCACAGGTGAAAACGCATCTGCATTTTGATCTGTAACAGAGGATAGATGTAGATGTCTATGGGCCGCAGCAACCACTTACCATCAGGTGGACTGTGTGCTCGTTTGTCACCCTTATTCTATAAAAAAAAAGTCTCGAACTGTACAGTCAACCTTGTACAACTCGAGGACCCTCTTAAGCCATGTATGAGGCACCGAGTCGAATGCCTTTTTGTCGTCTATCCAGGCAGCGGAGAGGTTCCGACGGTTGCGTTTAACCACCTTGCCAATGACCGCGTCAATGAGGAGTGGTTCCTTGGTTCCACGACCACCGCCCCTACATCCATTCTGAGCGCGCGACATCACCTGATTTAAGTTCACGTGACGAGTGATTCTCGTACTCAAAATGGATGTTAGTGTCTTGTATATCGTGGGAGACACGTTATGGGGCGGTATTTCCTCGGGTCTGTGGTATCCTGACCTTTAGGAACCAAATGAGTGATCCCAGTAGTGAAGACGCTCGGGAACGACTTCTGGTCGAGAGCCTCTTCAAACTGTCGAGCGAGTACAGCGTAACACACCACGAACACCTTCAGCCAGTAGTGATGCAGCCCGTCGAGCCCGGACTTTTCCAGTTCGGGACTCTATGGACCGCCTCAGCTACGTCATCCAGCGTTATGATGACGGGGTCCATGGGCGTAACATTCGCACACTGACTCGCCACAATTTCCGTCCAAGGGCCCTCGCTGTGGTTTACGGGCTCTGACCACAGGCCGCGCCAGAATGCGATAGTGTCGGCCTGATTCGGTGCTGGGCCCGTTCCACGTACCATTGGTCGCTCCAGTGATTCATAGAGCCTCTTCTGATCACTCTGGAAGATACGATTCTGGTTGAACCGTGTAGACCTCTCAGTATATCGCCGAATCTGCTTTCCCCAAGCAGCTATTCTCTGTTTCAGGTCGTCTATGCGCTCCGTCAGTTTTTGCGTTATATCCGGCTGGGACAAACTGATATTTGTCTCAGCAAACGCCATCCTGACGGTGCGCACAACTCTCGGCCTATTATTGCCCGACCTGAAGCTTATCAGTCTGCCGATGAGGGCTCTTACCTTTGCGATACGGTCCTCAATCCTTCTTATCCAGGCTGGGATGGCGCTACTTTGTCTAGTAGCGCGTCCAGCCGTGGGAACTTTGGCGCCAATAATTCGGAAAACTGCCAGTGCGGCGCCAAAAAGAATTGAGTCCGTCTCGCAAAGATTCCGGCTGGCTTCGAAATAGGTCCCCAGCATTGAGTTGAGAGCCCTCACGACATCCCGATTACGCTTGCTCAGGGGCATGCGCGGGAGTCGCGGTCGATTTTCGAGAGGCATACTACGCGTTTCCAAAATAGCCTCTTCCAATGTACTCCTCATTTGCTCTTGTTCTAGTTCCTGGGCGACTGTTCCATCATCGTCTGAACCAACCATAACTGAAAGATTTACGGCGGCATCCACGTGTGCTGGTTGCTCTGCAACTTGTGGCGCCGCATCCTCAGCCGTAGCATTTTCATCCGATGAAGGAACAGCCTCACGTCGTAGTCGTTCGAGTTCGTTGCTATCGAATTTGTTTGAGCGCAAGATATACCGAACTCGGTCTGCAAGGTTTTGCTCGGTGACGGTTATAGATGGCTCCAGCTCAGCAAAAAGTCGATGCATCCTAGCCCGATATGCAAAACCTCCAATTTCTCCGCCTTTCGCCCTAAAATACGCCCGCAATGCGTTGCTGTTCATCTACATTGACCAACGCATGCGGCGTACTCCACCAGTGGCGGGTGCTGATTGCTGGGCTCGCGAAGACCCTGCCAACACCAAGCCAGCTGGTGGGGATAATGGATGCGAGGGGCTGCTAGATGGTCGTGCAGCACCTCGCGCTCGGCTGGCAGCCCGCATACTGTCGCGTCTAGCGCCAGCTCCAGACGCACCCCGGCGACCCCCAGGCAGCGGCCCTATACGCAGTCTATTTCTTTCCATCATCCTCTATTTCTTTCCATCATCCTCATTATTATTATTATTATGGATATGAAAGTTTGTTTGGAATTTCTATGTTTGTGTATCAATCACAAAAAATACTAAATAGATTTTTATAAGACTATATTTTGAATATCCTAAATCACAGTTAATCTATGGTGTTAAAAATAGTTAATTTTAATAAAAATAAAATTTTATTTCATGGCTATGAAATATGCTTACTAATTGGAATTATTATCAATACCTACAAAAATCTGCGATACACTATATCTTTCTATCGTAGAGAAATTTCACTTCTTCTGGGCCAAGCACGTACAGTTTCCCAGGTTACGTTTGCGCATTAAGGATCGTCTGAGTGTTTCTGTTCTATCTCTTTCTGTTTGTACCAGAAACCAAATATTAGGTGGAATGTTACGTGAAGAAATAACTATTAAGACTTGCCCTTCGGATTGTCATCCTGCGCTCTTCCACAGAGCCATTTGCCATACTGCTCGCTGGATAAAAGAGCAGATTAGGTGTTAATCTAGACCTACTAATAAAGTAAAAATGTTAGAATTAGGAATGGATTAACCCTCGTCCATAATGACGAGTTCGGTCTTTAAATAATTGAAATTTACGCGCACTTCTATACACTTTATTGCAATAGAACTTTCCACAACTCTTAGTTAAAATAATTTCAGTACTAAGAAATGTCGGCTTTTAATTTAGCGCGGGCGAAGTCGCAGGTAAAAGCTTGTAATTATTATAATTCAAAAATATTGTAAAAAATATTGTCCAAAATAATCACTGTGGACTGCGGAAGATATTGGGAGGTCATCACAGATATAATCATCTATTGATTTTGTTCGATTGACAGATAATCTTTAAATAGTAACAGCTGTTTCCCCCAAATCCAAGAGTTTGGTTGAATCCTCAAAGTTCAAAAACTTTATTAAACAAAGAGTATTTAAAAAGATTTATTATAATATGAAGGAAATTATGGATGGCAATAACCCCTAGGAATTAGGTAATCGCTACCAAGCTATTTCTTATTTGTTTTGTGTTGTTAATTGTGTAATATATGACTGTAAGCTGTTTTTTCCTTTTTTCAAAATAAAAGTCCAGTTGGGTGTTTTTGCTGGTCGTCCCAAGACAGAGATTTTTCCAAACCAATGGTAAATTAAACAAAAGAGTGACTTTTAATAAGTATTATTTATTATAATAAATACTGAATAAAAAAGTTTCTGTTTCAAAATAAAACATTTTGTTGTTTAAAAGGCGTTTGAAACCCAAAGCAATTGAATTGTGAAATTAACATGATAATTAAAATGGAACGCAGTTCAAACTAGACTATAATTTCTTTGTTCAATATCGTACACATCTAAGTCATTAAAACCGTTTCATTTGTATGTGTTTTTTATCACTCGTTTAGACATATGCACCTTAAAAGTGAGTTTTCCATCCGGGATTATATCAAGATATTTTAGCGAGTCTGTTTATTTATCTTAATAGATGCGATTAAGTACGTAAGTAAATAAATAAGTAAATACAAATGAAGTTTTATCGAATACTGTATTTATCTAACTTGTCGCAGGTATTATCATCTAGACGGTGATAGTACAATGAACAAAATAAATCAGACAGGATTTCAGTACTGTGGCACTGAAAATCCAGCTCAGCATCATTTTGTAAGATAAAGTGGCAATGGGCCGGCCATATAGTTCTAAGAATCGATAACCAATGGGGAATGCATGTTCTTGGGTGGCAGCCAAATATCGGTAGACGAAGGGTAGGGCGTCCCCCCGTTAGATGGAGTGATGACCTGGTAAGACATGCAGGACGTCGATGGATGCAGGTGATTCAAGACCGAGCTTTGTGGCATTCCTTGGAGTGAGTGAACATAGCCACTTATTATTTATAAGTAATTAATAAAATAACTAGTAATATTAAAATGATCGTATCATCATCATCATCATCATCATTACAGCCTTTCATAAGTCCACTGCTGAACATAGGCCTCCCCAAGGAATGCCACAAAGCACGGTCCTGAGCCACCTGCATCCATTGACCTCCCGCATGTCTTACCAGGTCGTCACTCCATCTCGTGGGGGGTCGCCCTACACTTCGCCTACCGGTACGAGGCTGCCACTCGAGAACCTTTCCCATCGGTTTTCGATTCTTCGAGCTATATGGCCGGTCCACTGCCACTTCAGCTTACAAATCCGTTGGGCTATGTCGGTTACTCTGGTTCTACTGCGGATATCCTCATTTCTAAGTTTATCGCGCAGAGAAACCCCGAGCATAGCCCTCTCCATAGCTCGCTGAGCGACCTTGAGCTTCCTCATACGGCCAGAAGTGAAGGACCTCGTCCCAGATCCGTAAGTCATCGCTGGCAACCCGCACTGGTTTGAAAAAAAAGAAAAATAAATGATCGTATAATGACAAATAATTTGGTAATAGGTTATTAAAACATTAATTACATTATGAGGCCGTTAGACTTACTTCTCGAAACGGCAACCTCATTAGTACGTACTGCATGGTTTTACAAAAGAATATAGGGCAACCAGTGAATGATAAATAGCAATATAGTATACAAGTACATTCAAGATTAAGAGATTCCAGATTCTATGTGGTAGAGCCACGCTGCAGTTATATTATGGCTGTAGCACGAATTAGTTGGCTCGATCGAGGGAGGACCACAATCTCACAGAATACCAGCGTAAAAAATCAGATGAATGTTGTTGTGTTTCGTATGGTGAGTGTAGAGAACCAGAGACTCTTTTACGGAAAACTAAGCATTCCATCTAAGTTCTCTGAGGTGACAATGTATCTCAATTTTCATTTTTAATTCGGTTTAAATGTGGATGTCTATATATATTTCGTATGGTTAGTGTAGAGAAACAGAGACTCTTTTACTGGAACTGAGGCATTCAATTTAAGTTCTCAGAGGTAACAACGCATTTACATTTTAATTTTTATTCGAGAATAGATGTAAATCTATGGTCCATTGCATTTAAATGACATCGGGTGGACTGTGTGCTCGTTTGTCACCCTATTTCTATATAAAAAAGGAACGCCGAACTTAAGCATTATAGACTTTTTTCTTTTCCCTATTTCTTGGCCTGCACGGTTTGTGCGTCAGCGATGTTTTCCATTTTTCAATGTATAATTATTATCCTTCGTAGTACAAATATATAATTGGTCTTCATAGTACACTGTTTCACAATATGTTAATGCGACACATTGTGAAGTCCTCGGGAGATTTTGACGGCAATTTGAGCCAGCAGACAGTTGGCAATGGTATCTCAAGGCACCTAAGCAGACAACCTTATATTGAGTATCACAAAACCATTAGAGCACTTGTTTCACCGGTTTTTTTTTCCATTTATTCAAAATATTAAAAAAAAAGAACAAAATTATTTTTTTAGCCCTACAGCAGAAACCACACACGGTTTAGTTGCTGTGGTCTATTAACTATAAACTATTATCTTATACTAAAAACTATTATAGATAATAATGGTAAATTTATATATTTATTAACTAATCACTAAGTATATTATTAATATGTAAATTTGAGATAAATCAGGTATAAACACATTAGATCAGGCAATTTACAGTAATTATGTTATCATTTAAGATACTATTAATATATTATACTAACTTATAATAATACAAATACACATACCATACCGACCATCTAGTTATTTAATTAGAAACTCTTTTAGTGTTCTTTTAGCTTTTTTTACTTTATAATATTTTACTTTATTTAAGACAGTGAGAGGAAGTTCGTTGAGTAAAGAGAGGAGCAGGTATTCCCACGTGCGCTTACCATAAATATTTTTGTAAGTTGGAAGCTTAAATGTCGGTAACCTATTCAACTTACGTAGGGTTACAGGTCTACTATATTTTTTTAATTTACTCAACTGTTCCCACTCTTCATATAGGACTGCCAATTTAATTTCTTCATATACATTTAACGTTTTACAGTATTTAAATAAGTTTGAATCATCATGTCTGTATAGTTGCTTAACATAGTTAGGAACTATTGCTTTTAAGATTTTTAGTTGTATTTTATAAATTTCTTGTATATAAGTTTTAAATGTTCTACCATAGCTACTCAGTCCATAGTTTATTATTGAACTTGCTAATGCCAAATATAAAAGTGTCAACGTTTGGTAAGGAATTTTATGCTTAAGTATTGTTAAATTACAAAGTATTGCTCTTAGTTTGTTACAAATGTGAATAACATGAGGTCTCCAGTTAAATTTACTATCTATTATTAGGCCTAAATACATATGCTGATCAACCATTTCCAGGGGGTTACAGTTGCATTTGGTGTATTGCTGATGCAGACAGCTGTGCTCATGTGCAATGATAGTGGGCTGTGTATCATATTTTATGTAGCTTGAGTGTATATGCATCAGCTTAGTTTTTTGAGTATTGATTACCAGCCCAACATCATGTGCCCATTTGCACAGCTGATCATAGTTATGTTGCATCAATTCTTGTGCTTTAAATAGGTTGTTATGTGCAGTTATTAGACATGTGTCGTCTGCGAACTGGTAAATAGAACAATCTTTAAAGATATTACACATATTATTCACATATAACAAGTATTCGGACGGACCAATAATAGAGCCCTTGGCTGTACCCTGAGAAGTAGATATTTTATTACTATATTCACCTGCGACCTTTACTACTGTATGACGGTTTGTGTGATAGTTTTGAAACCAATTCAGGGCCGGACCCTAAATTCCGTTTTGTTCTAATTTTGAAAAAAGTATATTATAATTTAAAACATCAAATGCCTTACTAAAATCAATAAAGATAGCAATAACATGTCTCCTCTCATTTAGGTGCAAGTTGACTTCATTAGTAAATTTTGCAAGTAACTGTGAGGTACTTTTATTTTTTTGAAATCCAAATTGTTTACTGTTTATTATTTTATTCTGAGCAAGGTATTTGCTTAAAGTATCTCCAATGTACCTCTCAATTATTTTGTCAATGGAAGATAAAATAGTAATTGGTCGGTAATTATTTGGATTGTCGTAGCTACCTTTCTTATGTATAGGCCTAATAACACCTATTTTTAATAGGTCGGGATAATTACATGTTTCAATGGACTGATTAATTAAATGAGTAATAATAGGTGTTATTTTGCCCTTAACATGTTTTATGTATTTTGCACTAATGTTATCCCAGCCAGCACTTTTATTCTCATTTAATTTGTTTATTATTGTGGATAGTTAGATAGTTTGCTTTTCCCAATCTAAAACATACATTCGGTTCATTAATATAAGTATTGGTTTTAAGAATAGAAGTGCTGCAGGATGTACAGGTTTGTTCAATATTTTTTTGAAATTCTGTAGCAAACTTATTTGATATTAATTTAGCAGGCATTTTGTACTTATTTAATAAAATTTCATCTATAGATTTTGTCAATTTACCACATAACTTGTTCACAATATCCCAAACTTTTTTTGGGTTTTTAAAATTAGCTATTATCTGACTTTTAATATGTCTGTTTTTTATGTAATTAATATATTTGTTAGTTTTATTTCGATACTTATTATACAATATTCTATTTTGCAAGTTACTTTCATCCTGTTTCCATATTTCTAATAGCTTATTCTTAGTATTACACATTTTTATGGCTCTTTTATTTATCCATACACAATTCCCCCTTCTACTTGTATGTACTTTTCCAGTATATTTACATTTTTTATGAATATAATTGTATTTGTTAGAAATAAAGTTCATTATATCATTAGGATTAACATATCTTAACCCCTGGCTCCAGTCTACATTACACAATTCATTTAGTAATTTGCGATGGTTTATTTTAGTACAATATTTAATGTTCTCTTTTTGTAGTGAAGCCTGGACTATCACAAAACCAGTCATATAATGGTCAGCTATGGAGTTATTTATCACTGCTGTATGTATGGATGATGCAGGAGCACTGTGATTGTCAAGGCTTCGTATGAATATGTGATCAATACAGCTTTTGGTAATTAAGTTCCCTCTAGATTCAATCCGTGTATACTATCGAATTCCACAATCAAGGCCTACCTCACTCATGGTGTTGAGATATAAGTTAACATTTGACTCATTTAGTTTAATGTTTATGTTTATGTCCCCGATAATTTCAAGATTACTTTTTAAAGGAAACTGCTTTATTACCTGTTTGATTTCCCTGATAAAAATACTTGATTAGAGCTTGGAGGTCGGTATAATGCACAAATATACAATTTATAGTTGTAGCTTGTTGACACTTCACCAATAATGGATTCAGAAAAACATGTATTCACTGGAAGTCTATTAAATGAAACACTTTTATGCACATATAAGATGACACCTCCACCTCTTTTGTTTTTGCGAAGTTGTGAATACATCTCATAATCTTCTAGTTGAAAAAGAGATGAGCACTCCGCTCTTATGTTAGCTTCTGTAACTACAATTATGTGTATTATTCTTAAGCTGTTGCTTATTATGTATTCAAGTTGGTCAAAGTTTTTTAGCATGGATCTTATATTTACATGAAGCGTAGATAAATAGTTACATTCTATGGAAGTCTTTTCCATAAATGCATTCCAGTTGTTATATGTATATTCATTTATGTGTGGAGTGAAATCTTCCATGCAACACTACAATAATAACTTGACAGTTGACAGTTAAATATCATTTCATTTTGCGTTAAATAATTTCACCAATCTTTCTACATCATTGCTAGATCGAATGTGGTGTATTTTATCTGTTTCATGTTTTCTTGCCAATATCACACCATTCTTACACCACACGAACTTGCAGAGATTATTTCTTTTTAGTTCTGTTTTTGATTTCCACAGCAAATAAGCAGTTGCAGGTGTCAGGGATTCCCTGAAGTAAATCTTGCTTCCTTGCGAAAGTCCTATGTCTCAGCAGCTGATATCTAGATTTTTTGAAGATTCCAACCACATCTCTTTGCACCCTTCTCTCAACAATAAAATTACTATTGACTGCGAGTTATTGCTGTTGATCGAGCGAACTGTTTTTTTTCTGAAGGCTTTAATTATATCTTGTGGGTTTTGGTTTATTTTTATAGCAATTCTTTTTGTTAAATCTAATAGATTCTCCGCCTCCTCTTCAGCAATACCACATATCTCGATATTATTAATAATGAGGTTTTGTTGTCCGAGTTATTTTTTTATTCAATGGCGTCATTTTTTAGTGACACGTTTTTTAGGTTGTTTTTTATGTCTTTTATTTGGTTGTCAGTTAATTTCAAGTTTATTTCGTATTCTTTAATTTTCTCTTGATATTCATCCATTTTTTCGGAGAAAAATTGTAAGGTAGTTTGAAGTTCTTGTTGCATAATTTCTCGTAATTCTCTCCTTATGTCGCTGATTATTTTTCTCGTTAGGGTGTTGTATTTCAGTTCTGAGCTGGAACTTGTGTCTTCTTCCGCGTCAGGAATAATACATGAAATTCTTTTCGGTTTTGCTGTACCCGTGCACGAACGGCATTTCCAATCAACAGAGTCGGTACTATTTAAGACGTTAAGTTGCTCTTCTGAGATTGCAGCACATTCCCCATGTGTCCACTTGCTGCATTTGCCACACTGGATCCCTGGGGACTTTTTGGTAACAATTTTGTTGCATTGAGAACACTTAACCATTGTAGGTATTTGCAAATCAATTGATCGACAATACGTAATGCCGGTGACGCGGCGCGCGTACGAATCACTAATAGTTCACATGCGTAGACACTTAATATACAAAATCGCACCACTTTTACGTATATAAATCCACTTCAAACCATTATTTAAACAATAATACAGGAGCAGCATACTGCCGCCGGTCAAGTTCCCGCCAAAACTCCCATTATAGACTTGCGATAGCCCTTTTTTTCTCTACAACGGGAGAGGCCCTTGTTCATCATTTGACATTTGTGGGCTGATGGTGATAGAGAAGAGCATATATATAAGTGGGAGATTATTGGCACTGTGCTTAATAGTCCTTCTTCTTGGCGGAGGATATTAATTTAAAAAAAATAATAATAATTGTCTAATTGTTTTTTAATTGAAATTTCTTAGAGTAAAGTCCTTTTTTAAATATATAAATAGCCAACTACCGTTACAGCGAATCAAAAGTCCATTTCTGAACATGGGCTTCTCACAGATTGCCTCATAGGTGGTATACTTGCCATAGTTGCAACGCTTGGCAGGTGAGTTTGCAACTGCAGTTTATTTTGTTGTTGTTATTATTAGGAAGTCGATGCTACGCCTACGTTGTTTCCCTCTGTCGTTTCTTAAGATACGCACGGGAAGTCATAGCGAAGTGAATATTCCAACATAGCCCCTGCACGGTGAAGGATAATGCATGGCTTGGTGAATAAACATTATACATCATAATTACAGTTTTAAAATACAGTTCAAGTAGCATTAAATTTATGTACAATGCGCTTATTGTGAGGTATTCCAAACTTTACTGCACCGTGTATAAGTTTTAACGATGTAAGCGGAACGACTTCACAAGACTTTCACAACATTGCCGCTTTTTATAATCTGCACAATGTCAGCGTACATATCTTACATTAGATAATCCTATATGTGATATAGAATTATATCTATATATGATATGAATAAAATTGTAGTGTAAGTCTGAAATATCGAAAGAACTGTTATAAATTGAGTTCAAGAGGCTATTTTCCATTAAGACATGTATATTTTTGTTTGTCTGTCTGTCTGTCCGTAATCCGTAATATGTCGAATGGCTGAACCGATTGTCATAAAACTGAACGACAGACAGATAGAGAATAATGTCAGGGGTTATCTAGATTTGGACGTGGATTTTAACGGTGGTAGAGCCACTCGGCAGTTTTTGCTGTTGCACGTATGGGCTGGCTCGAGCTGGGTTGGTCCCACGACCTCACAGAATACCGGCGTGAAGTAGAAGCCCTGCTTTTGCGTTTCGTCTGGTAGGTGCAGGTGGCCGGAAGCCCACTTCAGGGTGTCCTATCCGGCTGAAACTACGTATCTCTCCTACCCGGGGTACAAATTGGAGCTCTCCTTTGTGCCTCGGGCTGAAGTTTGCTACAGATTCCTTGCTACAACAGGCCCCATCCGAAGAGATCGTGATTCTTGGCAATTTCAACGCCCACCACGCCGAATGGCTCGGTTCACGTTTAACCGATCATGCGGGGAGATTTGTTTATGACTTTGTCTTGGCATATGGTCTGACACAACTGGTTACTTCGCATACGCGGATTCCAGATGTGGAGGATCATACACCTTTCCTGTTGGACCTTCTGATGACCTCTCATCCGGACGGATATCATGTTTCCGTCGATGCCCCTCTCAGCTCTTCGGATCATTGTCTGATCCGGAGTGTGGTGCCACCCACGCTCCCTTTGCGGTTGCGTTCTGCAGGTTGCCGCCGTGTTCGGCATTATAGGTCAGCGGATTGGGACGGAATGCGGTCTTTTTTGCATCCTACCCATGGGGGCGCGTTTGCTACTCGCCGGATTGTCCCAGTGCTGTTGCTGACTCTGTCACTGATGTGGTGCTACAGGGAATGGAACTATTTATTCCATCATATGTGGTACCCATCGGAGGCAGATCTCAGCCTTGGTTTGGTCGCTCCTGTAAGACTGCATTATGCAGTAATCAGGAGTGTTATCAAGCCTGGGCTGCGGCTTCGCCAAGTCGGGATGTAAACACCAGCATGCTTAAAAAGAAGTATAAATTTGCCTCCAGGTTCTTAAAAAGAGTTATTGCCAAGGCAAAATCAGAGCACATAGGCAGAATTGGCGAGAAACTAGTTCGCCTTCCTTCGGGAACCCGGGCTTTGTGGTCTCTCGCCGAGGCTGTCATAAAGAATTTATGTAAGCCATCACTACCATCTCTGCACAGGGAGAACGACTCACTGGCCTAAGTCGCAAAAGAGAAAGCCGACCTTTTAGGCTCCCTTTTTGCGTCCAACTGGACTCTTGATAACGAGGGAAAAACACTGCTGACCATCCCGCGGTGTGAGTGCTCCATGCCGGATGTGCGGTTCTCACAGCGATCGGTTCACAAAGCACTCCTTTCCCTGGGCCTCCACAAGTCGAGTGGGCCTGACGGAATCCCCCAATGGTGCTGAGGACGTATGCTCCGGAGGTGGCACCGATTCTAACGCGTCTTTTCCAGTACTCCTACTACCTAGGCGTAGTCCCGAAATTATGGAAGACAGCTTTGGTCCACCCGATCCCTAAAAAAGGCGACCGCTTAGACCCGTCCAAATACAGGCTTATCGCTATCACCTTAGGTGATAGCGATAGGCCTGCATTTGTTCTCCAAAATAATAGAATCCATTATTAACTGCCAGCTCATGCGATACCTTGAGGATCACCTGCTGATTAGTGACCGCCAATACAGTTTTCGTTGAGGTCGATCAACTGGCGATCTTCCGGTCTACCTGCCCCATCTATGGGCAGAGGCGATAGAGTCCAAAGGGGAGGCGTTGGTCGTTACTTTGGACATTGCGAAGGCCTTTGATCGGGTTTGGCCCAAAGCGCTTCTATTGAAGCTCCCTTATTATGGGCTTCCCGAGAAATTGTGTAATTGGATTACCAGCTTTTTTGCAGATCGGAGCATCAAGGTCGTTGTAGACGGTGCATGCTCCGACTACAAGCCTATTAACGCTGGTGTACCACAAGGCTGTGTGCTATCACCAACGCTGTTTCTTCTGCATATCAATGATATATTGCTAACTGGTAACATTCATTGCTATGCGGATGACAGCACTAGTGGTGCTCTATACACACCGGCCGTGCCAATATTTCTCGGGAAAACGTCGCCGAGTACCGGAACAAACTTATGTCTGAAGTCGAGTCTTTGTTGAACAAAGTCTCGGATTGGGGGCGACTAAATTTAGTGCAGTTCGATCCTCAGAAGACACAAGTATGCACTTTTACCGCTAAAAATAACCCCTTTGTCGTATCTCCTTAGTTTCAAGGCACTCACCTTCTTGCCTCAGCCAGTATCGGAATCCTCGGAATCGACATATCGAGTGACGTGCAGTTTCGTGGTCATTTGGAAGAGAAGGCCAAATTGGCCTCTTGGCGTGCTCAGCAGAGCGGGACAGTATTTCATGCCGGCACACCGCCTGCAACTTTATAAGGCGCTGGTTCGGCCTCACATGGAATACTGTTCCCATATCCGGTAGGGGCTCCCCAGCGCCAGCTCCTTCCACTTGCCCGCATCCAGCGCAGAGCGGCTCGAATCGTCGACGACCGATTCCTTGCCGATCTGCTCGATTCATTGGCACTGCGAAGATAAATTGCATCCCTTTACATTTTTTTTCGCATTTACCACGGGGAGTGTAGTATCAGAACGCAGCTTAATCAGAACGCAGCTTGTCAATGTCAGAATAATCACCCCTCTCTTTTTAAACCAATCGCTATCTCGCTCTCTTGTTATGGAACCGACAGGACATTGTAACTTGCGGTAATAGATAATAATATAAAACAACCATTGTAAGAAACTTTATAAATAAACTCAAGAAGACCTCAACACTTATCTTTTATTTACTATAATACAGAGAGTGCTCTGAGGAATTGGTCGGATTAATCCCAGCCGCTATATTTCACGAATGCACATCGCGGCAGAGCTCCTGATACCATCCACACCATCTTGATGATTGGCGGTCCACCGCTGTGTGATTTAGAAGATGTTTTCTTCCTTGCACAACTTCCTTGTGGAATCGATTACCATCAGCGATTTTTCCGGACCGATACAACTTAGAGACCTTCAAGAAATGAGCCTATAATTTTTTAAAAGGCCGGCAACGCATCTGCAATTCCCCTGGTTCCCCTGGTGTTGCGGTTGTTCATGGGCGGCGGTCGTCACTTACCATCAGGTGAGCCGCATGCTTGTTTGCCCCCTCTCCTATAAAAAAGACTATATTTTATCCGAAATTCTTGGGTTTTTTTTTTTGAAAAATCAAAAAGTTTATAGAATAAATGGTCTTTAATGATTATCCTTTAGCTAAATATCGCCATATTAATAGATCATAATGCAGGATCGCGTAGAAGCGGTTCCCTAGTCATAAATAAAATAAATTAAAACAAGTTCTATTAATTTCGTTAATATTAGGAACAGACACAAGTTGCACCCAACAGTTATTCGACTCCACAGAGTCAGCAATTCATCCTTGGGGTAATGAATACGCTTTTACAACAAAATTCCAGAAAACATATATTATTGCCTTGCCTTCTTTTAAAAGATGATTACGCATCAACTTTTTAAAAGCAAACTTATTGGGAGCTTTTCTGATGTCATCGGGCAAGGAGTTCGAAAGACGTGTAGCCTGAACTGACTATTTTAAGAAATTTTTCTAAGAAAATGTCTAAACTTTACCCTTTAAAATTCCTCGTGAGAATAAGTTGGTCAACATAAAAGGCGAACTCAGTTTAAGTTCAAACGTGATAGAGCTTTATTATGATGGGTTGGCTTGACCGCGGAGGGACCACTCACTCACAGATTACAAGCATGAAATTGCAGCTTGATGCTGCTTTGTAGCGTATTGTGAGTGAAGAGAACCGGAGACCCCCTTTTACTTTTTTTATAAGATAAAGGTAACAAACAAGCACACAGTCCACCCGATGGTAAGTGGTTAATACTACCCATAAGCATCTACTTCTATCTTATATTTCGAATCAAAATAGAATGTGTTGTCACTTGTAAAGGTTAGGATGGAATGCCTCGTTTCCAGTAAAAAGGGTCTCCGGTATTTTGCACTCACCTACGAAACACAACAGCGTTAAGCAGCAAATTTACCCTGGTATTATGTGAGAACGTGGTCCTTTCTCAGTAAAGCTGACCAATTCGTACTACAACTATACCAGTGATATAGCTGTAGCATAGCTCTATCACGAGTAATACTTGAACGAAGAATTCAATCTCAGTTCTCAGGGGTGTACACGCATTTGCAATTTGATTCGTAATCGAGGATAGATGTAAATATCTATGGGTCACAGTATTCATTAACCATCAGGTGGAACTGTGTGAGCATGATTTATGAAACGGTTATAAAATTATTTATAAAAACAACATCCTTATAAAATCAACTCTCCCTTTATGTGAGCGTTAATAAAGCGTCAGCGCTTAAATGAAAACATCGCATCGCTGGATTAACTTTGCCACTTATAAACTGTCAGTCGGGTTGAAACCTCCATTACTGAAGCTATAACACGTGAGCGGCTTAATTAGTATCAAAGCAAAATATTACAGCCATTTACTTATTAGTACTTATATATTTTGTAATATTTAATTTACAGGAAAGGTATGGTTTGTATTTCATTACAGCTTTTGAAGTCGAGGCTTTTATTCTATGTTTATTTAAAATAAACGTTACGCTCACACTGAGATTTTCTACTGTAACGTAGAGGCAGTTCATAAACAAAAATTGTACAAGCACAAACATCCGGAGCAACTATGTGTAGGTCATAAAATTTGTATACCATAATTTCTTGTTCCGTACGAGATTCCAATCTCGACACTCATAAACGCAATTCATTGCTAAGCCACTGCGCCATGAATCTATCAAAATGCATGTATACACTATGTCTTAATCACTGACTTCTGAAGCTATTATGTTGAAATCATTGGAACGAAGTTCCATATCGGACGGTACGAATTTAGCGGCTGGGGGCTAGGCGAGAAAAAGTGTAAGATTTTTCTGTCACGACTCCTGACATAGTTTAAACGGCTTTGGCGGCTAGAAGGAAGCGAGATGGAATAATATCCATCTTCCTTGCACTTTTTCGTATCATGCCATGCAAGAAATATTATTTTATCATAAATGACGCTTCATTTTAATAGATGTAATGTATAGTAATTCATTTTTATTTGTTAATCAATAATATAATATGTTTATATACTACGAAAGAAATTTCGTTCCAACCGAGAGTTCTGGGAAAACATGTAAAATATTAAAAAACATGAGTGAGTAATACATAAGTAGAAAAATGATTTTTAAATATTTTTCTACTTTGAAGCTGGCTTTTACCTTTATTTAAATTTCATGTTTGTTGTTTTGTTTAATAAATACGTAGCTTTAATATAAATTATTTTTCCTCCGTGGTTCCTTAAGTGGCTTGTTAGTGTATTTTCAAAGAGAAACAAAACCACTCGTAGTCCTCAAAGTTTATTTCACATAACATGTTCATACACATAGTTCAAAAATGCAGAATGTGTCTACGATATATTGTCGTTTTGTATCCAGATATAAATTACAACTACGAAGTAAAACTATGTTGAAACTTGAAAGTATCTAGGCGTAAAGTAATAAATTTTAAATAGTAGTAATCTATTTTATTTTATTTAATGAAAAATTCAAGCTAGATAAATATTTTATATCTCGAATTTTGGTAACATTCACACATATATACATACATTATATAATAGTTTAACGAGTATTTTTTTGACAATAAAATTATTTAATAGGTAAATAAATCAAAACTTGTTAGGCAAACTAGTGAATTAATAATGATTTCTTATATTTACACGAACACTACACATTGAATAAAACCTTTTTACGGATTTTGTCGCATTTAATTTATTTATTTTAATTCCCGACGTTTCGGCTGTCTGAAGTCACAGATAGCCCGGCTACTTTCAAATTTTTAAACCAAAAATTAATATTCAATAACTAAAGGTAGCCGCTTGCTGTAAAGCACCCGAAACGTCGGGAATTAAAATAAGTAAATTAAACGCGATAAACTCCTTAAAAATAGTGTATTAATATTTAGCTTTGCTCACCGCAAATCGTTTAGGAACGTTCGGCTCCTTTACGAGCTGGCTTGGTACAGAATTTTCGTACTAAAATTGAACTAAATATTAATTAATTTCATTTTCTTTTAAAAACATTTATTTCAGTAAATTTAAGTGAAAGAAAAAAGATTGAGATTGACTAAAAGTAAGTAATTAAATACATTTCTATATTTTTTTAAATTGTCAGTGTTGTTTTTTGCCTCAGTGTTTGTTTGTGAACGTATCACGTCCAAAAAAACTTTCTTTTTACAAAGGAATCGTTGATAAAAATGATAAAGCGTATCTTAGACTAACAGTTAGTCTTTGTTTTAATAGGATAAATCCATACTATCAAAATTTATGAGTATTAATTTGAATTGTCGGTACGAATTTATTCAATTACGGCGATTTAATATATGGGACGGTATTAAATGATATGGAATAGTGTTCTATAATAATATAATTTTATAACTAAAATACAGATATTAATTATGTTTTCTCACAAATAACAATATATTATAAGTTGATAAATCCCTTACCTTAATCAAACTATGGCAGTGCAAAAGAGGCGGGTTGTGTTGTTTTTTCTTTTAGATTTGTCTTGGGGGATAAGTCACTCGCGTCCGTAGGCTTCGACCACCTAACCCTAGGCCCACCCTACACGTGTCCCCCGGGTGGTGCTAAACGAGCGACAAAGCCGAAAAGACAGACTCGGCTCCTCGCCGTGTGGTAGCGGCGTAAAATTTACCACCCCTTATGTCGCACCATGAGCCAACAATTCAAAGAAATGGCCTCGAGTTCCCGGCGCCCCTTTAATGGGGCAGGGGTGCGAAGAATTTCCGGGAGGAAAACCGGCGACGACGTTCGCCACCCGTCACGTCCTGTCTCCTGGAGGGGCGAAAAGTTGATTGCGGAGGCCCGTCTGGCTACGCTGAATGTATGTGGAGCAATGAATAATAAGATGGATGAAATATACGAAATGATGAATGATAGAGGAATAGATGTGTTATGTGTGAATGAGACGAAACGAAAGGGAAGAGATGTCACTGCACATGGCATGTATACCGCTTACTAGTCTGGTGTAAACGAGACCGAGCGAGCATGCCAGGGAGTCGGTGTCATCCTTTCAGAAAGAATGGGTCAATGTGTGAAAGAGTATGAATGTGTAAGCCCAAGGCTGCTGTGGATACGAATGAAAGTGGGTTTAAAGAAGTTGTTTGTGCTTGGGGTGTACGCCCCAGATATGTCTAAGCCCACTTATATCCGAGAGCAGTTTTATGACATGGTAAGGCTGGTGTTGACGAAGTGCAAGGAAAATGAAAGTATTATTATGTAAGGAGATTTTAATAGAAGGGTGGGAGTGAAGAGGTCTGGTTATGAAAGGGTATTAGGAGCGTTTGGCGATGAAAGAATAAATGAGAATGGTGAAGACCTCCTCACCATATATGTAGAAAAGAATCTTTTTGTGGCGAACACTTTCTTTCGCCATAAGAGGATTCACATGTATACATGGGAAAGAGGGGATGATAGAAGCATGATAGATTTCATAATTGTGGATGGAAGAATGAGGAGCGCAGTGGTAGATACAAGGGTTTACCGGGGGTCCAACGTAGGGACGGATCATTACTTGGTCTTATGCCGAATTAATGGTCTATTCAAGCGTTGGCGGCATCGGACATCTGTGTCTACCACTGCGTTACAGCGTATAAGAATAGAGAGGTTACAAGATGAAGGTGTGAAAGAGAAGTATAAATGCAGACTGAGGGAAAATATAAGTGTGCTGAATGAATTTTGTATGAATGATTTAGACTTGAAGAATGTATGGAATAATGTTAAGAAAGTTTTGGTGGATACAGCCACCGAAGTATGTGGTGTAAGTAAGAGATCGAATGAAAGAAAAAGTAATACTTTGTGGTGGGATGATGAGGTACGGATGGAAGTTGAAGCAAAGAAGAGGGCATGGCTAGATTTACTAGCAACCAAACCTGGTAGTTCTGGCGGTATGAATGATGAGATTGAAAGAAAAAAGGCAGACTTTAGACGTATAAATAAGAGAGTAAAAGAAGTTATTGAAAGGAAAAAGCAAGAAAGAATAGATAAGAATGATAGAAGAATATCTGATAACTTCCAGGCAAATATTAAAATGTTCTGGAAGCTCGTAAGAACTGCCAGGGGAAATTCAAAACAGCCTAGAATGAATGCTATACGAGACGAGAATGGCTGCATGCTGAATGATGAAGTTTTGAATTAATTGAGATGGAAGGAATATTTTGAAAGCGTGTTTAAGAGTGAAGAGTCGTCTGAAGTAAGTGAAATAGAAATTCCGGAAGAAGTGGAGAGAGGTAAAGAAATAAATGTAGATGAAATAGTGCAAGCAATAAAAGGCATGAAAGCAGGTAAGGCAGCCGGATATGATAGAGTATCACTCGAAATGCTAAGGGCTGGAGAGAGTGTGGTTGCAGGCCTGCTGTACACCTTGTTTAATTTATGTTGGGAACTGAAGCGGGTACCGGAAGACTGGTGCATAGCCGTTATAGTCACAATATATTATAAGGGAAAGGGGTCGCAGCAGGACTGTAAAAACTACCGTGGTATCAGCTTGCTTAGCATTGTGGGTAAACTGTATGCTAAGGTGTTAATTGAAAGAGTTATGGAAGAAACTAATGGAAAAATTTGGGATGTGCAAGTAGGATTTAGAAAGGGTATGGGGTGTACGGATCAATTTTTTTCCATGCGCATGATTGCGGAGAAATTTTTGGCCAAAAACCAGAAAGTTTTTTGTGCGTTCATGGACTTGGAAAAGGCTTATGACAGAGTGGACAGGAACGTGTTATGGCAAACACTGACCTCATTTGGGTTGAGCGCTGGTCTGATACAGGCATTGAAGTCTCTATATAGGGACTCTAGTGCTTGTGTCAGGATCAACAGGGCCTACTCGGACTGGTTTGGCATCCATAAAGGTGTCAGACAGGGTTGTGTGGCTTCCCCGTGGCTGTTCAACCTATTTATGGACAGTTGTTTGGAAAATTTGAAAGTAGAAGAATGCGGGTTAAGAATGGTTAAGTTAACCGTCAAATGCCTTTTGTACGCCGATGATCAAGTCATACTTGCGTCTTCGGCAGCCGAATTGCAAATGATGGTTACATTAATGAACAGGACATTAAAAGAAAAGGGAATGAAAGTGAACACAAGTAAGACGAAAGTTATGGTTTTTGAAAGAGAAGAAAGTAAAACGATATGTGAAATAAGAATAGAAGGGGAGTTGATAGAGCAAGTAGATGAGTTTGTGTATTTGGGATGTGTGTTTAGCAGGGATGGTGGATATGACAAGGATATAGAACGACGAGTATTGCAGGAAATAGAGTAAATGGGGCTCTACACTCTATTGTGAAAAGTCAGAATGTGTCCAAAAAGGCACGTATGGCAATTCACAATGCTGTGTTTACTTTGTGCCTACTTTAATGTATGGTAGTGAAAGTTGGATGTGGCAGAAGAAGCACGAGAGTAGAATAAATGCTGTAGAAATGCGATCATTAAGGAGTATGTTAGGGATGAATCTGAATGACAGAGTGAGAAATTGTTTAATAAGAGAAGAGTGTGGTTTGCAAGATGATGTTGTGACCAGGATTAAGAAAGGAATGCTTCGGTGGTTTGGTCATGTAGAAAGAATGAATGAGGAAAGAATGACAAAGCAAATTTATGTTGCAGAGGTGAACGGCAGAGTCGGGAAGGGTCGCCATAGGCGAAAGTTTATCGACCAAATTGGCGATATGTTGAAAATGGCCAAATCAAGAGTACCTTTAACCGACGAGCGTGTATGCGTAGGTATATGGATGTGGAGGAAGCGAGAGAGGTCTGTCAGGATCGTGCCAAAAGGAAGTCCATAGTCTCTGCCTACCCCTCTGGGTGACAGGCGTGAGTGTTTATGTATGTTTGTTTGTATTGTCTTCATACTTTATAATTGCTACAGATCTGTATATCAAAAAAATAATCTGTACATAAATATTAAAAAGAAAGGGGTATGAAAGTGAACGCAAGTAAGACGAAAGTGATGGTTTTTGAAAGAGAAGAAAGTAAAACGTTATGTGAAATAAGAATTTAAGGAGAGTTGATTGAGCAAGTGGATGAAATTGTATATTTGGGATGTTTATTTAACAGGGATGGTAGATATAATAAGGATATAGAACGACGAGTGAACGCAGGAAATAGAGTGAATGGGGCCCTACACGCTGTTATGAAGAGTCAGAATGTGTCAAAGAAGGCACGTATGGCAATTCATAATGCTGTGTTAGTCCTTACTTTTATGTATGGTAGTGAAAGCTGGGGCTGGCAGAAGAAGCACGAGAGTAGAATAAATGCTGTAGAAATACGGTCATTAAGGAGTACGCTATGGCTAAATCCGAATGACAGGGTGAGAAATAGTGTGATAAGAGATAAGTGTGGTTTGCAAGATGACGTTGTGACCACAATTAAAAAAGGAATGCTTCGGTGATTCTATCAAGAGAAACCATAATTTAAAACAAGAAAAAGAAGAATGCTTCGGTGGTTTGGTCATGTAAAAAGAATGAACGAGGAAAGAGTGACAAAGCAAATTTATGTTTCAGAAGTGAACGGCAGAGTCGGGAAACGACGCCCTAGACGAAGATTTATCGACTAAATCGGCGATACATTTAAAACGGGCCGGATTAGGAGTACCCACCCTTAACCGACGAGCGTAGATATATGGATGTAAAGGAGGCGAGAGAGGTGTGTCAGTATCGCGCCAAATGAAAATCCGTAGTCTCTGCCTACCCTCTGGATGACAGGCGTGAGTGTTTGTGTTGTGTTGCGTGTTGTTATCTGTATATAACTTATAGACGGAGCAACTCATATACTTTTGTAAACTTTATTTTTTTAAACAATTATAAATAAAATTAATATTAGATATAATAATAATGTCCTCCAGACCGGTCACGGCGACCAACCTAGACGGAGCTAGTCATCGTCACAGGACTGGATTATAGTGCCCAAGGGTACTTTGGAGCCCTGGTTTTTTTATATGATAAGGGTGACAAACGAGCACACAGTCCACCTGATGGTCAGTGGTTGCTCCGGCCCATAGACATCTACATCTATCCTCTATTATAAATCAAAATGTAGATGCGTTGTCATCCGTAAGGACTAAGATGGAATGTCTCATTTCCATTAAAAAGGGCCTCCAGCCACCTGCACTCACCAAGCGAAACGCAGAGGTAAACCTCTACTTCACGCTGGTTTTCTGTGAGGTCGTGGTACCACCCCGGTTCGAGCCGGCCCATCCGTGCGACTGCAAAAGCTGCCGCGTGGCTCTACCACTGTTAAAACTGGTTCCATTTAATCGCTTTTTCAATACAAGCAGTATTAAAGTTGAGCAAGTCCAGCTGCATGCATTTAGAAATCTGTCTGTTAAGTTGCCTGAACGCTGTCAAATCTCCTGAAGACTGCAGCTTCATTTCCCTCCTAACAGCCATCAGAATAAGAGTGTGATCGGAGAATGTTTGTGTTTTTTTGCGGCGGGTCTTGCAAAACTTAGCTCCGACCGCATGGACAGATTCCACGAGATTGTCATTCATATCGTCCACTGTATTGCAATCTTCTCAACACTAAAAACGGTTTTGTAACTTAAGCCAAAAATTTTGGGACCCTGGATTAGAGCACGAGAGTGACGGAGCGTTGACTTCATTAGATAAAACCTCTCCAACTTAACGTTCAGGTTCAGTGTGCCTCTAACCATTCGGTGATCGCTATCAGTTTTCACACTCGCGAACACTGAGACATCACATAACAGTTGCCGTTTAGTCGTCATAATGAAGTTAATCTCATTTGTTGTCGAACCATCGAGGCTCAACCAGGTCCACTTCCTATGGGGCCGCTTCTGGAAGAAATAGTTCAACATAAAGAGTCCCTCTTTCTCCATGTAGTCAGCCATCTGGTGGATGCTAGATACTCCCCATAAATTGCAGAGTACATAAGAAATCCTAAATCAATCTTCGAAAGCATGTTTGACAAAATTCTTCTGAATCTTTTTCATCGCCTCATGAAAGTCCACTACACACTACACGCAAGAGGCCCATGCCCTATGGGCCTCTTTCGTTGTTGACAGGACTTGCTTTATTAGACATGCTCGACAAACAGTTTTTTTGACGCTGCAACCATCTCCGGTTTGGGTATTTCTATTATCTATTAGAAGCCGTGAGGTTCCTGTCTTATTTTTTCTCTCAATCACCTTTTACGATAGACTCGGGAAAGGGGGTAGTTAACCAAATATGACATGTCAATCGATTTATTCGTACCTCGTTTAGCCTCTGATAAAACGTTATTGATGATGATTTGTTTGATTTAGAATTGTGTTTTTTACTACTGGAATTTTATTGTAATAGTTAAACTTTTCTTCGTCATGGGGAAGAAAGATTCAGTAAGTAGATGGATTCAGGTAGATTAAGACCGTCCTTTGTGGCATTATTTAGAGGAGGCCTATGTACAGCAGTGGACTTGTGAAAGTCTGTAATAATGATGAATGAATTAAACTTTTAATTTAAAATAAAACCGACTTAAAACAATGAAGTCAGTGCTAAGACATAGTGTATCGAATACTGACGAGTAAAGTTTACCTGTTTCCGAAAAATCAGTGATCATACATAAAATAAAACATGCGGGTGTAATATACAACTTTCTCGTTTTTACAACTCGGTTAGTAAACAGATTTAAGAATGAATAAACTTATTTTTATTGTTCAATAAAAATAATATTATTTCGTATCAGTTTAAATATTATTATTTTATAATATCGTCAATATAATTTGCATAGAAGCTGCGACGAACACATTGAGTGTTGCCAATGTAAAGGATAATTTAATAAAACATGGCGAACTACTCTCTTCGTGAAACCAGTGAGCCTTTCCAAACTTATTGACAAGATTTACGAAGTCCCATTTCGTAAATCTTGATCAGTTTAAACTTAATCTTCCAAAACTTAAAGTTACAGTTTTGGTAGATTATTTTACGAAATATTTACCTATGTCTAAACTTTACCCTATAAAATTCTTCTTGCGAGTAATTTGTTCAATACAAAAGATGAATTCAAGTTAAGTTCAAACGTGGTAGAACTTTATTATGATGGGTTGGCTTGACCGGGAAGGGGCCACGCTCTCACAGATTACCAGTGTGAAATTGCAGCTTTATACTGCTTTGTGGCGTATGGTGAGTGTAGAGAACCGGAGACCCCCTTTTACTTTTTTTATACGATAGATGTAACCAACGAGCACACAGTCCGCTTGATTATAAGTAGTTGGTGACCAATAGACCTGTCCATCTATCCTCTATTACGAGTCAAAATTCAGATGCATTGACATCCGTATGGACAAATATGGAACGCCTCGTTTCCAGTAAAGAGGGTCTCCGGTTCTCTACACTCACCTACGAAACAGCAGCGTTAAGCTGCAAATTTACCCTGGTATTCTGTGAGAGCATGGTACTTGACCAGTCGAGCCAACCCATTCGTGCTACCACTATACCAGTAAATTAGCTGCAGCATGGTTCTACAACGTATAATACTTGAGCGAAGAATTCAATCTTAGTTCTCAGGGATAAACACGTATTCGCAATTTGATTCTTAATCGAGGATAGTTGTTAATGTCTATGGGTCACAGTACTCCACTAATCATCAGGTGGGACGGTGTGATCATGATTTATGAAATGGTTACAAAATTATATATAATAAACAACATCCCTAATGATATCAACGTTCCGTTTGTGCGATCGTTAATAAAGCGTCAGCACTTAAATGAAAACATCGCATCGCTGGATTAACTTTGCAAGTTACAAACTGTCAGTCGGGTTGAAACCTCCATTACTGAAGCTATAACACGTGAGCGTCTAAATTAGTATCAAAGCAAAATATTGCAGCCATTTACTTATTAGTACTTGTCATGTTTTTGTAATATCTTATTTACAGGAAAGGTATAATTTGTATTTGATTACAGCTTTTAAAGTCGAGACAATTATTGTATTTTTATTTAAAATAAACGTTTAACACACTCAGGTTTTCAATTGTAATGTGGCAAGGCAATACGTAAACATAAATTGCACAAGGACAAACATCCAGATCCGGAACAATTATTTATAGGCTATATTTGTATGTCATATTTTCTTGTTTCGTACGAGATTAGAACCAGCGACACTTAACACCACAATTCATTGCTAAGCCACTGCGCCATGAAGCTATCAAAATTCTTCTATACACTCTGTCTAAATCACTGACATCTTAAGCTATGTTGAAATTTAATTGATAGAATCAGGCGTTACTTTGTGGAAATCCATTATAATGGGGTTGTTATAAATTAATTTGTTTAATTCCGCGTAAAGAAAGAAAATGATGTGTCCTGCCCAGCTTTAAGGGGACCTCCCACCCTCCCTCAAATGCGCGCACTATACCCGTCGCCGTCAATCCCACCATCCCCAGCACCACCATAGGTTGTAGGGTAGGCGGACGTTACGCAGTAGTTTGTTGTTAATTTCACAGCAAATATCGGCGTACGTCAGGCGGTGATTTATCGCATGTCGTAATCGCTCGCTACGTAATTGGAGCGCGGTTGCGTCAGCAAGTAGTATAAATAGCAGTAGTTTCGGCTCGCCGCTCACTTAGCGGTCAGCCTCCGCAGAGTCTACTTCACCTGAGGATGCCTCGTGTAGAGGCGAAACACGTGTCGTATTTTCGAGAGTGGTGTGTCCTGCCTAGTGTGGTGGTGCTGGGGATGGTGGGATTGACGGGTATAGTGCGCGCGATTGAGGGAGGGTGGGAGGTTCCCTTAAAGCTGGGCAGGACACATCATTTTCTTTCTTTACGCGGAATTAAGCAAATTAATTTATAACAACCCCATTATGTTGAAATTATTTATTCTTTTACTTCTTTGAAGCCGGCTTTTACTGTTTATTAAAAGTTCCATGTTTGTTGTTTTGTTTAATAAATACGTAGCTTTAATATAA
>JAVANC010000026.1:9950143-10053351 GCA_033319125.1 Parnassius glacialis | reverse complement strand
AAGAAATAAGCGAACCCTTTATAAGGTTTGTATACGACCGGTAATGTCTTACGCGGCGCCTATTTTTGCACACGCTAACGATAAAATTATTAACGAACTCCAAGTAGTTCAAAAACCATTTCTGTCGTCGAGCTACGAACGCACCTTGGTACGTCCGTAATGCCGACCTTCACCGGGATTTAGAAATCCCAACAATCCAGCAATTTCTTAAAAAACTCTCTGAAAACTTCTTTAAAGTATCAGAGTCGCATACTAACACACTTATTCGTGAGGCAGTTACTTATACCGCCCCACTCCCTTCCCGCTATAGCGTCCGCAGGCCGAGAAACACTCTCTCGGACCCGCCAAATAAGTTGTCAAACGACCTGAACTGCCTCCTGGCGGCTCAGGCTAATCCTAATTAAATTTAAAATTAGTTAAAATTAATAATATGCCTTCGTAGGCAGTCCCTAAACGGCACTTAGCCGTCTGCGCCCTCTTTTCCCCAAAAGAGGGTCGCTTTAGATAAGGCATATGAAGCTTTAATAAAGCTAGTTGCCAGTCCCCAAAGGCAGTTTTTAGGGGGTATCACTTAGGTTCCCCTTGTAGGCAGTGAGTCCCCCATAACCACTATAGCCTGGCTATAGTGGTATGCGTAATGCATTTTCTGCCTCCCTCTGGGTAGCCCTTTTCCAAATTGCTTCGGGCGCAAAAAAAAAAAAAAAAAAAAAAAAAAAAAAAAAAAAAAAAACTTAAATACGTCTTGGACATTATGGAGTGACATAAATGATGATATGATGATCATATAAGCATTATGAGTCGTGCACTTTTGGATTTTCCAAACTTTTTTCAAATTGAAGTTTGACATAAAATTATCGGAAAATTGGAAGTAAAATAAGGTTATAAGTGAAAACATATGTGTATTTAAACTAATTTAAAAATTCCGTATAATAATGTTATACGTAATTTTTTTCTGCGATTAGGGCATGCTCAATTGGATTTACCAATAGTTTTTGATTTATTTGATCCTTAATATGATCGAAAGGAAAAACGGTCTTTGCATCGTAGGACGTAGGTTTAATAACTTATAATTACTTTATATAAATTGACAGTGTAGCCCACGCATAAAATAGCTAATTATTAACAAATCTAACTTTATCAACACATTATTTCTTTAGTAAGATAATCGCTAACGTAAGGTTTTTTATAAACAAAGCCGTGACGTTAACATTTGAAAACAAACAACGCAATATTATGGTTTTCAGCACGGCTTATAAAAATTGTCTTTAGACACCAAATATAGTGATGTAGCACTATGTTCTGATACCCATCACCAAAGATATTATTAAATATTTTAATGAAGCATAATATTTTAAATTGTTTACCGACTACTTCGTTACGAACGCTCAT
Source organism: Parnassius glacialis (assembly GCA_033319125.1). Lineage (NCBI taxonomy): Eukaryota > Metazoa > Arthropoda > Insecta > Lepidoptera > Papilionidae > Parnassius > Parnassius glacialis. The sequence continues at coordinate 10,051,962 of JAVANC010000026.1, read as the reverse complement.
AGATGGCTTTAATAAATTGATTTTAATAATAAAAATTGTTGACTAGGCGGGCATATTAAGTGTTCTCAAATATCGGTGCACTGAAAAAATGCCTCTCAAACATGTTATGTCGAAGGTTTTCGGTGAATATTCACGTAACCCTTGAATTTTAATCAACGCAACGAAAAAATATAAAAAAATTTAACGTATTTTATAAACTGAAATGCTTTTTAGTACCCATGAATCTATACGAGTAGGCTTCAACGATTTACATATTTCTCATATTTTGATTAATATTTAGGAACAAAAATTAAATGTCAAATATAAAATAGGAGACATTTGTACTGAAATCGTAAATTCACCTTCAAAACGTGATTCCAGCAAATTCTCCTTAGCTACTGATGAAAAGGAAAAAATAATACAAAACTATATTGTTAGAGACTCTATGCTAAAAATAAAAAAGCGGCATATGAAGTCCGCCAACGCACACTAGCACATACTCGTATTATAACCGTGTATTGTCAAAATATCCACTATTCCACATCGTCCCGTGGGTGTCGCAACCGGCGACAGAACAAATGTGAAGCAGGAGATGGGCAGCAACATCTTCCTGATAAAGTTATTCCGTAAAGTTTCATCACAATCGGACAAACGGACAGATAAACAGAACGACAGCAACAAATATTTTAAAATGGTAATTTATATCTTTATAACATGCAAATAACCTTCCGAGCTTAGCAGAAGTCAGTTATTTCAATATTGCAGGCATACACTTCACATCATCTCTGGGCTGGGGCTACCCAGTGGCAGCTCCTTCGTGTAATCGCATCCAGCGCAGAGCGATTCGAGTCATTGGCGACCGAGCTATTTCTAATCAGCTTGATTCTCTGGCAATGATAAGGGATGTTGCATATTTTATCGCATCTACCACGGGGAGTGTTCTAAGAAATTGTTTGGACTAATTCCAGCCGCTCAATTTCACCATCGCACATCACGTCAAACTTGCGATACCATCCATACCATCTGGTTGATTGGCGGTCCACCACTGTGTGATTTATAAGACTTTTCTTACATGAAAGTCCATGGAGCTCAAACTTGTCGATGCTCCTACCAGAAGGGCACTGATGGGGTTGACAAATCGCCGCTCCTAGCCGGAATCCTACGGCGATGTGCAAGCTTTGCCCATCAAGTAATTTTCCGAGATTACTTGATGGTAAAACGTGTAACCAGTGACTTGATTCCTTTGTCGAAAGAACTAGAAGGCGTGCCTGACCTTGGTCACTATGGAAATTATGAAACAAATCTTTCTGCACGCCTTGTACCAACAGAGTATCCCATTATTTTTGTTGGTTAATTTCCAGTGGAACATTTTCGCCGAGACAGAGCGTTCGCCATGTCTTACCTGCCTCCGTAGCAAAGCACATGTATACTTTATTATTTAAAATTATGTTACATAAGTCACTGACACTATGCACGGTAGCAAGGAAAGCAGGCGATGCAATGCTAGAAAGATTTCTCACACTAATACCACCAACTTTTATAGAAAAAGTAGCTTGAGTCCATTAATATTAACTTACCTTTACCACAGATTAAATAATGTTACTACGTAACTCTTACTTCGAACTTAACGTAATTGATATGTTTTATCCAGTTTATTATTTGAAAATCTTTTTTTATTGATATTTATTTTAAATGAAATTATTTTATCTCAACGTAAATATATCTTATACGTGGTAGAGCCATGCTGCAGCTATATTATGGTTGTAGCACGAATGGGTCGGCTCGACTGGGGTAGGACCACGCTCTCACAGAATGCAAGCGTAAAATAGCAACATAAGCGTGCTGTGTTTCATATGTATACATCATAAATCGTATGTATGATAAAAAAGAAAACATAGAAGTCAACGAATGGGCGGTTCGACCAGGGAACGACCATGCTTTCATTGAATAGTAGCTCAATGCTGCTATGTTTCGTATTGTGAGTTTAGAGAACCGGAGACCCTTTTTACTGGAAATGAGGCGTGTTATCTTAGTCCTCAGGGTTGACAATGCATCTGCATTTTGATTCTTAATTGAGGGTAAATGGTGATGTCTATAGGCCATAGCGTCCACTTACAATCAGGTTAACTATGTGCTCATTTTTCATCCTTATTCCGTAAAAAAATTGTAGGTAAGATAATAAATTGACATTGAGGAATAATGATTAACATACTGACATATACGCGGTACAACCACTGCAGTTATATTCTTCATAAAACAAAGTATCAAATGAACTCACATTCTACTCGATGGTAAATGGCTAAATCTGCAGCCTGGTGAAAATTCTAAGAATGTTAGGTCAAAGTTATTATATTACTAAATTGTTAGTGGCTCTTAATACGTCAGCAAAATTAAAGTTTATTAAGTCCATTAATACATTATGTACATACTAACATACAGGAGGGCCGATAAAAGCGTGTTAAATATTCTAAATGATAAATTCACTCACTGAAACTACAAATATTTAAATGGCACATCAGATTTCTGTACGTTCATGTTTCTTAAATTTAGTTTCAGATCACGACTTCCACAAATTGCTTTAGTGACGCATCTGCGACCCAAGGCTGATTCTACAAAAACTTTTTGCTGCATGTGTAACTTTGGCGATGTCTTTTTCTAAGATCTTTTATTTTACCTCACAGAAATTATAGGAGGCCTGTGCGCAGCAGTTGGAAGTATATAAAATAAAAATAAAAATATTTTATTTTGTTAACATAAACGTTTTTTTTGTTTCCAACATATTCTTAATATAAAGTTTGAGGACTTCTTTTAAGTAAATACATATAAAAATACTTGTGGTAGAAGCTGTAACTGCTACTTTTACTTAATAGAAGCACTAATGTAGTATGAGCTGTATGAGCACTTAATACATGCCTTGTGTCGTAAGAGGCGACAATGGAAATGCCATTTCAAGTAAGTCAGACTTAAAATACCAAGGCCGGTTGCATGCAACACCGTCACAGGTACGCGGCATCTGCCATTACGATTGTTAAACCGCTTGTGAAGCGTTTAACTGGTACTTGTACTGGCCGACAAAGATAAAAAACGGAATATATTCTTATATTTTAGAACAACTATACCAAGTGACTACGTAAATTCAGTTGTTATAAATAGTTCTAGAAAAATCTAGCCACATGATGTTCGTGACGAAAAATTTTTCCTCCATTAGGCAGTGAAAAATTTTACGCAAAAGTAGTGATATTCACTGCGGAATGTCGTGTTTGCTTCGGTGTAATTACGCTTAATATTAAGCCATTTTTAAACCATGTAATATTAATATAATGAACTGATTTTTCATGATTGTGAAATGATTTACAAGTTGTTTCACTTTACTCAAGATGACATATGTGCAAGAAATCATCGATTTAAATAATTATTGCGCATTAAAATATAGTTACGTATATTATAATTCATTTTCTTATCAATATCAGCTTATAAAATCTCCTCATCAACTCTGTCATAAATTGCTTCATATTCATCCCTAATATATAGTTGTCATGCTTAACTGGCGAGCTGGCAACCTCAGTTATTTTATTACTTCATAAGTTGTTATTAGGAAGATGCTGCCGCCCATAACCTTTTTCTTTTGCCTCTGTCGTCACTTACGTTACCCACGGGATGATATGATAGGATAGAAGATTATCTTACGTCGCCACTACATGGCACTATATTTTATTGTTATATTAAATGCGCCTTGATTTGTGGCATTCCTTTGGAGGAGCCATATGTTCAGCAGTAGACTTGTGAAGGACTTTAAAGACGATGATGATGAAATGTAACCGTGTTATGGTGGCGCTAGATAAGCGTTTGTTTTTCCATCCGATTACAATATATATTCAAGATTTCATCGGCTTTTACCACGCTAAGAGAGTGTAACTGACAACCTTTTTTACACCGGGAAATGTCTTCGCATACCCGCCTCACGGGGGCAAGGAGGGGGTTATGTCGGACTCGCATCGATTACAACCCCATGGTGTTTCACCTTCGCTGCATATTGGCAGGGCAAAGGCAACGTTTTCGCACACATCCGCGGCCCCACCAGCGCTGGACGCTCCATGGCAGCCCCTCCTCGGAGGACGATAACTCCTCACTTTATTCTTCCCGGGTAAGGCGAACCAAGAAAACAAGGCACGCCTTCCTCCGCGGCCTCAACTCCTTCTGCCGAACGGACATGGGGCAGGATAAAACGAGCACTCGGAAGCATCGACTTTCCTAAGCCCAGCGGCGGATCTGGTAGATGGCTTCACCGCCAACCAACATTTAGCTGCGTAGGGTAGGGAGAGCGGTGCCTCGTTATACCGTCACTCCTCTCCCCCTTCAGCTCCACCACCTACAAATGCATGTCCTATGAGTTTAAAAAAGGTTGAGCTTTACATTTTTGATAACATTGGAAAGACTGTACGTACTTTTGGCATGCAATACTGCATTCTTAATGACCTGCATTAAGCTATTACCGTTATGTTAGCAAGCTGTTGTGCTGATTATACCTTATCAAAATTATTGTACTTTTTTATCGTAATTTTATTTTCCGCAACGATAAGGTTTATAATTTTCTGCTGTTTTGTATTGTTAAAAAGCTGTTTTATCAAAACCTACACCATTTATCTCGTACAGCAAAGTATTTTATGTACTTGTTTAGATTATAACATATTTATAGTAAATACTAGTACTAGATTTAGATTACCTTTATAAATCTGCGCATTTTAATTCCCCGAGTTCTGCTATCTAAAATCTATACACGGTCTTCTAACGGTATAATAAGATAATGTCAGTGAGAGTAAGAGCGGGGAATAAAGGATACGTCTTAACAGCAATATAATCTCTCATCGTTACTTGTAACTGAATTATTTTTTTTGAAATAAATAATACAATACTCGTATATTCCGAAATGAAGAAAAATGAGCGAAGGTCTCTTGGGACGGCTGTGCGTCCGAAATATTTGGTTTTCTGTGGATTTGTTCTGTTATTTTTTAAACATTATTCTTCATGTTTTTTGAATAAGTTGATTTGTTAGTTCCAGGAAATTTATATTAATATGATTATTTAATTATAAAGATGTTGTTCTAAAATATAGGAATATATTCCGTTTTTTATCTTTGTCGGCCAGTACAAGTACCAGTTAAACGCTTCACAAGCGGTTTAACAATCGTAATGGCAGATGCCGCGTACCTGTGACGGTGTTGCATGCAACCGGCCTTGGTATTTTAAGTCTGACTTACTTGAAATGGCATTTCCATTGTCGCCTCTTACGACACAAGGCATGTATTAAGTGCTCATACAGCTCATACTACATTAGTGCTTCTATTAAGTAAAAGTAGCAGTTACAGCTTCTACCACAAGTATTTTTATATGTATTTACTTAAAAGAAGTCCTCAAACTTTATATTAAGAATATGTTGGAAACAAAAAAACGTTTATGTTAACAAAATAAAATATTTTTATTTTTATTTTATATACTTCCAACTGCTGCGCACAGGCCTCCTATAATTTCTGTGAGGTAAAATAAAAGATCTTAGAAAAAGACATCGCCAAAGTTACACATGCAGCAAAAAGTTTTTGTAGAATCAGCCTTGGGTCGCAGATGCGTCACTAAAGCAATTTGTGGAAGTCGTGATCTGAAACTAAATTTAAGAAACATGAACGTACAGAAATCTGATGTGCCATTTAAATATTTGTAGTTTCAGTGAGTGAATTTATCATTTAGAATATTTAACACGCTTTTATCGGCCCTCCTGTATGTTAGTATGTACATAATGTATTAATGGACTTAATAAACTTTAATTTTGCTGACGTATTAAGAGCCACTAACAATTTAGTAATATAATAACTTTGACCTAACATTCTTAGAATTTTCACCAGGCTGCAGATTTAGCCATTTACCATCGAGTAGAATGTGAGTTCATTTGATACTTTGTTTTATGAAGAATATAACTGCAGTGGTTGTACCGCGTATATGTCAGTATGTTAATCATTATTCCTCAATGTCAATTTATTATCTTACCTACAATTTTTTTACGGAATAAGGATGAAAAATGAGCACATAGTTAACCTGATTGTAAGTGGACGCTATGGCCTATAGACATCACCATTTACCCTCAATTAAGAATCAAAATGCAGATGCATTGTCAACCCTGAGGACTAAGATAACACGCCTCATTTCCAGTAAAAAGGGTCTCCGGTTCTCTAAACTCACAATACGAAACATAGCAGCATTGAGCTACTATTCAATGAAAGCATGGTCGTTCCCTGGTCGAACCGCCCATTCGTTGACTTCTATGTTTTCTTTTTTATCATACATACGATTTATGATGTATACATATGAAACACAGCACGCTTATGTTGCTATTTTACGCTTGCATTCTGTGAGAGCGTGGTCCTACCCCAGTCGAGCCGACCCATTCGTGCTACAACCATAATATAGCTGCAGCATGGCTCTACCACGTATAAGATATATTTACGTTGAGATAAAATAATTTCATTTAAAATAAATATCAATAAAAAAAGATTTTCAAATAATAAACTGGATAAAACATATCAATTACGTTAAGTTCGAAGTAAGAGTTACGTAGTAACATTATTTAATCTGTGGTAAAGGTAAGTTAATATTAATGGACTCAAGCTACTTTTTCTATAAAAGTTGGTGGTATTAGTGTGAGAAATCTTTCTAGCATTGCATCGCCTGCTTTCCTTGCTACCGTGCATAGTGTCAGTGACTTATGTAACATAATTTTAAATAATAAAGTATACATGTGCTTTGCTACGGAGGCAGGTAAGACATGGCGAACGCTCTGTCTCGGCGAAAATGTTCCACTGGAAATTAACCAACAAAAATAATGGGATACTCTGTTGGTACAAGGCGTGCAGAAAGATTTGTTTCATAATTTCCATAGTGACCAAGGTCAGGCACGCCTTCTAGTTCTTTCGACAAAGGAATCAAGTCACTGGTTACACGTTTTACCATCAAGTAATCTCGGAAAATTACTTGATGGGCAAAGCTTGCACATCGCCGTAGGATTCCGGCTAGGAGCGGCGATTTGTCAACCCCATCAGTGCCCTTCTGGTAGGAGCATCGACAAGTTTGAGCTCCATGGACTTTCATGTAAGAAAAGTCTTATAAATCACACAGTGGTGGACCGCCAATCAACCAGATGGTATGGATGGTATCGCAAGTTTGACGTGATGTGCGATGGTGAAATTGAGCGGCTGGAATTAGTCCAAACAATTTCTTAGAACACTCCCCGTGGTAGATGCGATAAAATATGCAACATCCCTTATCATTGCCAGAGAATCAAGCTGATTAGAAATAGCTCGGTCGCCAATGACTCGAATCGCTCTGCGCTGGATGCGATTACACGAAGGAGCTGCCACTGGGTAGCCCCAGCCCAGAGATGATGTGAAGTGTATGCCTGCAATATTGAAATAACTGACTTCTGCTAAGCTCGGAAGGTTATTTGCATGTTATAAAGATATAAATTACCATTTTAAAATATTTGTTGCTGTCGTTCTGTTTATCTGTCCGTTTGTCCGATTGTGATGAAACTTTACGGAATAACTTTATCAGGAAGATGTTGCTGCCCATCTCCTGCTTCACATTTGTTCTGTCGCCGGTTGCGACACCCACGGGACGATGTGGAATAGTGGATATTTTGACAATACACGGTTATAATACGAGTATGTGCTAGTGTGCGTTGGCGGACTTCATATGCCGCTTTTTTATTTTTAGCATAGAGTCTCTAACAATATAGTTTTGTATTATTTTTTCCTTTTCATCAGTAGCTAAGGAGAATTTGCTGGAATCACGTTTTGAAGGTGAATTTACGATTTCAGTACAAATGTCTCCTATTTTATATTTGACATTTAATTTTTGTTCCTAAATATTAATCAAAATATGAGAAATATGTAAATCGTTGAAGCCTACTCGTATAGATTCATGGGTACTAAAAAGCATTTCAGTTTATAAAATACGTTAAATTTTTTTATATTTTTTCGTTGCGTTGATTAAAATTCAAGGGTTACGTGAATATTCACCGAAAACCTTCGACATAACATGTTTGAGAGGCATTTTTCAGTGCACCGATATTTGAGAACACTTAATATGCCCGCCTAGTCAACAATTTTTATTATTAAAATCAATTTATTAAAAGCCATCTATGAGCGTTCGTAACGAAGTAGTCGGTAAACAATTTAAAATATTATGCTTCATTAAAATATTTAATAATATCTTTGGTGATGGGTATCAGAACATAGTGCTACATCACTATATTTGGTGTCTAAAGACAATTTTTATAAGCCGTGCTGAAAACCATAATATTGCGTTGTTTGTTTTCAAATGTTAACGTCACGGCTTTGTTTATAAAAAACCTTACGTTAGCGATTATCTTACTAAAGAAATAATGTGTTGATAAAGTTAGATTTGTTAATAATTAGCTATTTTATGCGTGGGCTACACTGTCAATTTATATAAAGTAATTATAAGTTATTAAACCTACGTCCTACGATGCAAAGACCGTTTTTCCTTTCGATCATATTAAGGATCAAATAAATCAAAAACTATTGGTAAATCCAATTGAGCATGCCCTAATCGCAGAAAAAAATTACGTATAACATTATTATACGGAATTTTTAAATTAGTTTAAATACACATATGTTTTCACTTATAACCTTATTTTACTTCCAATTTTCCGATAATTTTATGTCAAACTTCAATTTGAAAAAAGTTTGGAAAATCCAAAAGTGCACGACTCATAATGCTTATATGATCATCATATCATCATTTATGTCACTCCATAATGTCCAAGACGTATTTAAGTTTTTTTTTTTTTTTTTTTTTTTTTTTTTTTTTTTTTTTTTTTTTTTTTTGCGCCCGAAGCAATTTGGAAAAGGGCTACCCAGAGGGAGGCAGAAAATGCATTACGCATACCACTATAGCCAGGCTATAGTGGTTATGGGGGACTCACTGCCTACAAGGGGAACCTAAGTGATACCCCCTAAAAACTGCCTTTGGGGACTGGCAACTAGCTTTATTAAAGCTTCATATGCCTTATCTAAAGCGACCCTCTTTTGGGAAAAGAGGGCGCAGACGGCTAAGTGCCGTTTAGGGACTGCCTACGAAGGCATATTATTAATTTTAACTAATTTTAAATTTAATTAGGATTAGCCTGAGCCGCCAGGAGGCAGTTCAGGTCGTTTGACAACTTATTTGGCGGGTCCGAGAGAGTGTTTCTCGGCCTGCGGACGCTATAGCGGGAAGGGAGTGGGGCGGTATAAGTAACTGCCTCACGAATAAGTGTGTTAGTATGCGACTCTGATACTTTAAAGAAGTTTTCAGAGAGTTTTTTAAGAAATTGCTGGATTGTTGGGATTTCTAAATCCCGGTGAAGGTCGGCATTACGGACGTACCAAGGTGCGTTCGTAGCTCGACGACAGAAATGGTTTTGAACTACTTGGAGTTCGTTAATAATTTTATCGTTAGCGTGTGCAAAAATAGGCGCCGCGTAAGACATTACCGGTCGTATACAAACCTTATAAAGGGTTCGCTTATTTCTTAATGACATTTTGCTATGTCTGCCTAACATACTGTTAAGCCTACCTAGATAGAATCGAGCTAGACGTGTCACTCTTTTGACATGAGGCTCAAACGTAAGCCTATAGTCAAGGGTGACACCTAAATATTTTGCTGTCATTTGCCATGGGACAGGAGTCCCTAGCATTCGTATAGGTGGAGTATTTTTCTTATTTTTATTACGGCGTCTTTTAATATCGAATTGAACTGCAGAGCTCTTCTCCGGGTTCACATCGATACGCCATTTTTGGAACCAATCTCCTAGGTCATCGACTGACTTTTGGATTTTGTTCCTTGCGAAAGATATTCTAGGACTTTTGAAGTATAGAGCAGTGTCATCTGCGAAGAGTGAGAGCTGTACACCATTCGACGGGATTGGGATGTCGTTGGTGTACAAGATGTACAGGAGGGGAGCTAGTACTGATCCCTGAGGAACACCAGCTTTAATGGGGCGCTGAGAGGATAACGTGCCTTCGTGTCTAAAACGAAAGGTACGGTGTTGTAAGTAAGAGGCTACGAGACGTACTAGACGATCGGAGAGTCCTATCCTATATAATTTGTAAATAAGGCCTACATGCCAGACTCGGTCGAAGGCTTTGGCAATGTCGAAAAAGACCGCGATTGTCTTTTGTCGACGTGGATAAAACCGCTGAGGGTATATTCCACAATGCGGTGTACTTGCTGTGGACATGAATGTTTCGCGCGGAAACCAAATTGGTGTGGGATGACAAGGGGGTCACCGTCTGTGGGAAACAGATGGCGCCTCATTCGATTGAGAATGACTCTTTCAAAGAGTTTGCCCATGGCCTTTAGGAGGCTAATGGGACGATGATTGGAGGGGAGGTTAAGAGGCTTGCCTGGCTTGGGAATACCAATGACAGTTGCCTCTTTCCAAGTAGTGGGAAAATAATTTAGATTGAAGCAGGCGTTAAAGATAATAGATAAGAGGGTTAACACCTGCTCTGGAAAGTGTTTAAGGGCTTGGTTGGATATGCCATCCGCGCCCGGAGACTTTTTGGGCTTAAGTCCTTTGATGAGGGATGAGATCTCATCATTGGACACAGTGATAGGGTCAGAGGTTGTGGGGGGTGAGTTCCGGCAGCGGACCTCATCCTCCACTTCCTGAATATGTGAGGGGTCGACAGGTTGAGAGCTAGGAGAGCATTGTGCGGCAATGCTGTCTGCAAAGCACTCAGCCTTCTCGTCGTCCTCGAAGGCAACCGTACCGTCGGGGCGGGAAAGAGGGGGAGTGTGAGTTGTAGCGTCTATACGGAGGGCTCTAGCCATCTGATAGTACGCTGTATGTGAGGGATATATATTCTCCAAGAGTTCACTCCTTTGGAGTTCTCGAAATTCATAAAGGTGCAAACGGAGTTTTCGTTGAAGACGATTAGCCGTATGCCTATATTCGGGGGTGGGATATTTAGCTGCTCTCCGGAAAGCAGCTTTTTTAGCTTTTAATATGTTGCTAATATATAGGGGAAGCCCATTAGTATTAGCAACCGGGACGACCCTTTCATTCTCCTTAAGGGAGGATTTAATTAGGGTTGAAAGTGATTCGACCGCGGTGTCGATTTTTAAGGGACTGTCTAATTCTATATCCGGCGATAGGTAATTTTGGGAGTCCTGCGAGTCCATAGCTTTTGCTAGGGAGTCCTTGAAACCCTTCCAGTTAGTGAAGGTTTTCGTAGTTATAATAGGTGGTGGCTGATGGCTAAGAATAAGAGAGACCGGTCGGTGATCGGATCCTATATCGTCTAGTGTCTCAATAGACCTAAGGTTGAGTGAAACTCCTTTGAGTAACGCAAAATCTAGTACATCTGGGTTAAAATCGGTAGCATCGGGATAATGCGTTGCACCGAGCGGGCTGTAAACGGTTATGTCAAGAGACTGCGTTATATCACGCAGTATCCTACCACTACGGTTAATATTACGGCATGTCCATTCAGTATGTTTAGAGTTAAAATCTCCAAACATAATGACTGAATTACTAAGAGATAAGATTGCCTCAAAATCATCTTTGAGGGGGAGGATTCCAGGGGGAATGTAACAGGAGGCTATGACTAAAGACTGATGTCCCGTCATAGATAGCCTGCATAACGTAGCTTCCATATTGGTAAGCTGCGGAGTATCTATAAGAGAGCAATGTAGTGTCCTCTTGTAATAAATGGCCGTGCCACCGCCTCGGCGGTCGTGCCTATCATTACGAAGAAGAGAATAATTTTTAATAGCTAAGCCTTTAGTGTCTTTGTGTTTAAGATTGGTTTCCTGTAAGAGGAGAAAATCAACTTCGCGATCTTTAAGGAAGAGCTTAAGCTCTGGGAGGTTATTACGTAATCCGCGAATGTTAAATGAAATAAGCGATAGCCCTTTGGGCTTGATACGACCGTGACTTCTAGGCAGAGCAGAAGGCTCTGTCATTATAAGCTAAGTTAATTAAGTTAACTTAGCTTACAACGAACGCAATAAATTACTGTGCTCTGCGAGAGCCAAAAGACGGTCCTGAGGGGACCGGGCGGCGCGCAGTTTACTCGCTAAAACCGAGATTTCATTAATGTCGATGTTCCTTATCGCGGCGTAAACCGTGTTAAGGTCATCGCCAATTGTCGACTGTTTTTGCTGCGGAGCAGAAAATACCTGTGGCGGTGGATCTACCTTTTTGGGGCCCCAGGGAAAAACTGGAGCCTGCATAGGCTTTGAGAAGCCCGGAGGTGGCCTAATTGGTGGTCTCGGGGGACCCTGAGGGGGTCGTGCAAAGCCCTGAGACGGCTGAGATACGCCCTGACGGGGCTTCCTAACATATAAAGCCGGGAATGAACGGTCATTAACCGGCGGTGGTACCTGTCTTACTATACGCGGACGAGGAGCGCACGGGCATCCTCTGTAGCTCGCCGGGTGGCCTGTCTGTTGACACAGGACGCACGCGGGCGGGGATACGGCATCTTTAGGCCGGGGACACTCTTTCGTGATATGAGGATCTAGGCACTTAACGCACCTGGGTGGGGCGGAGCAATTGGCCGCCGCATGACCATACAATTGGCAGCGGTGGCATTGCGCCGGGAAACCGCGCCTACGCGGTGACTCAACCTTGACTCCAGACAAGCCGCACACAGTGCGTACTTGCCGGAAGATGGTTTTAGCCTCCGGGACGTTACTAAGAATAACTAATATTACCGGGTATCTCAACCCGGTCCTGCTATGCATCTTATGAACCGCTTCAACTGGGAAACCTTGTGACTTAAGGTCCGCAAGTATCTCCTCGTTGGAGAGTTCAAACGGGACGCCTCGAATGACTACCCTAACTTTACGCTCTTCCGGGAGAGCGTATGTGTGGTACGATACGCGTTCGTACGTAAAAAGTTTCGTTATACGGCGGAAATCGTCGATCGTGGTTGGCAAAATTTTAATAGCTACGCCTAAGTTGGTAGCAATCTCATACTTTATTTTAGAGTCATAACAGATTTTACTAAGCCGGGTAAATTCAGCCTTGTCTCTTAAGAAAACAGGGGGCGGGACTTGCAGCCAAGTTAAATCCATCGATTGACCTCTCGGTCGAAGTTGGTTTACCGGACTATTTGTCCCAGGTAAACATACTCGTAAACAACTTCGAGCTTAGTGCTCCCAACAACTACCGGCATACGTGTGACATGGACGTTAAACATGCCTTTTGTTTTGTCCATGTTCATCTTAACACCTATCCGTTGGGAGACACTATTGAGGTCGTTGAGCATAGTGTTTAGGTCCTCCAGCGATTCTGCCATAAGGACTATATCGTCGGCAAATGGAAGATCAGCGATGTATTCACCATTGATGTTAATGCCGCATCATTTCCACTCCAATAGCTTGAAAACGTCTTCCAATGCAGCGGTGAAGAGTTTCGGGGATATAACGTCACCCTGTTTTACACCTATCTGCAGTTGGATAGGTTTCGTACTCTGATTCTGTACTCGGATAACCATCGCAGGTCTACTGTAAAAACATTTCAGCACTTCGATATACCGACATTCAACTTGGCAATGCTGAAGGGAGTGCAGCACCGCCCAAATTTGGACAGAATCAAAGGATTTCTCATAGTCCACACACGCAAGGCAATGTGGCAGATTATACTCCTCTGTCTTCTGTAAAATCTGCCGCAGGGTATGTATGTGGTCTATGGTGCTGAAGCCTTCTCGGACACCGGCTTGTTCGGGAGGCTGGAAGTCGTCAAGTCTGCGTGCATGACGATTCGTAATGACTCTCGAAAACAGCACGTAGACGCGGCTCAGAAGGGAAATCAGTCTGTAGTTCTTCAAGAGAGCGTTGTCGTCTTTCTTGAAGAACAAGACCACCGCACTTCTGCTCCATTCCTCCGGAGTAGTACCACCATGGAGGACGGAATTAAAGAGCTTCTGAAGGACTTCAAGTACCGGTTTTCCACCCGCTTTCAAAAGCTCCGCTGTAGTTGCATCCTCGTTCGGGGACTTGCCGTTTTTAAAGTGCTGGAGAGCCATTCTAATCTCGCTCTTACTAACGTCTGCGATATCTTCGGAATAGTTCGTTTTCCATCTTACTAGAGCTTACTAACCAACACAACTTTTTGAACCACTTGGCAATGCCGGTCAGGGTGGTTCAACGGTTATAATATGCACATATAAAGAAGACAATTATTTAAGAGTACTGTTACAATCTTCTTTTGCCTAATTCTAGCAAATGTGTAAAATTGCTTAAAGTTGATAAAGAATTTTTCATTCGTTTGTACCTTTGGAGACTTGAGTACAATGTGTTGGTAATGTTTTCTTCAACATCGCTTCTAATCCTACATCAAAAGTCAAAATAAAAATTGAGACTACTTGACGCAACATTTTTAAGCTTATATTTATATTAAACCAATTATTTTGAAATAAAATCAACTTAATAAAACTGTTTTCAACACACGCGTAGTCGTACGTACAACGTAAACAAGATTACTGCTGGGGAATTACTCTTCTAAGTTATTTGTTGTTGTGTGTATTAAGGAAGGATAAGCTATATCAAATTAGGGAGTCGGAATAAATAGTTTTTATTACTTATTATTTCATTTAATATGATGATGATTGGAGTTTATGGCAAATTGTAGCAAATGATATTGTGTTTTTTATTATTACAGCTCATCATAATATTTGCCATAGTTGCCATGGTTCGCAGGCGATTTCACTGCAATTTTTCATTATGTTCGGTTGTCGTTATCTCTTACGACACCCATGGGATGATATGAGGTAGTGTTTTCTCTTACGCAAGCACTATACGGCGGTTAATTGTAACTTAAACTAGAAATTAATTTGTCGAGATTTTTGTTGTTTAGTTTTGTCAGCGTACGTTTTAATCGGTGTTTCTCCCTTTGGTCTTGTAAAAATCTAAATAGGGAAAATTCTATATAGGAAAGCGGTAATAATGATCTCATGACCTCAAATAAATGGCGTTATATTTATCTCCTATAATTTTATCGCAATATATACAAGAGTTGGCATATTATGCTGATTCTAGCAAAATCATAAACTATGTCCAAATACCCAAACGCTACTCAATTTCAAAATATCGTTAAGTCTCGTGATGTCACAGTCACTTTTGTAATCATACGTAGTAATATTTAATTATTAACCTGGCATTACATGAACTTGTTTTGCGTTGCGTTGACGGGTTATCTAGGGACTCTCTCAAAAAAATAGACTACGCAGAAAAGAGATTGTTATTCTTACATCTTATTAATTGTATCATACATCTTTGTTTAGACTATTCATTGTCCGTTCATGTGAAATAAGTAATCGCAACGATATATGAGTGTAATCGTAATCTGTCGTAATTTTATAACATTGTTGTTTGATTAGACTAAAGTGTGATTTAATAAAGTAGTAAGTAAATAGAACCGAGTTTTATTTAGCAACCGATAGCATAATCAACATTTGTGACCTTTTAGACTTTGACTTAAACTAATAGAGACAGCACGAGACTCAATGGCAAGTCTGCTAATTCGTTCCGAGTCAATCATGCTATAGCAATAATTATTTTCAATGTTGCTCTATCACATAATATCTACATTATATAACGTTTAATATTAAGTAGATATTATGTGACCGTATATGAATAATTTACTTCTTTTTATGTTAATACGGACAATGCGTGGTTCGATAATTCTCGAGCACAGGCAAAAAGAAGCCATCCTTTTGGTGTTCACAGTATTCGTTTTGGAGTGTGCGCAGGAATTGCATGACTTAATTACTCCATCTCCGTTCGGTCATCGTACAACCAAACGCTCGGCTCGTTTCCTAACTGGCAGTTTGCTTGGACGCTTATAAAAAGTAGTACTTATAAAAGTCTAGTCATCTAAGATATGATCACAAACTGCAGACCAACGTTCTGGAAGTCTATAGTTTGTGATCATATCCTAGACGGTCCCCGCCATTACATTCGATTTGATAAAGCACAAAGGACAATGTCCAAAATCGCCCTGTGTAATAAAAGCATCGGACATACACGATAATTAATTTTCTATTTTATTATGTTAGTTGCAAATACTTTTATAACACGGACTAGCTGCATGCAAAAATGAACATTAAAAAGTATTCTACTCGACTAATAACATAATCGCCGCCATCTTCGCCAAACATCATGTGGTGTCGAAAAATGATTAGGGATGCCCAATCGATTGTAATCGATTTTTGAATTTAATGAAATACGTTTTGAATTTATTTCGAATAAAGTTTCAAAAAGAAGCTACAATAAAAATATAAAATTACCATTTCTTTATATTATTTTATATTATTCCCTAAAAGTGTAATTTAAAAAATCTACTATACCTAATGAATGAGGTCATACTCGATTTTGAATACGTAGGTAGAATAATGCTTAAGAAAAATATTCGTAAAATAATTATTCAGGATTTTTAACGACCATTTAGAAAGGATTGTATTTTACGTCTTACTAAACGATAACTTACGAGTTTACAAGAATTAATATTAAAAAAAACACTTATCGTTACTGCATTAATTATAAATGTGTTATTTAAAAAGGGCAATATTGTAGACTAGATACAGACGTTATTATTAATATTGTTACAAGTGTAGAAGAAGTACAGAGGTACGTGTAATTATAAGTTAAGTAGGATATTGTCATACTTGATATGTTATTAATATTATCGTATGACAAAAATATGATGTATGATATGATGTGTGTTTGTAACATATGGCTATAATAAATCTTAGGAAATAATCACAATTCGTATCGTATTTGGCACTCCTATTTTTGATGTCACTAAATGGTCACTTGTCAGTATCTCTTGAAAAAAATACGATCTCTAAATCGATTCGAATCGAACATACTAGAATCGAATCTCGATTAAATTAAGCATTAACAGATCTATTTTTGATCAATCGCGACATTTTCAAACATGCCTAATATGAACAGAGAACACTGTTGACGATAATTTACCGTAAATACAAATAATTGTATAGAAACATCATTAAATTAATAAACATAACATCACGCTTGTATTTCTCAGAAGGAGTAGGTAGAGGTGTGTAGTACTGTTATGTTATACGTCATAATATGTAATAGAGGGTGCGCGTATTGCCAAATACCGGAGACAAATCCAGACTCCGTGCTACTACTAGGAACATCAAGTTATAAAAACCCAATAATAAATTGTCGGACCCTGGGATTGAACCCAAAACAGAACAGTTTTTCTGTCTCTCACAAAGAACAGATGTTCCAACTATGCAAAAGTATTCCTTGAATCGTTTGAAATATTCTTGAATAACTCCAATTCGAGAGGTTTTTGAATCGATTCATTGAATTGATGTAGTGTTCTAAGTCGATATTAGGACATCGGATAAGGATTCTTCAGATCTATATCGATCTGGAAAATCGATTATTTTATTATAAACAATCGATTAAACGATTTCAAATCGACATTCCTACTTTATACTGTCATATTTCACTCTGTCAAAATTACATTGGTTGGCGTCGTTTGCTCTTTGTAATTGTATCGGTGTTTTGGTGACTTTCAGGACTATACCGAGTACATTGAATATTACGACTTGGCTATTTTAACGGACGCTGATTGCTTTCAAGCACGACTTACCTTGCTGTGATTTTCGGAACTGTGTACCGCTCAAACGATAAACTAGCATTCATAAACGGACTTACGCACACGCAATGAAAAGTGTACTTTGTGTAAATTGCGGCTCTGCTGGTGGCTCAATGTTGTTAAAAGATGAACAGAGAAGCAATCGTTCAATATTGATGTAATTGCATCGTTGTACGCAGAACCATCGGTTCCTGTGCTCATGTTATGACCATCATTTGGTACTTGAGCTTTACGAGACATCAAAATAATATTGACATCCCTGCACAGTTTTTAGACAATATTCTAATTTCCAATTAAGAAGATGAACAATATACATGAAATTAATCTGTGTTTTATTTCTAATTCAAACATAATAAATCAATGTAGTTGTAAAAACAACTTATACTACCAGTTAGATGCTAAGTCGGTAAGGCTAGTTTCATAGTCACGCGTTTCAACAGCGCCGTCCAGACGCACACGCTTGCAAATGCATTAGATAGTAGTCGATAATATTCACGCTGTTCGACGGCATGTCTAGCGGCGTGACTGGAACCAGCCTAAATCCTATACATTTTGGTACTAGGTATCTTACCGTACCGTATATGCTAATGACAACATCTAAATGCTAAACAACCATTATATACATACATTTTTAATTTTACATTAATACACAAACATTATCTCTCATTTCGTAACCAATTCTAAGAAAGCAGGTTTGTTAACTAGATTCTATGCATTTCTACGTTGCACTTACATACACTTAGGCTTTAGAACAAAAACTGCATACCTAATTGTCTAGATAGGTATTAAAAAAGCTAAATGTTTTAGGACATCGTTTTTCAGTTTGTTAAAAATCACTCGGAGCTATGAAAAACCGTAATATTCGTGGTTCGATTATAACCTCAAAATCTGATACTTTTTTTGAAATATATCTTTAATGCAGCTAGTCCGCTATAAAAGTAAGATCATATAAGAATTTACTAATGATCAACAATAAAACATATAATTTTCCGATGCTCTTGGTTCCAGGGCGAACAATGTATGGGAGCAGAGCAATGTCCTTTTCGCGAAAGAATATCGGTTCCTGCCAAGGATGATACGTAAGGCTATTGAAATTAAAACACCCTGAATTCAATAGAGAGGGAAGTCGGGTACTACCACCTGCTTGGGATCCTATCTATACATACAAATAAATAAAATTGAAGTGTCTGTTTGTAATGTCAATATACCAGCTTTTATTAAATTCATATGAAAGTATATATGGTACTTATAATAAAAACACAATTTTTAAAATTTTTGTCTGTCTGTCGGTCTGTCTGTCTGTTTGTTCCAGCTAATCTCCGAAACGGCTGGACCGATTTCGACGGGACTTTCACTGGCAGATAGCTGATGTTATAAGGAGTAACTTAGGCTACTTATATTTTAGAAAAAGAATTAGGGTTCCGCGCAACATAATTACAATCCTAAATTACACACGGGAGAAGTCGCGGAGAACAAGTAGTAATTAATAAAATTAAAACTAAGCCCAAGTATACCACTGCAAAACTTCAAGCCACAATAAGTTCATTCTGCATAGATGGAACCAAAATTAATAATTAAAAAAGCTGAAGGTACTCCGGGTTAACTGTGACATCGGGACGTCAATATCCTCAGTCCCCGGTGACCATGGGTGCTGCAAAGCACCCGAAACGTTGGGAATTAATAAAAATAAGTTAATTAAACGCGTTAGAATCCGTAAAAGTAGTTTTATTCGAAAGCTTTAGTATATGATGAAGCAATTCTTGAAATATCTTGTATGTCAAATGCATATTAAAACCCGATTATAATACGATTTTATGACCATAACCTAGTATTCCCACTAAGATTGTATAATTTGTATTGTATTGCTACTGTTTAACCTCTTACTTTGTAATCTCGACACTAGAATTTTCTTCTGTATTGTGGGGTAGTTTACATACATAAATTTCACAAGGACAAATATCCGGAAGAATTATTTGTAGGCCATACAAATACTTCATCCGTGAAGGATTCGAACCCGCGGCCATTAGCGCTGCACTCATTAGAATAGAATAGAATAATTTTTTATTCAATATTGATTATTACATAATACTTATTGAAAGTCATTTTTAATTTACCACTGGTTCGGAAAATACCTCAGTCCTGGGAAAAACCAGCAAGAAACCCAGCGGGACTTTTTTTTAAACATAATTTCACTTAAAAATAATTTTGTTTATACAATTTTTAAATGATATTTTCATAGAACCAGCACGGTGGCGATCACCCTATTCCCAGGGGTAATTTTCATTCATGTATTCCTTGATATTATAATAACCCTTCTTGTACAGTTTTTCCTTAATAAAACTTTTAAACTTGTTTATTGACAAACTTTGAATATGTTCTGGGATTTTGTTATAAAAGCGTATACATTGCCCCATAAATGAATTACTGATTCTGTGGAGTCTAGTAACTGGCATTACAAGCTTATGTTTGTTCCTAGTGTTTAAAGTATGCACATCCTTATTCTTATTAAAGCTATTTATGTTTTTATGCACATACATTACATTCTCATAAATATTTTGCGATGCCAAAGTTAATATGTTTATTTCTTGAAATTTTTCTCTGAGGGACTCTTTACAATTTAGGTTATAAATCGCCCGTACGGCTCTCTTTTGCAAAACAAATATAGCTTCCATATCAGTCGCATTACCCCATAGCAAAATTCCATAAGACATTACGCTATGAAAGTAACTAAAATACACTAATCTAGCTGTCTCAACATCTGTGAGACTTCTAATCTTTCTTACAACATATGCTGCAGAACTAAGTCTGCATGCTAATTTATATATATGGGGGCCCCATTGAAGTTTCGCGTCAATAGTAATATCAAGAAAAACACTGGTATCCACAAGACTCAACTCCTCCCCATTTAACAGCACATTGGTATTCGAATGTTTTACATTAGGTATTGTAAATTTAATACACTTTGTCTTATTGCCATTTAAGAGCATATTGTTGGCGTTAAACCTATGTACCAATTTCGATAGAGCATTATTTACATCGTCATAACAAATTAACTGTCGTTTGAGTTTGAAAATTGAAGAGGTAAGTTATAATATAGCCTCTTAGGTAAAGAGCCTACACAGCAGCGACCCCGATACATTGCAGCGGCACGAGGCGCAACTCAGCAGAACGCGAGCATTGACGTCAACGGATGCAACCCGAGCTCTGCAATATACCTTTATCTTATTTTTAATGTAATAATTAAAATTCATTCTAGATCTAGCATCGATCTGATTCACTTATATTTTAGTTATAGTAATTATATTGTAATTTTTATATTATAATAAAGTATTTTAAATTAGTTTCGGTTTTTTTTGGGTCCTTCGGCTGCAGTTAACGTAATTGGTGCAGTCGGTAGGATACTCAAAAGTTAGTTAGGCTATCGTAGCTTTCAAGCTTTAAAGGAGTATTCGAATCTACTACGGGTTAACTGCAAGCCAAGAGGATACATCAAGACATCGATCCCGAGAAAACCGAGATGATATTTATGTAAGTACACCAGAATTTTATCTAGTGTTGCTTTCCTTATCCTAGTGTAAAATTTTTCCTGTCAAAATTTTCCATCCAAGGAAATCATCCCACTCTGACCCTACATCGCGTAGGCAGCCACGTAGAGAAAGTTTAGACTATAATAGAGATTTAAGTTGTTATTTAGAGTTAGATATAATTACCGAGGAATCGAAAATGGCCCACGACCCTGACACTATTTTCAAAGTTTTACGCCCAGTGCCAGAGTTTGACGGTAACCCTAATGTACTAACTAGATTCATAAAATTATGTGACCAAATATGTGCTGCATATCTAAATAATGAACCTGGCAGCGAACTATCGAACTTATGCCTGCTTAATGGTATATTAAATAAAATAACTGGACCCGCCGCGACTACTTTAAATTCAAATGGTATTCCTGAAAGCTGGCATGGCATTCGTACAGCTTTAATCAATAACTTTTCGGACCAAGACGACGACAAGGAGACGGCGCTCTATAATGACCTCTCGTTAGCTACTCAGGGAAACAGTTCTCCCCAAGAATTTTATGCACGATGTCAGACACTGTTCAGCACTATCATGACGTATGTTACGCTTCATGAAACCTTGCCTACTACAATAGAAGCCAAACGTGTATTATATAAAAATCTAACGAAGCAAGCTTTCGTGCGCGGTTTAAAAGAGCCACTTGGCTCACGAATACGTTGCATGCGTCCTGATACCGTTGAAAAAGCCTTGGAGTTTGTACAGGAAGAACTGAATGTTATGTACTTGCAACAACGCGGTGAACATTTCGCCGAAAGGAAACCTCAAGCACCTAAGCCTCTCCAACCTAGCCATATGACCTTACCTTTGCAAAAACCATTCAGTTTTCCTGCACCGATGCCAATGCCAAATTTACAGCTACCTTCACATGTACCACCGCAACAAGGTTTTAGGCCTAACGTGCCACCACAGTATAGCATGCCTACGAGAACTCAACAAATGTTCCGCGCTTTGCCACCTAATTATAAACCCCATAGTAATACGTTTAGATTACCAAATAGGAATCCACCCCATGACTCAGATCTGAAGCCTATGAGTGGGGTTAGCCATTACGTACCCAAACCAATGCCTCCGACAGGTCTGACCGGTCATGATTGGCGCAAATACGGTAACCCGCCGCCTTAAAATTACTTCAAAAGTAGGGAAATGAATTTTAACGAGTGTGCTGATTACGATGGTTACTATTATCCTGAACATCAATACGACTATTATGACTATAATGATAATGACGACTATACTAATACTGTGACCTATGACTATGACGACACACAGCATTACCAATACCACGACGCAACTGAGATAAACGAACAAGATAACATAGACTGCCAACCTTCTACAAGCAGTTCGCCTCAGGATTTTCAACAGACTCGTTTTTCGAAAAAGCCAAAATAGAAGTAAACTTACATACGCAGAGACAGCTTCCATACATATGTATTTCTAACCCTCCGTTAAAATTTCTAATCGATACCGGAGCGAATCAGTCCTTTATTAATCCGGAAGCTATACAAAAATTTTTTTACACGTACCTTTAAATTATGATCCGTTCGAGGTAACCAATGTGCATGCTACAACTAGAAACAATTATTCGATAACTATGGAATAAAAAAAACTTTTCCGAATTCCAAGAGCCTGATAATATTAAATCATATATTTATAAATTTTACGATTACTTCGATGGCCTTATTGGTCTCGACCTATTAGAGAAGTGGGAAGCTAGAATAGATCTAAAGGATAGATTACTTGTAACACGATTAGCTAACAACCCCATCTTAATGTATAACTCTAGGAATGTTAATTTCTACGAGGACGTGATACCATCCCAATCTTCAAAGTTGATAAAACTTCCTATTAATGTCCATGACGGAGAAGCCTTAGTTAGCGAACAGTACATTTCTAATTGCGTCATAAACGAATGTCTAACATTTGTGTCAAATAACCGCGGTATTATAGAGGTATTTAACCCGACTCCGCACGATATAATTTTCTCCCTAGATCGCCCAATATGTGCCGAGACGTATAACATCGAGTCCTCTCACAACGATCAACCACGCCCACATTACAAAGAAGTATTATCACGTTTACGCACCGACCATCTAAATGCCGAAGAACGCGCTAATTTAGAAAGATTATGTGCCAAATACGCTGACGTTTTTTATATAGAAGGCGAACAACTCACATTTACTAATAAAATAAAGCATAGCATCCGGACCACTGATGAGATACCGATATATACTAAAAGTTATCGGTACCCTTACGTTCATAGAGACGAAGTTAAACAACAAATCAGTAAAATGTTAGAGCAGGGCATAATTCGTCCGTCCGAATCTGCATGGAGCTCTCCCATCTGGATAGTTCCCAAAAAAATTGATGCTTCTGGCAAGACTAAATGGCGACTCGTAGTCGACTTTAGGAAGCTAAATGAAAAAACTATTAGTGATAAATACCCAATACCGAATATATCGGATGTACTAGATAAGTTAGGAAATTGCCAATACTTCACAACCTTGGATTTAGCCAGCGGGTTTTACCAGGTCGAAATGAACCCTAGTGACATACCGAAAACCGCATTCAACGTTGAACATGGGCATTTCGAGTTCCTACGCATGCCCATGGGCCTGAAGAACTCGCCATCCACGATTCAGCGTGTCATGGATAACGTGCTCCGTGATCTCCAAAATACAGTTTGTCTCCTGTACTTAGACGATATTATTGTGTTCAGCACTTCCTTGCAAGAACACATGGTAAATCTCGAGAAAGTATTTCAGAAACTACGGGAATCCAAGTTTAAAATACAAATGGATAAATCCGAGTTTCTTAAATTGGAAACCGTTTATTTAGGACATATAATTAGTAAAGACGGCATTAAGCCAAATCCTAGCAAAATATCAGCCATAGAAAAGTATCCACTACCCAAAACCGCAAAAGAGATTAAACAGTTTTTAGGCCTTATAGGTTATTATAGGAAGTTCATCCCAGACTTTGCTCGAATTACTAAACCTCTGACACAATGTCTAAAAAAGGGACGAAAAATAACCCTTGACACAGACTATATTAACTGCTTCGAAAAGTGCAAGACTCTCTTGACTAACGACCCAATCTTTCAATATCCTGACTTCAACAAAGAATTCATCCTGACCACTGATGCATCCAATGTAGCGATAGGAGCCATCCTATCTCAGGGACCCATAGGTTCAGACAAACCTGTATGTTACGCTTCTAGAACTCTAAATGAGAGCGAAGTGAACTACAGCACTATAGAGAAAGAACTCCTTGCCATTGTGTGGGCAACCAAGTACTTTAGACCCTACCTATTTGGCCGTACTTTTAAAATCTTAACTGATCATAAACCCCTTCAGTGGGTAATGAATCTTAAGGAACCGAATTCACGACTTACTAGGTGGAAATTAAAATTAAGCGAATACGATTTTTCTGTCATATACAAAAAAGGAAAAAATAACACCAATGCCGATGCGCTTTCCCGGGTGGAAATACATAACGAAGAATCGAGTTCTATGTTAGCTAACCCATCAGTAAAAACAGCCCCTAGCACTGGCTCGACTACTCAAACGGCCCACACAAGCCAAGAAAATCCGATCCTCGAAATTCCCATTACCGACGAACCTCTTAATAAATTCCACAGACAACTGATATTAACAACTGTAGGCGACATAAAAAGACGAGCATGTAGTAAACCTAATGCCCTATACTATCTTAGAATACAATAGTTCTGTACATAGTTTCACTAAATGTAGGCCTTACGATATTGTCAACGGACATTTCAACCCAAGAGACCCAATCGACATCGACTTGACAAAAAATTTACTGCAGCAATACATTCTAACACACCAAGATCGAATGAAAACAGTGTATGAAATAATTAACGAACATTCCTTCTCCGAACGTTCAGCATTAATAAATAATCGGAATAAATCACGGGAACCAGAGGTTGAATACCAACCAAACCAACAAGTTTTCGTTTCCAACCCCCTAGCTAGCCGACAAAAATTAGCCCCACGTTACACCCATGACCATGTTCTAGCTGACTTACCAATACACATTTACACGTCTAGGAAACGCGGTCCGATAGGGAAGTCTAGACTTAAACGTGTACCTAAAACTGCCGATTTGTTACAGAACTCTAAAATTACTGACTGTACTGACCGTGCTGACGATCGAAGGCGACGACGACGATCGAACAGACTCGTCGGAAGAAACAATTATGCGAGTTGGAAATTCGCAGTGGAAGCGTATTTCAAGCTTGAAGATTTGTGGAGTTGTGTCGAAGGAACTAATACTGATCCCAGGAAAGAAATAAAAGCAAAATCTAAGCTTATTTTACTGCTTGATCCGATTAATTACGTGCATGTACAGAGCGCAACTACATGCAAAGATGTCTGGGACAATCTACAGCAAGCTTTTGATGACAGCGGGTTATACAGAAAAGTTGCCCTGTTGAGAGACCTCATCACAACTACATTGGACAGTTCTCAAAATGTAGATGATTATGTGAATAAGATAATGTCAACAGCTCATAAGCTTAGGAATATCAAATTTGACATTGATGATGAATGGCTTGGAACACTGATGTTGGCTGGTTTACCCGAGGTATATAAACCAATGATAATGGGATTGGAGAGCTCAGGGATCAAGATCTGTGCAGACTCCATCAAAACTAAACTGCTGCAGGAATTTCAATGCTCAGAAAGCACAGCATTCTTTAGTAGGAAGACAGCCGTTTACAAAAATCATAGTACAGGAAAGGCCTGTATTCAGAAAGGGCCTCGATGTTATAATTGTAACAAGCACGGACACTTTGCGAAGAACTGTCGTGCTCCGAAGAAGAAGAATATTGAAAAAGTAGAAGAAAATAAAAGTTTTGTTGCAGCATTTTCAGCATGTTCACAAACAATGAATCCGGACCTTTGTTATGTGGACTCAGGTGCCTCCATGCACATGACAAATAGATCTGACTGGATGTATGGTGTAACAAGTCCACCGATACCCACCATAACTGTTGCCAGTAGGACACCACTACCTGTGGAAAATATGGGAAAGGTTAATTTATTGATAAATGGTAATGAACAAAGTAAAATACAGGTAAGAGAAGTTCTATACATACCTAAACTTGCTGCCAATCTCTTATCAGTAAGCGCTATGGTAAAAGGTGGCTGTAAGGTAAATTTTAGAGATAAAAGTTGTGATATTTATGACCAAAGTAATAAATTCCTCTGTTCAGCCACATTAGTAAACAACTTGTATCAGTTAAACACTCACAGAGAAGTCTTCTCTAACCTAACATACTCAAATAACTTAAATGATGTTGTCCTGTGGCATAGACGCATGGGACACCTGAACTTTTCAGATGTTAACAAGTTGCCGGAGTGTGCAGAGGGAGTCGATCCATTCCCTGACCAAAGTAAAGGTCCATTCACGTGTACCACCTGCCTAGAAGGTAAACAAAGCAGATTGCCTTTCAACAACATTGGCTCCAGGGCTTCAAGACCACTGCAGCTTATCCATACTGATTTGTGTGGACCGATGGAGCAAACATCACTGGGAGGTATGAAGTATTTCATTACTTTTATAGATGATTTTACTCGAAAAGTTCATGTTTATTTTGTAAAAGACAAATTAAGTGTACTAGGAGTGTTCAAAGATTATAAAAGTAAAGTAGAAAATGAACTTGAAACTAAAATAAAAATTGTTCGGTCAGATAACGGCAAGGAGTACTGTAACAAAGAATTTGATAGTGTTTTGAGTAGGCATGGAATTGAACATCAAACAAGTACAACTCAGTAACAACTCACCCCAACAGAATGGCCTAGCAGGAAGGATGAATAGGACG
Organism: Parnassius glacialis; assembly: GCA_033319125.1. Lineage (NCBI taxonomy): Eukaryota > Metazoa > Arthropoda > Insecta > Lepidoptera > Papilionidae > Parnassius > Parnassius glacialis. The sequence goes on along the minus strand of JAVANC010000026.1, from coordinate 10,024,864 downwards.
TTAGTAGAGAGAGCCAAGTGTATGCTGTATGATGCTCATTTGTCGAAGCATTTTTGGGCAGAGGCGTTAGCAACAGCGGCCTATATAGTAAATAGATCACCCACTAGATCCCTCAATGGCAAAACTCCTATAGAGATGTGGTCAGGCAAGAAACCCAACTTATCAAATATAAAAATTTTTGGCTCTGAAGTGATGGCTCAAGTACCTAAATAAAAACGCCAAAAATGGGATTCTAAATCTAAAAAATTTTTATTTGTAGGTTATTGTAATTCTAGTAAGGGATATCGGCTGCTTGATCCCGACACTAATAAAATTATCAAAAGTAGAGATGTAGTATTTTTAGAAAATGTTCAAAGACTTGAGCAAAATGTGTACTTACCTTGCTTAACCAACAGTGATCCCGAAATACAGTTAACTGAAGAGCCCTGCAAAGAAGAATCACTAATCAGCTTAGAACAGTATGCGAGTGATGAGTACCTGTCAGACCACAATTTTGATTCATCTTACTTACCAGAAGAATCATTTGACCTTTCGATACCAGCATGCAATATAAACTTACGTCCACGCAGAGCTGCCCAGTATGCAGAAAAGGATGTCCACGATGTAAGTTACTTTTGTCCAATTCTTAATTTATGCGATCCTCTTACTGTTGATGAAGTTTTTTCATCTCCACACTCTGATCAGTGGAAGAAGGCCATGAAGGAAGAATATGATTCCTTGGTTAAGAATAAAACATGGTCACTGGTAGATTTGCCATCAGGTAAGAGAGCCTTGCCATGCAAATGGGTGTTTAAAAGTAAGACAGATGAGAAAGGTGAGATTGTTCGATTTAAAGCAAGATTAGTTATCAAGGGGTGTGCTCAACGAAAAGGAAATGACTACGATGAAGTCTATGCTCCAGTGGTAAGATACACCTCAGTTCGATTCTTGCTTGCTCTAGCTGCTAAATACGACCTAGAAATGATTCAGATGGGTGCTATAAGCGCATTTCTTCAGGGTGACGTAGACACTGAAATATATATGTTACAACCAGAATGCTATAAAGAGAGTGATCAGGTATGTCACCTACATAAATCAATCTACGGGCTCAAGCAGGCTAGTCGTCAGTGGAATATTAAATTAAACAATGCTCTGCTAAAAATCGGATTGAAAACATCAAAAATAGATCCATGCATTTATTATTCCGTAAATAAATCAAAAATGATTTTTATTGCAGTATGGGTAGATGACTTCATGATATTTAGAAATGACAAGAAAACGGCAACAGGTATCAAAGTAAAACTTAAAGAAGAATTCAATATGAAAGATCTGGGTGAGATAAAGCAGTGTATTGGCATAAATATAAATAGAGATCTTAAGGCAGGTGGGATCATGTTGGACCAAGAGAAGTATATAAACCAAGTGTTAGAACGCTTTGGTATGTCTGCTTGCAAACCAGTTCACACTCCGATAGAGGTAAATATGAAATTTGATAAGAAACCTGAAAATGAAGATAGCAATTTCCCATACAGAGAAGCGTTGCGGTGTCTAATATATTTTTGGCACAAGTTACACGACCTGACATCACATATGCGGTGAACAAGTTGAGTCAGTAGTGTAATGACCCAGGTATTCAACACTGGCTTGGAGTAAAAAGGGTTATGAGATACCTTCAAGGAACCAAGAAACTAAAGTTATGTTATCTCAAAGATGACTCCAAGGAAATAACTGGGTATTGTGACGCAGATTGGGCTACTGATCCACAGGATAGAAGATCATGCACCGGTTACACTTTTATTTTTCAAAATGCTTCCATATCTTGGAATCCTTGTAAACAACAGACTGTGGCACTCTCGAGAGCAGAGGCTGAATATATGGCGATGGCTTTGGCGACCCAGGAGGCGTTGTGGCATCGGCAACTACAAGCTGAGCTCGGGCAAGGCCTGGACAGTACATTACTTATCTATAGTGATAATCAAAGTTCGATAATGTTGGCATCAACTGACTGTTATAAAGCTAAGACTAAACATATAGATATAAGGTTGCATTTTCTCAGGGAAAACATTGTTAATTGTAAAGTTAAATTTTTATTTGTAAATGGTTGTAACATGGTAGCTGACAATTTGACAAAGGGTTTAACACTTGCCAAGCATTTATACTGTATTAGTAAGATGGGATTGCGTTCTAGAGGGAGTGTTAGTAAATGAGAACGCAACCATTTATATTTTTTTGTTGCATTCACTGCTAATTTAAATACATTATGTTGGCAACATCTTTTTTCTCTATTCTTATTCGCATAGATAACACTTACTTTATGTATTGTACTGTACTGTGTAATTTTTCCATTGTTAATCAAAATACATTCTTGCATATTTCCGAGTTCTACAGTTATTTTAATGGTTTCATCCCGAAATATCAACAATTATAAATAATACTTATTGAAAGTCACTCTTTTGTATAATTACCACTGGTTCGAAAAAAACCTCTGTCCTGGGAAGAACCAGCAAGAAACCCAGTGGGACTTTTTTTTAAATAACAGCTTACAATCATGTATGTTACACAAATTAACAACACAACAAATTAGAAATAGGTTGATAGCGAACACCTCATTTCCAGGGGTTATTATCATCTATAAATTCTTTAATATTATAATAACCCTTTTTATACACACTTAGTTTAATAAAGTTTTTGAACTTTGAGCAGGTCAAATTTTGTACATTTTCTGGAATTTTGTTGTAAAAGCGTATACATCGCCCCAAGAATGAATTACTGACTTGATGGAGTCGAGTAACAGGTACTACTAGCTTGTGTCTGTTCCTAGTATTTACAGAATGAATATCATTAATTTTTGTAAAACTACTTTTATTTTTGTGTACGTACACATTTTCATTTTCATAAATGTATTGAAAGGCCAAAGTTAATATATTAATTTCCTTAAACTTTTGTCGCAGCGACTCTTTAGGCTTTAAATCATAAAATTCGAACCAGGGATCTCATAATAAGCAGTCACTCTTACGAGTATTTTTAGACCAACGATGCAGTCAAAATAAAGTATGAAACAGGTGGTTGTTTGGATAGTATGTTCGTTTTAATTTTATTTCCACTAATCATTTAATACAACATAGACAGGAGCATGCTCGTAATTGTGCGCGGCGGGGAGTACACAAAGAATTGTAATTACACAGCTTAGGTCGCTCGCGTGCTGCGCTTTTTGTAATTGACAGTAATGACTCTAATTCAGAGTCAGTCGTGAAATGAATTCACATGATAGAATTTTTAAACACAGTTTTGAAATCCATTTACAGTTGGTACTTTGGTATTTTTTATTACTTTCAGTGACAATGAGTTTGCATTCCCTATAAAATGAAGTAGCACGATAGCTATGTAACCTGCAGACAATACCACTCTTTAATAATAAAACTCGCAATTTCTTATCATAATGATTTCTTATATTTACGCAAACACTACACATTTAATTTAAATTAGTTCTACAGATTTTATCGCGTGTATTAACTTATTTTATATTCCCGACGTTTGGAGTACTTTACAGCACCCATGGTCACGGGGGGGGGGGGGACTGAGTTAACAACGGCTTCCTCCAGATTAAAATATTTAATTTTTGTTCCAATCTACACAGTACGAACTTACAGTATCTTGTAGTATTGCAGTTGTATGCTTGGGTTGGTATTTAATTTTATTAATTATAGGATCCCAAGCAGATAATAGAACCTAGCCATCTTCTCTATTGACGTTAAGATGTTTTTTTGATTTCAATAGCCTCACGAATCATCCTTGGATGGAATCGGTGTTCTTTAGCAAGGATTTGTGCCTATCAAATCTAATGTAGTGACGGAGGCAATCCTGTACGTGTTCACAGACAGCAGACTTCCCCGGGCGTTGATTCTTCATATCAGCTATGTGTTCTTTAACGCGGGTTTTTACTGATCTTGACAAACGCAGGACAAAATCATAGTGCCCAAGTTTACACGCAAGCACAAGTGCACTCTCCATTCCCTCACTTTCATAGAATTCGATGAGTCGTTAATCCAACACGAACAGAGAGAGTTCAGACCGGAGGATACCAATGGCTTTACGTGCTTTTCCGAGGCACGGCGGTGAACTACGCCATCTTCCTGACGCTGGGCTGCAACTGAGAGTTTCTTGACGGAAAACCCTGTAACGGATTTTGGCCCGACACTAGACCAACAAAGCAGTTTTAAATTGTACCTAAATCTCCAAAGTATTTGTTATTGTGTATTTACGAAATATCCGCTCGAGTTTAATTCTACAACTTACATAATTAGATTTATTTTATTATTTGCGAACAGCAACACGTCTCGGGAATTTAGCAGACGGAAAGTACACAAAGAAATGTAATTGCAGCACTCCGCTTTGTTTGCGCGCAAGTAGTGAATATAAGTGACTGTAATAGTCGCCTTTCAGTTGAATTTCCAGGTAAATAATTCATATTTTAAAATATTTTTTTATAGGAGAAGGGCACAAACGGGTATGCGGGTCACCAGATGGTAAATGACTACCGCCGCTTATGGTCAACTGCAACATCAGAGGAATCGCAGATGAGTTGCCGGCCTTTTTAGAAAAAGGCTCTTTTCTTGATGAACCCTTAATCGTATCGGTCAAGTGAAGTTCATCAAAATATGCCATACGTCCGTAGCAGTGGGACATATATTATCGTTGTTATTTAACTTATTTATACATAGTGAAAACTCAAAAGATGTGTGATGATAAAGAAGTGTTTTTTTTAATATTTTCTCCTAAAATATTTATAATACACCATGTTCTTTTTTTCATATTCCTACACTGTCATCCGATTCTGAGCTATGTTCAAAACTTCAAGTCTTTACCTAATTGGGAAGTGCTCGAAATTTGGGTTGCAAGATTCCACCCAAAAGACAAACAGACAGACAGACAAACAAGATAGTAACTTAATATTAACGCGGTAAAATAGAGTGGTTATCAAATAACTGCCTTTTCATCATTTCATCAAAACAGCCCTTCACAAGTCCACTGCTGAACATAGGCCTCCCCCAAAGAATGCCACAAAGCACCGTCCTGAGCCACCTGCATGCATCAACTTCCTGCATATCTTACCAGGTCTTCACTCCGTCTAGTGGGGGGACGCCCTACACTTCATCCGCCGGTACGAGGCCGCCACTCAAGAACCTTTTTCCCCTACGGTTGTCGGTTCTTCGAGCTATATGGCCGGCCCATTGTCACTTCAGCTTACCAATCTGTTGGGCTATGACAGTCACTCTAGTTCTACTGCGGATATCCTCATTTCTAAGTTTATCACGCAGAGAAATCCGAGCATAGCTCTCTCCATAGCTCGCTGAGCGACCTTGAGCTTTCTCATCCGGCCAGCAGTGAAGGACCACGTCTCAGTACCATAGGTCATCACTGGCAACACGCACTGGTTGTACAGTCTTGTTTTCAAGTTTTGAGGTATAGCTGACAAGAAGATGTTTCGTAATTTTCCAAACGCTGCCTAACCGAGTTGAATCCGCCGATTGACCTCTCGGTCAAAGTTGGACTTACCTAGTCGGACTATTTGTCCCAGGTAAACATACTCATCAACAACTTCGAGCTTAGTGTCCCCAACATCTACCGGCATAGGTGTGACATGGACATTAAACATGATCTTTGTTTTGTCCATGTTCATCTTAAGACCTATCCGTTGGAAAACACTATTGAGGTCATTGAGCATAGTGCTTAGGTCCTCCAGCGATTCTGCCATAAGGACTATATCGTCGGCAAATTGAAGGTGAGTGATGTACTCGCCATTGATGTTAATACCGTATCTTTTCCAGTCCAGAAGCTTGAAAACGTCTTCCAATGCAGCGGTGAAGAGTTTCGGGGATATCACGTCACCCTGTCTTACACCTCTCTGCAATTGGATAGGTTTTGTACTCTGGTTCTGTACTCGGATAGCCATCGTAGCTCTACTGTACAAGCACTTCAGCATTTCGATATACCGACAGGCAACTTGGCATCGCTGAAGGGACTGCAGCACCACCCAAATGTCAACGGAATCAAGGGCTTTCTCATAGTCCATATACGCCAGACATAGTGGCAAATTGTACTCCTCGGAAATCTGTATAATTTGCCGAAGGGTGTGTAAATGGTCCATGGTGCTAAAGCCTTTTCGGAAACCGGCTTGTTCGGGAGGCTGAAAGTCGTCAAATCTGCGCGCGAGACGATTCGTAATGACTCTCGAAAACAGCACGTAGACGTGGCTCAGAAGGGAAATCGGTCTGTAGTTCTTCAAAAGAGCGTTGTCACCTTTTTTGAAGAATAAGTCCACCGCACTTCTGCTCCACGCCTCCGGTGTAGTGCCACCATGGAGGACGGAATTAAAGAGCTTCTGAAGGATTTCAAGTACCGGTTTTCCACCCGCTTTCAGAAGCTCCGCTGTAATTCCATCCTCGCCTGGGGCCTTGCCGTTTTTAAGGTGCTGGAGGGCCATTCTAATCTCGCTCAGAATGACGTCCGGGATATCATCGGAATAGTGTTGGATAAGATTCGCTCTTGGATCGTTACTCACACTTACGTGTGGCTCCAACGAATGCCCATAGAACCTCTCAATCTCACTCAAAATCTCAGGTGTCCCGGAAACGATGCTGCCACTCGGTCTTCAGCTTCGACAGTTGGCTTTTTCTGGCAGACATATCTCTAGCAAAGACTTTGGAGCCCTGGTTCCGCTCGATCGCTTCTTTAATACGAGCAGTATTAAAGTTGCGTAAGTCCCGCCGCATGCCTTCATATCCCCTCTAACAGCCATAAGATTAAGAGTGTGATCAGAAAGTTTTGTGGTCTTCTGTGCCGAGGTTTGTACGTAAACCTGTATGACCTTAAGCGTGCCGTAACGTACATACAGGTGATACTGAGTATAAGGTACGCAACACTCGTCGACACACTCCTAATCTTTACAACGTTGTTAACGAGAGACTTGTGGACGATAAATCCGACACCCCCTTGGGACAGATGGTCACCCTCCCGGTGATAGATCAAATTGCCGGATTCGAGAATTACCGTGACCTCCCCCTCTCTTCGGACTTCGGATAATCCTTTGACATTCCAGCGCAACTTGTCTATCTCTTCTTCCAGCTCTCGGATTTTCTCGTCAGTCCTCAGGGTGCGTGCGTTATATGTTGCCCGGTCGAGTCGCCGTAGGTGGCAACCGAACCTCCACCGGAGATTCTTAGCACCCCCTGTACCTCCGTTACCATGGTCGCCACCGTAGCTAGGAATAGCGGGGCCGCCGGGGACTGGGGGCCGTCTCTTCGTTACTTTCATGGGGGGTATATTGCCACAGTTTCCACACTTTGCGAGCGGGTTGGCAACCGCAGTTTTTTTATTGTTGTTATGCTGTTATCAGAAAGATGCTGTTGCCCATCCTCTGCCTCAGTTTCCCTCTGATGCCTTTTACGACACCCACGGGAAGATATGGGGTAGTGAGTATTCTTACCCGCCATTACACGGCAGATTGTTTTTTTTATGAGAGCATAAAAGTACAAGTAAATACGATTGGAATATATTGTTACTAACTTTTAATTGATGACGAGTATCAATTACTCCATCCAATCCTGGTTTTTAAGTGATGGATGAATCGACGTAAGATCTTTTGGCTTTGCAAAATCTTCGCCATGTGTGGTAGTTGAAATCATAGCTAGGAGACATTGGACTCTTCGATAGAGTCCGTCATTAGTGGCAATTAATGTAATATGAGATGAATTAATATTATACTATGGAGGAATTTTATGTTTAGCAGTGAACGTTTTACGGTGTTAGGGATGAGACCGTTCTTATCACTTTAACCAGGAAGACATAAATAACAGTAAAATAGGGCGGTACTAATTTTGCTGGCCTTCTAGGCTAAGCAGAAAAGATGTCCGAACTTGTTTCATTTATTAAAATGAAAACGATAAAAAACAACGTTCACTATTGGTGGGATTCCAATATGGTTACGATTGGTAGAAGAATTTGGTTTAGCATGCTGTGTGGTGATAATTTATGACTGCAGAGTTGTTATCACTGCGTTGCCCAGGTACCTTCCGGTCGGATCTTGACGAACCACTAGTCACTTAGTGTGAACTGAACCTGAGGTGGAGCGGCCCAGTCGCAAACTGTTGTCACAGTCTTATTCACTTCCGATGGGTTTATGCATCTAATAGAAAATAAATGTAATTGAAAATTTGTAGCTGAACCTGAAAAAGCAAACTTTCATTTTGATTGTCATGAAGTTCTATTAATGCGTAACCGACAGTTCATCGTAAGAGGCGACAGAAGGCTGATAACTGAACCAGGTGACTAGCAGCAGCACCTTCCTGATGACAGCCGAAAAAACTGCGGCTTGAACCAACTTGCCAAGCGTGATAACTACGGCAAGTATGATGCTAATTAGGGAGAACTTTTGATGTGCTGTAATGATATTGGCAATCCATTACCAAAAACCGGTACCCTAGAATCTATTACCCCATTTCCATTTGTGTATGTATTGTAATAACAGAATTTCCAGAAATATGTAATGCTCTTGCTGGCTTACGCTACATGGCGGATCAGCCATCTCGTTTTCATACGGCGTAAAAAACTTAGATCCGGTTGGAAGCGTCTTTTCAGTCTGGCTATTGCGATGATTAAGGAAAATTAACCAGCGTAGGACCGCGTTCTCACAGAACACCAGCATAAAATTGCAGCTTAAGGCTGATGTGTTTCGTATGGTAAGCGTAGAGAACCGGTGACCGTTTTTACTGGAAACGAGGCATTCCATCTTAGTCCTCATTAGGGCAACGCATCTAAATTTAGATTGTAAATCGAGGCTAAATGTAGATGTCTATGGGCCACAGCATCCACTTTCCAACAGGTGGATTGTGTGCTCGTTTTTCTCCCTTATTCTATAAAAAAATAAAATACAAAATCCTAATAACCACGGGAGATGTCCATGTCCATCTCTGGGGTATTATGAGCCGATAAAAAGGAATAAATGAAATTCTGCAAATATTTTAAGTTAAAAATGACGCCTCAACATTTTCAGTTTTCATTTACTAAACGTGTACTATTGACAGTCTTTGTTACAATAGAAGTACCTTAGCCGCTACTGGTGTATATTTTCTTTGCCGCTACGCAACAGCCTCCACTAAATTTGATATTTGCTATCAAAATGTACACTTTACATTTTAGTTAGCATACTTTCTACGAGTTTTATTTATTAAAACAGCCTCTAGTTTAAACGTGAGACAACCTATAAATTACTTTTTGTAGTAAAACGTAATCTTGAATGATAAATTTATCACAATTAATGTATTTAAGAAAAGCGGTTTTGGAATTAAAATATTATCATCATGAACATCATCATTACAGCCCTTCACAAGTCAACTACTGAAAATAGGTATACCACAAAGCGTGTTCCTGAGTCATCTGCATTTATCAACTTTCTGCCTTTATTAGCAGGTCGTCACTCCATCTGGTGGGGGGTCGCTCTCAACTTCATTTGCCGGTACGAATTTGCCACTAAAGAACTTTTCTTCCCCATCGGTTGTCGGTTCTTCGAGCTATATGGCTGGCTCATTGCTAATTTAACTTATTAACCCGTACATAATTTGTATACAACATGTAACAAAACCCTGTGGTTCCCGTTAAGTGTGTTATCAGAGTCAGTATTCAAACGTAAAGAAATATTTTTTTTTAAATTGAACATTAAAAAAATATTTTAATTAAAAAAATAATTTGCGAATTGTATGTGGTTTTATTACCTCTGCATTATTCGGAGAATAAGAGATTTATGAAAGATCCCTCCCCCCCCTTCAGCGATGCTTGTGTCAGTTAGAGGTAATAAAACCTAATACAATTTGAAAATCAATATCTTTTTATTAAAATTAAATTTTTTAATGTTCAAGTTTTTTGAAGAAAAGTTATTTCTTTACGTTTGGATACTGACTCTGATAACGCACTTAACTGGAACTACAGGGTTTTTGTTACACGTTGTATATTTTCGTTTTCGTAATATTAATAATAATTAAATGAAAATATTTATAAAACTTATGTTACAGAAATACAGAAAGGAAGTACTTGTTGAAATGCTTCCCGTAGTCCTTATACAAGATACATAAAAGGATAATCCATCTTGAAGCGAGATACATAGTCGGTAAATGTAAATAGAAAAAATATTTTGTTATACGTTTATATGTTAACTAGTTAGTGGCGGAAGAAGAATAGTCACTACCCCATATCGTCCCGTGGGTGTCTCGAGAGGTGACAGAGGGAAACAAATGAGTGGGCAGTTGCGTCTTCCTGTTAACAACTAGAAAAATAAAAAAAAATCGGTTACCAACTCGCCTGCCAAGCATGGCAATTACGGCAAATATCCTCCTAATTAGGCAATAATGGGTATGCGTATGTTCAACAGTGGACAATCCTATCAAAATTGTAAGAATTCGTGAATTTCATTAAATACCAGGTAGCTCTTTTAAAGATTAAGCAAGCTGTCATTTCCAGCAGAGTTTAAATACTGGTTCTGCATTCAAGTTCCAACACAGATTTTACCTTTTGGCATGGTCCCGGTTCCAGTTTAAGTATCAACTTTGCTAATATAGTAGCATTGTTAGTAATTTTGGTCCATAAATATAGAATTTGTTAATAGCTATGAACCGTTGTATCTACGAAACAAATATATTGCGTGAATAAGCACTCAATCGCTTAAGTCGTTCTGAAGTTACACGATCACTAGCAACGCCTACGATTATATCATCATTTTCATTAAACCTTCACAAGTCAACTGCTGAACATACCTCTTACAAAGAACGGAATGCACGGTCCTACGAGTAAGCCACCTATTTCCATCGATTTTCTGCATCTCTAGCCAGGTCGTTTCTCCATCTCGTGGGAAGCCGGTACGAAACTGCCACTTTAGAAGCTATGTAGCTGGTATATAGTATTTACTAACCAACTCAGCTTATTGATCCGTTGGGCTATTCAAAATATACGAGAGGTGGCATATTATGCCGAATCTAGGAAAATAATGAACTGTGGCCAAATACTCAAACGCTACTAAATTTTCAAGTATCATTAAGTATCGTGGTATCACAGTCACTTTTGTAACCTAACGTAGTAATATTTAATTATTAACCTGGCAACACATGAACTGGCTTTAGATTTACATTGGGTTGACGCAATATCTATGGGCTCTCTCGAAAAAGTAGACTGCGCAGAAACAGATTATTTTTCTTACATCTTATTTTTTTATTATCCATCTTTGTTTTATTTTTTGAATTGAATAGTCTAACCATTCAATTGTCCGTTCATGTGAAATAAGTGATCGTAATCTTTCGTAATCTTACAACAATGTTGTTTGATTAGACTAAAGTGTGATTTAGTAAAGCAGTAACGTAAATAGAACCAATTTTTATTTATCAACCTATAGCATAATCAACATTTGTGAGCTGTAATATTCTGAAAATGAAGGAGTTTTTTTTCACTTTGACTTAAAGTGATAGAGACAGTACAAGATTTAATGGCATCTTAAAAAAGAGCACCGTTTGAGATTTTGGCAATTGCATGACTTAATTACTCCCTCTTCATTTTATAATCGTACAACCACATGCTCGGCTAGTTTCCTAGCTAGCAGTTTGCTTGGACGCTTATAATTCCTACAGCAAAGTCGACAGTAGTCTAATAAAATGTCACAACTCAAAAGTCGTGGGTTTAAATCCACTATACGACCACTTAGCTGTAGGGGTTAACGGCAGTATTGGTAGTATTAAAAGCACTAGTATTCTTTGAAAAGTAGTATTATAATTTGTCAGTATCTGTCTTTCCATCCGATTACAATGTGGGTGTCTTCAAGGTAAGAGAGAATTGGCTTTGTTAAGTCAGTACAGTTTGTATGTTTTGCCATTTTCTGTTGCATTACCACTTACCATAAAGCACTGGCTTATAACAGTTAAAAATAATGACCATTCTAAGTATGATTCAGAATCATGTTTAGCTTGACACGTACATATTCCTGCATGTATCATCATATTTTATATAATCTTCTATTAAACGGGCTATGTTGTGTGATAGGTATTGAAGTAGACTCAATATCCGATATTGCCACTCCACTGTTATATAACAGTCGCTTGCAAATTGAATAGATAGGAACCTGTTAGTCTGACATGTTCAAACAGGCAAGTCTCTGTGTTGGGTCGATGTTGTTCGTTTACTAGGACACTAGAACTGACACGCTTTTTTTTTTGAAAATTTTTTTACCCATTTTTATATAAATTGCTACATGAAAGCTTACTTCAACTAAGCCTAGGCATTAAGTATAAAATAATATGCCGATGGGGTTAGTTCATTTTATTATCACGTTTTTATTAACTCGATTTCGCTGTTCCGGTTAAATTTGGTAATGGATTATATAATAGATAACTAAACATAGCTTAGAATCGGATGAACTTTTGTTTCACATAATTTAAAAAAACTATAGCCAGATTCATGTGGAATAGTATAGGCTATCTAGCATTAAGCTAGCTAGCTTTTGTTACTCAGCTAGCCTTAAATATGGAAATTTGTTAAGCAAGTCAGAAGAAAAAGCACTCCCGAAATGATTTATCCGCGTAAGCTGGTGTTATCGTTAGGGATACGTAAATACAATGTTCTAGAAAAATATAGACCTTTATTTAAGCCATAATTTGGTATTTTGTGACAAAAAAAATTTTGAAAACTTAAAAGTGATTTATGAGCGTTATTATTAGGCATGGCCTATTTATCCTTACGAACGAAAGTTACTTCATCATCAAGACAATTTTATGAAGATAAACTTTGGACCATATACCATGTTATGTGGACGCATAGTTTAAGAGATAATGTAAAATTAATATAATTCAATACTGGGCTGGGCGCGCGAACGACGCTTAAACCCTAGCCGTTATAAAATACTTGAACTAGGTCATGTCGCGCACCTCGGACACGTGATGACGCGGGTGAAGCCGCGGGGCACAGCTAGTTATAATATATAATTATAGAACATTGTGTGCATCTCGTGTGTGAATACTTAGAGCCTCCTTTCATTTCTGAGAGGGTTATGGAGCAATTATTCCGATTCGCTGCTTCACGGCGTATTGGCTATTGATGTCGATGTTCTAGTATGGATATCATATCATGTGTCTTCGCAATCTTTTTTTTCCTCCGACATACCAGTTTTTTCTCAAAATGTTCCTCATAATCGCAGCCGAGCACGAAGTAAATCAGCATTTTAACAAGAACATTTGTCAGCACCTTACACGCTGTACGCGCCATACGCGCCGCATCTTAGAATTCGTTGTATGAAAACCTCACAAGGCAGCCGCATCGTACGCGCTGTATTTTACAAAATGCGGTACCTAAGTATCCGAATATTGACGGGGGCATGCTGTCATATAATGCGGCGCGTTTGACGCGTGTTGATACTGAGTGTTGTCTAATGTTGCCAACTTAGTGCATTTTCCACTAAAACTAGTGGTTTCGACTTTCGTTTCAAAAATATTATAAATAGATTTTAGTATATTATATATCAATTCTCCAAATTTCTTGTATGGCAAATGCATATTTAGAACCGATTATAATATGATTTTATAACCATGACCTAGTATTACCACTGGGATTGTATATATTTGTATTGTATGGTTACTTTTTGTAAAAAAAATGTAACTTCCAGCCTAGAATTTTCTCCTGTATTGTGGTGTAATTTACATACATAAATTTCACAAGGAAAAACATCCAGAACCGGAACAATTATTTGTAGGCCATACAAATACTTCTTCCGTGCAGGATTCAAATCCACGGCCATTAGCACTGCACTCATTGCTAAGATCATCAGAATACATCGTAAAATCGTGTTGTTGTAGTCATTTAACTCCTATATTATTATATAATTATTTTCTATAAAGTGTATTTTAAATTTTATTTAACTTCCAACATCGCGAAATTATAACTAGATAACAGCTATTAGCTACTAACAGACCACACGTTACTGTTGGTAGCACGCAAGCATGCCTTGCCTAATTTATAACCGGGTTAGTGTTTGCGCTTTCCAAACAAAAGAGGAGCAGAGTGTTGTCCCTTTGGTAGTTGTGTTTTATTTTGTACAATTAAAAATAAGTAGTAAATACAATATAAAGGCATTCGTTATTTTTTTATTGCCTGTCAGTCTTTTTTTACGTACCCGTTTGAAACAAAGCACATGTTTGTGTGCATGTGAAACATATTTTGTTTTACATAGAGATAGTTTGTCTCCGTCACCAGACATGCAAAAGGCAGGGTTCTGCAGTGCTGCTGCATTTGTCTCGTATAGGTTATATTTTCTTTATAGAATAAGAGTGACAAAACGAGCACACATTCCACTTTATGGTAAGTGGATGCTGTGATTCCGTGTGTTAAATCTATCCTCGATTAACCCTCGATTAAGAAGCAAAATGCAGATGTGTTTTTACCCCTGAGGACAAAAATGGAATGCCTCGTTCGCAGTAACAAAACCTTACACAGCGCTCCGTCTATCTTACTTTGTTGGTCTGAGGTTGCAAGGGGTACACTGCTGGCTATTTTGATCTATAAATATTACAGCTCTTCACAAGTCCCGTGTTATACATAACCTATTTCCTACAAAAATGCGACAAAACACGGTCCTGAGTCACCTACATTCATTGACTTCCGACATGTCTCACCTACTCATAAGTACATTTAGTGGAGGTTTTATTTTATTTAAATTTTTACCCATTGGTTGTCGGTTTTTCGAGCTATATGGACGACCAATTGTCACTTTATCATATTATCCGTTGAATTACATCGTTTAGTCAGTTTCTAGTGCGGATAGTAAAATATAAGTACAATAAGTCGGAGGATATACTATAATCGTTTTCAATGCATCTACCTAAAATAGAGCATACGATATCTATAAATTCAAAACGTAATAAAAGCAACCCTAAAAACTTACGGCTTCACTCATAAAAATCAACAACATTTTTTTTTATAGGATAAGGGTGACAAACGAGCACACAGTCCACCTGATGGTAAGTGGTTGCTGTGGCCCATAGACATCTACATCTATCCTCTAAAATGTAGATGCGTTGTCACCCGTGAGGACTAAGATAGAATGCCTTATTTCCAGTAAAAAGGGCCTCCGGCCACCTGCACTCACCAAGCGAAAAAACATTTTAAGAAATGCTTAAAGTTGCTCTTTCTCATTTTATTTAATGCGAATAGACAGAGATGTTAGATTTAAAGTAGGTGATAGTCATCGATAGTAATAGACGATTCACTTAAAATATTTAAAACATCGATTACTTGTTAGTCATGGTTTTCTTTCAGACAGTCAGTTTTCTCTTTATTTGAAAAAGTCATGTTAAAATGTTTACATTGCCTCAACATGCAAGCGATTATTTCCACGTTAATGGAAGGCTGCATGTCGGTAATAAAAAAATAAATGTAGAGTATAATAGACAATTTAATTAAAGAGTGTTCGATATAATTTATGAATTATTTAGTAATTTTTTAGTTGATATGTTTTTTTCCGATGATTAATGAAGTACGAAATAACTTCAGTCTGAGCAAGACTAAAATGGCTCTCCAGGACCTTAAAAACGGCAAGTCCCCGGGCGAGGATGGAATTACAGCGGATCATCTGAAAGCGGGTAGAAAACCGGTACTTGAAATCCTTCAGAAGCTCTTCAATTGCGTCCTCCATGGTGACACTACACCGGAGGCGTGGAGCAGAAGTGCGGTGGTCTTGTTCTTCAAGAAAGGAGCCAACGATCTATTGAAGAACTACAGACCGATTTCGCTTCTGAGCCACGTCTACGTACTGTTTTCGAGTCATAACGACTCTTCTCACACGCAGACTTGACGACTTACAGCCTCCCAAGCAAGCCGGTTTCCGAAAAAACTTTAACATTTTTTTTCTTAAGTGGCAGCCTCGTACTATAGGCGAAGTATAGGGCGACCGCTAACTAGAAGGTGTGACGACCTGGTGTAACGACCCCCCCCCCCCCTCTTCTTCTTCTGTTCTCTTCTCTCTTCCATCTATATATCCTAATACTTGTTTAGAATCTATATCTATAAGATATATAAATATATCTAATTTACGTGACCAGTATATCTTGATCTTTCTAAAGGTTTAAATATAATAGGCCGTTTAATAAATTTATGGCGTGATCGTCTTAGTTAAGACCCTTATTTACGTTGTGCTTGTATAGTAACTTAGTTCTTTCAGGTGTATCTTGGAAGAGTAAATATTCATGAGAGCAATCGAAAGCTGGTGGTAGAGTCTTATAAGTTAAAGAACCCCGTTCACGAAGACAGAGCTCAAAAAAGTTAAGAAAAATAAATTTTCCCTATTCCACTTGTACCTGGTTTTCAACAGTCAATTCCTTATTAGTTAAACCCTTCCCGCTTGGAAAAGGCTCACAATATTTATATCAAATACCAGATACAAGGGCTTCGCTCTCTCACATTCAAAAAAAATGTGTAGGAGGTACACGGCTCCGCACACGCCGTGCACGGTGAGCACCAACCATTTTAATGCGCTCCCCCCGAAGGGTACGCAAAATTGGGAACTGGACCATAGTCCGCAGCAAAATAACTGGTGAACCAGTAAAAGAGGACTTGGCCCCTTGATAGTGCGTAAGCACAAACATCGACCGAAGTCTCGCATGTCAATGCGTGTAAACGCCATACAGAATACCATCAAATCCAGCCACAGTGAATGTACGTCACACGGGTTAGGCAACAAAAGGCACACTGGCCATAAAAAGCCGTCCGTGAGCACCACCACCTGCCAGATCGCCGTTCCTGCAGACGTGATGTAAGTCTAAGGCATCACCACCAATTGCATGGTCAGCACGGCCAATTGGCCGCAGAGCGTGTCATGAGTCTACAGCTCACCTCATGGAAATGGGGTCCCAGGTTGCGCGACTTTCAGCCGCAGCCTCGAGAGCCTCCTCAAATTCTCCCTCCAGCTACCACCCGCATGAGGTCGACACATATGCTCCACCAACCAATACAATGGCAGATATAGCCAATAGGCAGTTATATGATAATAGTAATAATTCACCATCAGAAAGGGTTTGTGTCACTGACGTTGAGTATATGCATTTTTCGATCATGTTTGTCTCACCCACCAACAAATTGCCTTCAATCTTTCAAAGATGGGAACTTTAAAGAGATATATTATTAAGTTGTTATATTAAACATCATGGGGGACAGACAGTCTGCAGCCCCGCGATGAAGGGACCCGACTTGGGCAAAGCTACTTAGGTTGTGAGTCAAACCAAGACGCAGAGAGCGCCATTGAGAATAGCGACCCGCCAAACAACCATCGCAGAGACGCAATGCTGCAGAACGCAACAAGCATCAATACGACTATCGTCGGGCTTACACCATCCCAAGGTTCCCCATAAAGTCCCAGCAGACATCACCGCCCGCATTTCTCCATCGACCAGAACCACAAGATGCGTCGAATCAGGTGCAGCACACCCGCAGATCCATCACAAGACGCAATACTGCAAGTAGCAGTAAGCATCAATGCAACTATCATACGGATGGCGCCCCCTCACAACACACCCACATGACTACCCTACTAACCTACTAACCCACCCTATCGACTTTGGTAACAAAATTGATAATGTTGTTAACTAAAAATACCACCAACGTATCATAGTAGCACGGAACTAAGACGTCAGTAGCCAAAACTCCACGTATCATAGCGCTATTGCACTAAGACATGAAGTTGAGTATGCTTGCTGGACTTAAAAGTACTACCAAACACACTCACCCTAATCCGAAAGATAGCCGACGTATCATATCGTTATGCGCTAAGACGCCGCCCACAAACGGTAGGGGTGTGCGATGTCCACGAGCAAGTCGCATTGCTACAACAAACCCGCTTACCACCGGCACTAAGATGATATATGTAGGACACATCGGTTAGCGAGTCCAAGTTTACCTCGGTCTCAGAGGCTGCGAAGCAACCTACACGCTACTATAATAATCCTTTTCAAGTCCCATTTCTTTCAATATAATGCTTTTACATATTTGAGACCTTCCACATATTTGCTTTATTTCATAGACCATACTATTGTATGTCTTATTCATATGGGATTTCAAGTCATAACTCTGCTATCATAATGCTTATGCATCATAGAGACCTTCTATATTTATGCTTTGGTTCGTTAGACCTTACTATGATAAGTCCCTAATATAGGACTAGTCATTGTGCAACCTTAGTACTAGCAGTCGATCAGCCGACCACCCCATATATATATGTACAACCTTGGGTATGTGTCTCCGGCAACGCCCTAATATAAGGGAACATTACGAGAACACGTTCATCAACTTAGAAAATTTCCAATCCTTTTTATCAACTTGGAAAATTTTGATCCATTTTTTCTATTATATTACAAATGTTATTTATCTTTATTATTGCAATATAATCGACTTGTATTTATATGATTTGATACATTTTGAATATTTTAGGCAAAGTTTTAATAAATTTAGAGATTTTAGAGACAATTTATGCGTTTACTAATACTATAATATTCAATATTCCAAAGGAATATATTTGAACTTTATGCTTATTATTTGCATTTTCATTGTTTAAAATATAATTTGACACAGGACCGTGCTTTGTGACTATCCTTGGGGAAGGCCTATGTTTCACAGTGGGCTGTAATGATGATGATGATGATGGTTTAGTTTTTCGAAACATATATAATAATAAATTTACTTTTAAAATTTAAGTTATTATTTTACATCAGTAAAAATATAATGTTCCTTCAACCCAAAGACTTTTAGAATACTATTAGACCCGAATGTCAGAACTAAAATTGTATTCTAGTTGTAGATCGCGCAAGCGCGCTTGCGAGAGGGTATGAATTTTTCATTTACGAACTTTACTGTTTTTACGCAATTACGAAATCAAATTCAAACCAAGTATGTTGGCAAAGTGTGCACATAAATACTAACAGAATTTTCTTAGTCAGAACAGACAAAATCAGTAGATTGTCAGAAACACTGTTTTCAGTTTACAAAACAAAGATCTAGTCTTTTCAAAACGAATTACGGAGAATTGACCGTAACAGGCCGTATAGTGGCGGTTAAGAATATCAACTACCCCATATCTTCCCGTGGGTGTAGTAAAAGGCGACATAGGGAAAGAGGCAGGAGATGAGCAGCAGCATCTCCTGATAATGGCAAAATTACCAAGAAAAGCGTGGCAACTATGGCAAATAACCCCGAAATGATAAAAGTATCAAAGAGAAGGCCCCCAGTCCCCGGTGGCCCCGCTATTCTTGGCTACGGTGGCGACCATGGTAACGACGGGGCAGGGGGTGCTAAGAATCTCCGGTGAAGGTTGAATTGCCACCTAAGATGACTCGACCTGGCAACATACAACGCACGCACCCTGAAGACTGACGAGAAGATTGTGGAGTTGGAAGAAGAGATAGGCAAGTTGCGCTGGCATATTATAGGATTATCCGAGGTCTGAAGAAAGGAGGAGGACGCGGTAATCCTCGAATCCGGCAACTTGCTCTATCACTGGGGGGCGTCCATCTGTTCCAAGAAGGTGTCGGATTTATCGTCCACAAGTCTCTCGTTAACAAAGTTGTTAAGATTGAAAGTGTGTCGACAAGAGTTGCGTCCCTTATACTCAGAATCACCAAATGGTATTCGCTGAAGGTCATACAGGTTTACGCACAAACCTCGGCGCATTCCGATGAGGAGGTGGAAGAAATGTATGAGGATATCTCTAGAGCCATGCATTCCTCCAAAACCCACTATTAGGTGTTGATGGGAGACTTCAATACAAAACTAGGCACAAGAGAGAACGGTGAGCTGAAAGTAGGGAAATTTGGAATAGGGCAACGGAACCCAAGGGGGCAGCTGGCCGACATCATAAAGAAAGAGGAACTCTTTATGATCAACTCTTTTTTCCAGAAGCGGCCCCATAGGAAGTGGACCTGGTCGAGCTCCAACGGTTTGACATAAAATGTGATTGACTTCATTATGACGACCAAACGACAACTGTTCAGTGATGTCTTCGTGATCGCGAGGGTGTAAACTGGCAGCGATGACCGAATGATTAGAGGCAAACTGAACCTAAACGTTAATTAAGGGAGGCCTCGTCTAATGAAGTCAACGCTCCGTCCCCCTTGTGCTCTATTCCCAATTCCCGAAACCTTTCAGCTCGAGTTACAAAACCTTTTTGAGTGTCTGGAAGACTGCAATGAAGTGGATGATATAAATGATAAGCTCGTGGAAACTGGCTATGCGGTCGGAGATAAGTTCTGCAAGACCCGCCGCAGCAGAACACAAAATCTCTCTGATCACACTCTTAATCTCATGCCTGTTAGACAGGAAATGGAGCTGCAGTCTCCAATAGAGTTGACAGCATACAGACAACTGAACAGACAGATCTCCAAATGTATGCGGCGGGACTTACGTAACTTTAATACAGCTTGAATTGAAGAAGCGATCGAGCGGAACCAAGGCTCCAAGTCTTTGCCAGAGATCTACCTGCCCGATAGAGCCAACTGACAAAGCTGAAGACCGAGCGTGGCAGCATCGTTTCCGGGACACCTGAGATTTTGAGTGAGATTGAGAGGTTCTATGGGCAGCTGTACACGTCATCGTTGGAGCCACACGCAAGTGTGTGAAACGATACAAGAGTGAATCTTATCCGACGCTATTCCGATGATATCCCGGATTGACGTCTGAGCGAGATTAGAATGACTCTTCAGCACCTTAAAAACTGCAGAGCCCCAGGTGAGGATAGAATTCTAGCGGAGCTTCTGAAAGCGGGTGGATAACCAGTTCTTGAAGTCCTTCAAAAGCTCTTTAATTCCATCCTTCATGGTGGCACTTCTACGGAGGCGTGGAGCACAAGTGCGGTGGTCTTTTTCCTCAAGAAAGACGACAACGATCTCTTCAAGAACTACAGACCGATTTCTCTTCTGACTATATTACGTGCTGTTTTCGAGAGTCATTACAAATCGTCTTGCACGCAGACTCGACGATTTCCAGCCTCTGGTTTCCAAACAGGCTTTAGTACCATGGACCACATACACACCTCTCGGCAAATTTTACAGAAGTAAGAGGGGTATAATCTAATAATATGCCATGCGTATGTGGACTATGAGAAAGCCTTTGATTCCGTCGATATTTGGGTGGTGATGGAAGTCCCTTCAGCAAAGTTGACTGTCGATATATCGAAGTGCTGAAGTGTTTGTACAGTAGAGCTACGATGGCTATCCGAGTACAGAATGAGAGTACGAAACCTATCTAACTGCAGAGAGGTGTTAGACAGGGTGACGTTATATCCCCGAAACTCTTCACCGCCGCATTGGAAGACGTTTTCAAGCTACTGGACTTGAAAGGATGCGGTATTAACATCATGGCGAGTACATCACTCACCTTCAATTTGCCGACGTTATTGTCCTTATAGTAGAATCGCTGGAGGACCCAAGCACTATGCTCAGTGACCTTAATAGTGTCTCCCAACGGATAGGATAGGGCATAAGATGAACATGGACAATACAAAAATCATGTTTAACGCCCATGTCACACCTATGCCGGTAGTTGTTAAGAGCACTAAGCTCGAAGTTGTTGACGGGTATGTTTACCTGAGACAAATAGTCCGACTAGGTAAGTTCAACCGACGGTTTCAACTCGGTTGGGCAGCGTTCAGGAAACTACGACACATCTTCTCGTTAGACATACTTCAAAACCTGAAAACGAAATTGTACAACCAGTGCGAGTTGCCAGTGATGACTTACGGATATGAAATGTGGTCCTTCACTGCTGTCCGTATGAGGAAGCTCAAGGTCGCTCAGCGAGCTATCGTGAGGGCTGTGTTCAGGGTTTCTCTGCGCGATAAACTTAGAAATAAGGATATCCGCAGTAGAACCAAAGTAACCGTCATAGTCCAACGGATTAGTAAGCTGAAGTGGCAGTGGGCCGGCCATATAGCTCGAAGAACCGACAACCGATGGGGAAGAAAGGTTCTCGAGTGGCATCCTCGTACCGGTAGGTAAAGTGTTAGGCGACCTCCCACTAGAATGGAGTGACGACCTGGTAAGACATATATACATATAATCGGATAAATTTTATAGAAAATGAACAAAGATATATTCATTTCTCTCTGTCGGAAACTTTCGTAGACCCACACACAACAACATACCAAAGTTTAATTGTAATCCTGATGGATGGTATAGGAATACATACGATGCATACAGTGAAACAATATTTTTACATATTCTATAGAATCTTATTTCTAAATACTGCCATAATAAATAACTTTAACATAATATTAAATGTAATCTAAGCTTTTATAAAATTCTTATATCGGCTCTACACTATTCGTGTAACCCCTCAACGAATGGATCCTTCGCCCGAGTTACGCTGAAAAACGGCGTTGATGCGGTAAATCAGCGCCACATGAAAGGAATGTAAACAAGTTTGTTGTCAAGCAAAAGATTGTCATATACATTATAAGACTATTTTATTTTGATGTATAATTAGTTATTAGTTTTGCATTGTCAGTAGTATCGAGGTACTGTTTATGATTAAAATTATCACGCCATAGTTCAGGCAAAAATTTGGAGTTGGATGGTTTGATATTACTATTTTTGATTGATACAATAATGAGTTTAAAACTAATTCGTTAATATAAAGTACAACCAGTGCATGTTGCCAGTGATGACCTATGGAACTGAGACGTGGTCCTTTACTGCTGGCCAGATGAAGAAGCTCAAGGTCGCTCAGCGAGCTATGGAGAGGGCTATACTCGGAGTTTCTCTACGTGATAAACTTAGAAATGATGATATCCGCAGTAGAACCAGAGTGACCTACATAGCCCAACGGATTAGTAAGCTGAAGTGGCGATGGGCCGGCCATATAGCTCGAAGAACCGACAACTGATGAGAAAGAAAGGTTCTCGAGTGGCGGCCTCGTACCGGCGGACGAAGTGTAGGGCATCCCCCCTAGATAAAGTGATGACCTGGTAAGATATGCAGGAAGTCGATGGATGCAGGTGGCTCAGGACCGTGCATTGTGGCATTTCTTGGGGGAGGTCTATGTTCAGCAGTGGACTTGTGAAGGGCTGTAATGATGACGATGATGGTGAAATTTGTTTATCTTGTCTGTCTATGTACTCGCTACAAAAAGTAAAGTAACAACCTCGTATTCTTCCCCATCTATATCTACTCATACATCTCACTGCTTGGCATTGGCTTTCTCTTTTTTCTGAGCGGGCAATGGAGTATTTAGTTCACCACACTGGTCCAGCGCGTGCTAATGGATTTCACAAGTTCTCGGGGAATTTTATGCCTCAGCTACACACGAATTTCACAGCAAGCGCTTAGCCCCTGAGTTATCGAGAGTCTTTAAAAGTATATTATTTTGAACTTTAAAAATTATTTGATGGATTTTGTTGAATTTTCAGCTTTTCTTAAAGAACTTGTAAGGAAGGTCTGTTTATAAGTTAAAAGAGGAACAACAAAACTACACTGATTCGCACTCTTGCAAAATTCAACATTATTTTCATAACAAAATCCTATTTCTCGTATTACAACATAACAACAGGATACACACGTTGCAACCTGTTGTTATGATACGGACGGCCCGGCTGATGGTAAAAATCTATCCACGAATGTTGAACCTAAAATGACACCAACCACTTACGATAAACAGCAGTACCAGAGCACGGGAATCGTGTCTGTGGTTACAAAACTGCCGGTTCAATTTGATGAGACTTGGAAAAATTTACTTTTAATGAAAACTAAAAGCCTTGAATTAAACTACTTTTACGGATTTTATCGACAAAATCCGTAAAAGTAGTTTTATTCTAACTTAATTAAACGCGATAAAATCCGTAAACGTAGTTTTATTCAATGTGTAGTGTTGGCGTAAATATAAGAAATCATTAACCTATTCCAAAAATTAATTCAATTTTAATTATTCAAAAAATTTCAAAAATTAAAAAGAATAAAATTCCTATTTCAAAAATTAAAAAGAATAAAATAATTTCACAATGTAAAGACTGCGCTAAGACATAGTGAATAGAACAATTAAAACCCTGACTTAAGTGAATTAAGGGAAATCATAATCTCAATTTCGTCTAATTAGTTACATTAGAAACTTTAATACATATTTTTGTCATCCTAAATAGAATGATTTTCCAAATTTATATATACAACTTATTGAATTAGAAAAGTTTCAAAAAAATTGAAATCTATTGATAAAATGCAAACGAATTGCAAAGTTTTTCACCTTTTTTGAAGACGGCTAAAATGGTTCATGATACGCGTCATTAGGTGCATTCTCGCAAAACCTTTGCCTATTTCAGTAATAAATTTAATTATGTTGCAGTAATACCATCGATTATTTTGTTTTGTGTATATACTTCATGTTAAGGAGCTGACAAGTTCTGCAACATATAGAAAACTACAACTAACATAAAACAAGGATGGTGACAGATGTGTCTACACCCCTGAGGAGTAATATGGAATGTCCTACAGTTTATTATTAGGCTGTCTTGTCATTTAGACCAAAATGGTGCAGTTAGTAGTAGGAAAATACCAGTGTTTGGCTGCAGAAAATGGTTTGATGGGAATACCAACGTGTTCTTTCACCTAGTTTGCATTACTTTAAAACAATTTTACAGCAAAAGTGCAAAATTTAATTACAATATTGTGTTGATTTCATACGATACCCAGTGCTAGCAATGAATTTTGCTGCTTATTTATACAAGTCTCGGCATATGAAAATAAATCAAAATTACTATCGTTTTAAATTATATATCACGAGAAGGTTGTCAACGGGAATTGGATTATGGCAATTATACGAGAAATATGTTCAGCTTACACTACAAGCGAGCGTAATAAAATAGAAAAAGTAAAATAAAATTAGCTAGGGAAGTAATAAAAATAACTTCCGAGACTGCATGTACAGTACACTACAATGCAGACTCCGAAGCCCGTATCTCACCTAATTCGGTGAACTCGTTAGTCCGGACAGGACAGTCATAATATCTTCATTACTATATTAACAAATAACGTCTCATTGTCAGAAATCTATGAGGGACTTTCTAAATATTTTTAAGAAACAATTAAATGTTACATTGATTAGTATGTTGCACCATGTAGTGACAGTGCAAGAATGTCCAATATCCCATATCATCTCGTGGGGCTCGTAAGAGGCGTCAGAGTGAAACTGAAACAGAAGATGGACAGCAGCATCTTCCTATTAAGTACCGCTTACCAAGCGTGGCAACTATAGGCTCTACTTAAGAGGCAATTTATGAGGAAACCTATGTACAGAAGTGGTCTTTTGCTAGGCTGTATTAAATGGTGATGATTTTTCAGACCATGATACTTTAAATTGGGGCATCATTTTATAAGTAAGTATTTTCTTTAACATTGTCTAATCTGGAGTTTACATGAATCTAGACATCCGTTTCTTTTAATTTCTTTGGAGTAACGAGCTACAACTGCGTGAGGTACGTGTATGTTCAATTCATTTACCCAAATTTAAAATAATTTTTTAGAGATACTTTTTAAGATACTTCTCCAATTTTCAGTGTTTTTGAAGTCTTCAGTCATCATCTTCATAATCAAAAATTTTGGACTCTTTTTCTTGATATTTGAAATAACATGATTCCTGTCTTCAGAAACAAAAATGTCCTTACTATGTCTCTTCTCCTTCTCCGCTAAATCAAAATCACGGTCACAACGTAGGTAGCTATGACCAGATACGAGAAACTTGTGATCTATTTTTTTTATTGTAAACTTATTTGAACTCACTATGTGCATATTGCTGATTGTTTAATATTTCTGTTTTGGCCTCCATATTGGTCGCTGTACATTATTAGATTCGTAGTAGTGTTAACTCTTCAAGTGTCATGACACCCGCAGCGTGTTGACAGCGCATGCATGCCCGTGTATTTGCCAACCCCGTGTGCCCATTTCTCAATTAAACACGTCGTTTCTTTTTTACAAGTTTAGAATCATTTTCAACTGTAATTATCGTATCCGTCTTTTTCTTTCAAGTTTCCTATTTCAAGCCAATTATTTTATATCAATCATCATCATTAAAGCTTTTCAAAGTTCTATTGGCCTCATTTATAGATTGCCTTGTAGTGGAGATATTTTCCATAGTTGCTACGCTAGGCAGGTAAGCAATCGCATTATTTTAATACTTTGAGTAGTCATCATCATATCATTAAAAAATATCCTCCGCCTCCCCGGTTCTTCAAACGGAATCCGTTAAAGAATTGAAATCATATTTCAATATAGAGAAATATATTGTCAGCTTAAATATCCCTTGGATAAAGAGTAAAGATTGAAACAAGTAGAGCCACGCGGCAGCTTTTGCTATCGCACGGATGGGCCGGCTCGAACCGGGGTAGTACCACGACTATTGGTTGGTGAGTGCAGGTGGCCGGAGGCCCTTTTTACTGGAAATGAGGCATTCCATCTTAGTCCTCACTGGTGGCAACGCATCTGCCTGTTGATTCGCAAACGAGGATAGATGTAGATGTCTATGGGCCGCAGCAACCACTTACCATCAGGTGGACTGTGTGCTCGTTTGTCACCCTTATCCTATAAAAAAAAGTTTCATCTTATTTCGTTTAAGAAAATGGTTTTGAGCATTTCAACGCCAAAGGTTTTATTTGTTTGCCTTATTGCTAATTTGATATTGATAGAAACGTTATTATAATTACGTACTGTAAAAATAACAATGTCCCCAAGACTGGATTTTAATCTTGGTGGCTAATTCCGTTGAGACTGCGTAGGACAGAATTGTACGACTCAAATGTGTGTGCAATATCAAATCCCTCACCCTCATAGTCTGATGGGGCGGCAATCCGACACGACCGGATAAAGATCAGGCTCAAGACCAACGGCTTTACGTACTTTTCGACGTGGGTTGTGAGGAGGGGATGAAACACCACCAAATTCTTGACTCTGGGCTGCTATTTATATAGGCTATAAATATATATATTTAAAGATATATAAATATATATATATATATATATATATATATATATATATATATATATATATATATATATATACCTAGTCAGGTCATAAATTCTGTCACATGTTTAATATAAAATAACTGAAACAAGTTTATTCATCATGTGACCATTTATATACCAAAATGAAGTTAACAAAACAAAGATTCTTATGACACTAAAGTTTATTCAAAATGACCTCCGTGATTTTGAATACAGGCCTTCAATCTGCGCGGCCAGTCGTCTATCGCAGCACAAACGAGGTCCATGTCAATATCGGCGGCTATCTTAATCTTGAGTGACTCCAAATTGGGATGAGGCTATGAGCACGCCTTTTCCTCCAAGTGTTGCCATATCTTGTAATCTAACGGATTCAAATCTGGACTGGAGGAGGGCCAGTCTTCGTGCCGGATGAAGTCGATTTCACGCGCCGTCAGCCAGTCTTGTGTGCTTTTCGCTCTATGAGCTGGCGCCGAATCTTGTTGGAATACCCAGTGCCTGTTATTGAACATGGTATGACAAACAGGTTCCACAAGGTTCGTCAGGCCTGTATTTTGATACACAACTGCATTCGTTTCTACACCTTTCTCACATAAATGTACCTCTGTTAAGCGCCAATAAGAAACTCCCAACCATACCATGAGCGAGGATGGAAATGACTTCGTTGGACACGCGGAATACGGTTGCTCGCTTCTTCACTACTGTTTGCGTACACCTTATTATTTTGTTTGTTGTAGCTCTCTTCTACGGTAAAAATGTTTTCATCCGAAAAAAGAATTTCCCGATATTTTTTCCGCGTACCGCTTCAATAAGCGCGGCATCTCTTCAGTCTCAGGTCCATTAGACGAGCATTCAAACTCATTATTATTGATTTTGACTCAGTATTATTGATTTACAAATACAAATGTATTAACTACTAGCGTCTGTTAAAATGAAGCTTAATTTAAAATAATATTTCTTTCATGGCAAGATAAGAAGGAGTGCGAAGGAGATGGATACTATTCCATCTCGCTCGCACTATAGAAAGTAGGTCGAGACGGAAAAATCTTACTCTTTTTCTCGCCTAGCCCCCATCCGCCAAATTCGTACCGTGCGATAAGGAACTTCGTTCCAAAAATAAAAACGTAGATAGAATCAGATATAAGGATCTTTGTTCCAATAAAAATCAGATTTTTGTTTATTATTTGTTTATCGTAAAATATATCTTTGTATTAACCAAATTTTGCATAAAATTCATTTCAAGTCTGGCTACACCGATATGGGCGACGGTATCATTGTATGTATGGTGGCATTAGTGTCAGTATGGTCAACAAATATCCTACAACGGTAGCACTGCAGCACATATAAGAAGAGCGATCAAAAGATCCGATGTTATATGTAAGCTGACTTACTAACCTTGTACTTTCGAACTCTGTCAGTTTCATACACAGATTACTTTAGAATAGGGATGCCCGATCTGGATCGATTTTCTGAAATATCGATTCACGGTCATACGATCTACCGATTTTTGAATCGATTAAAATAATGCGATTTTCACCCAGATCGAATCGTATGTCTATAAGATCGTATGAAAAATTCGTATCAACTAAACTTAAACATCAACCGAATCGAACGATCGAATACGAACCGATCTTTGCATAGCTATCGTATTGCCGGAAAGGGGACAGAATAACTAAAACAAAGTAAGATTACCTACCTACACATTGAATGAGAGTAGCTTCGAGTTACTTCAAAAGCGGTAATGTATGAAATATTATGAAGGTAGGTAGGTATGATAATTTTTGTTTA
This sequence comes from Parnassius glacialis, assembly GCA_033319125.1. Taxonomy (NCBI): domain Eukaryota; kingdom Metazoa; phylum Arthropoda; class Insecta; order Lepidoptera; family Papilionidae; genus Parnassius; species Parnassius glacialis. The sequence goes on along the minus strand of JAVANC010000026.1, from coordinate 9,996,054 downwards.
TTTGATTATCGGGTATACATGTTAGTGTTCTATGACCTTTAATTCTTTGTATAACTGTGATACGAAAAATTGAGCTGATTTGTGACCGGAAATTATTATTTTAAAATACTTTTAAATATGGCCCCGCCAACCAAATCAAACAATTGGGCTTTTTTATTAAATTTAACATGAGTGAACTATTTAAAATGTGTAACAGATGGTTACAACTAGTGGAAATACTACCAATTTAAAAAATCATCTCAGACATTATCAGATACACTTATTCTGAGCTAAGCAAAAGTGAAGGAAGTTCTACTACAGTAATTGCCCAAATAAGTGAATATGTTATCTTCTATACAGGGTATTTTTAAAACGCTCCCGAAAACTAAGACAGGCGACAGCACCAAGTATACCTTTGATCATGGGTCACAAATAAATTTGATCCTGATGAAAAAAAAATCATATTTTTACAACGTTTTATTAGTTTTATTCACGCGCCATCATGTTAGTACAGCTAAATGAAACGATAATTTCATAAAAAAAATCATGAAAATACTGAAACATAAAACCAGCAGTGAAAACTGAATTGATATCACCTGACTAATGGAGGGTAATGTACGCGCGAACGGTGAAAAAAGAACGCTGGCCTTGAACTTGGCCACTGAGCGATTTATCACATATTGGTACGAAGGGGGCGCGACGGGGGGAACAATCCGCCAGTATAACTGTGCCTGCATGCTATTGGTTCCCGCGCTTTGTTCGCTCCAAAAATACAGTCGCATACACAGCTTACTTTGCGACTCGCGCGATGTTTTAAAAAGGAAGGAAAGAAAAATTATTTATATCTATTGTTTATGACTAAACTAGTGAACGAAAAGGTAAATATGATAGGAGAAGGTGAATGGGGAAAATTGTGCAGTAAATTTAAAAGTGTTGAGGAAGAATACCGAAAAAATTACCATGTGATCGACCTGAGGACGGAAGCTCGAGCGAAGATGAAAGTGATGATGAAGTAGCATCCAGTAACACCAACACACCATCAACATCTGGCTTCCATGTAACCCAAGACGACATAATGGACGGGGTGTCACACTTAGCTTAAGTTTTCTTCTTACAAACTTAAAAATATTTTACGATAGAAATAACAAAAAATGCTCAAGTAAACATTATCCATTTTTAATTCCAACCTCTTCCAAAGTTCTAAGTAGCTAGTAAAACGCCTAGTATGATTCTACAATAAAACAATTAAATACTATAATATTATAAAATAATAGGCCCAATACCATGTAGTACTTTAGAACGTGACTGTACCCACACTCCCTTCGCTACCGACCTATATCTAGCTCGGTCAATGTTACGGTCATAAGAAAAAAGGGCGATCTGACAATTTTTGAATAAATGAGTTAAATATACCATTCGTCTCATGATAAGAAGGCGCATCTACTATTTTTTTAATATTCACAAATATCAATATTTTAGAAATTATCGTAAGAATTTTAGACGTAACTGTTGATCACAGATGACATTTTTTTAGTAGAAAAGACCTATACATATTCAACATAAAAGAAAAGACTTATTTAACCAGTTGCTACGTCATCTTTAACAATATTTGCATCGATTACTTAAATTTCAATTATTCTTGTCTTATTATTCTATATCTTATTATTAAGAGCTGGTGTTTCACATGTGGTCCCATATAAATTTGATCGAGGTCAGACCAATAGTTTTTGAGTTATCCTATTTATATTAAAGTCGGTTGTACAAAATTTTTAATTTTTAATTATTATCGTAGTAAGTCTCGTATGATATCCCCTTTAAAATCATTACTCAAGAGTTGAGGGTTGTTATTTTTTGTGTCTCACTACCAATGGTTCTCTAATATTTACTAAGAAAAAAGTAATAAATTACTATTAGCGTCCTTTCAAATTCAAATGACCTTTCCAAAATATGTAAAAATGTTAAATGAATGGCAGTTTTTTTTATTTATTAGGTTGGAAAGACGCAAATAGTTATATGCGTCTTTCCTTCGATGTTTTTGTGTTGCTAGATGTATTTTTTAAGCTAAGATGAAAAGGAAAATTCTTTTTATTTAAATAAATAAACAAATTATCAAAAAAATAAGTTCGTCCTTAAAATCTTCATGTCTCTACGTATATATTTCAATTTTCATATAGAAACCTTTTAATATACTATAGACACAGGGTCTGAAAGAAAAATTCATCAATTTATTTTTTATTTCCATTTTACGTTTTTGTTAGTTGCGTCCTTCTTTATTATGACGCATGAGAATGTAACCCGGCCGGCTCGTATCGCCTCACGCTGTGACACAGTAGGTTTCCGTTTTGTCGTGTTAATTAATTGAAGTTTTTGAAACAGTTCCGTGTTGATTTTGTACACGCGTGCACGAGCGTTTTGTTTATTAAATTGTTATAACGTGTTGGTATTATTCTTGTTACGTTTTTTGTTTAATAATGCTTAACGCGTACGTTTATAGTGATTGTGAATACGACAACATGTTATGTATCCGAACCTAGGTACACGAAGTATCGCTAAATAAATTGTTAAGACGTCAGGATGGAACAAGTGTGTCATACTGTGCAATGCACAAAGTGTTGAAGCGTAACCGAATGCTTGGCCACCTCGCTCACCAGATCTGACCCCCGTTATACTTCCTTCTTTCTGTGGGGTATGTGAAAGAAAGGGTTTTTTATCGTGAGTGTGATAGTGCTGACGAAACTACAATAGGATAGTGGATGTTTTCGACAAACTACGTACGGACTGTGTCGAAGACCACACGATGATGCCCCGCCTCCATGAGTCTGCCTTGAAATGAATGAAGCACAATTTGAGCCGCATCTCATAAGATCACGGAGGATTTAGAGCGGTAAGCTGTTTCATAACAATTTTTTTTAAATAACTTAGTACTGAATAAATCTGAATACATACATAACTGAATACATGAGAATAATAAACATACCTACACGATGAATAAAAACGCATGACTCTAACCTTGGTTACATTTCATTTAAATGTTTTTTCATTAGCGGGCAATCGAACCAGTTATTTGGGTTATTTAACCTGTAAATTCGGATTAAAATGGCTACGTGGAGACAAGTACAGTGGCAAAATAGTAGGTTAAGTAGATAAGTTAGGTATTTAGACAAGTGTTGTAAATTATTAGGTATTGTGGTATGGCCCGCTAGTTGCGGACCGCGCGAATTTGCGTTCGCGCGTACATTGACCATTAATCAGTTGATATGAATTGAGTTATTCCACTGCTGGTTTTATGTTTCAGTATTTTCATGATTTTTTTTATGAAATTATCGTTTCATTTAGCTGTACTAACATGATGGCGCGTGAATAAAATTTATAAAACATTGTAAAAAGATGTTTTTTTTTTCATCAGGATCGGATTTATTTGTGACCCATGATCAAAGGTATACTTGGTGCTATCGCCTGTCTTAGTTTTCGGGAGCGTTCCAAAAATACCCTGTATATAAATAAAATTGAAGGGTCTGTTTGTAATGTCAAAATAACAGCTTTTTACTAAAATATCAAAGTATATATGGTACTAATAACAAAAAGCAAATTTTTAAATTTTTTGTCTCTCTGTTCGTTTGTCCGTCTGTCTGTCTGTCTGTCTGTCTGTTTATTCCGGCTAATCTCAAAAACGGCTGAGCTGATTTTGACTGGATTTTCACTGGCATAGAGCTGATGTTACAGGGAGTAACTTTATTTAGTAATTAATTTTAATATTAATAAGTAATTTTATTTTAGAAAAAATATGCCGTAATAGGCTAGATCCAGTGCGACTGACAAAATAATTATTTTTGAAGAGTTTAAATGTCTTGTACCTTAACCTGTAATTTGTATTGTAAAACCTGTTTTATACTTTTCAAAAATAATAATTTGGAAAACTCACTAGATACCGCAATAAGAATTGTAAAAATTAATAAATTTGCATGCATACTGTGCTTTTATTTATTTTATAAAATTACGATGCGATTTTTCGAGATCGTATAAGATCGATTCAATGCAATATGATTAAATCGTGAATCGATTCACGAGGTTACGATCCATTACGATTCAGTAGATCGATTAAAAACAAAAATCGGGCATCCCTACCTTAGAACGCTCATTTCCGTTGCTGTTTTTTATAAGTCAGTACTAGACCACAACCCCACCTGGTAGTAAGTGGTGATGCAGCCTTATATGGTTAATTGCACTATCTTATCGTAACAATAGCCTATTCACACTTGCCTTGAAGACGCCCAAATTGTATACAGACGGAAAGATTAGCGAGCAAATTATTCCACTCCTTTGCTGTACGCATTACAAAACACGTAGCAAACGGCTTGGTTATAATACGTGGAATATCGACAACAAAGGGATGAAGACCCGCCGACCGCCTTGGTGTCCGATGGTGGAAAGGAGAGAGAGGAATTAAAGCGTGTAATTCCTGCGCACACTCACCGAAATGCATCCTATAGAATACCGAGAGAGCTGTGTTGATTCTAGTGATTGTGTTCTGTGTTTTTTTTATAGGATAAGGGTGACAAACGAGCACACAGTCCACCTGATGGTAAGTTGTTGCTGTGGCCCATAGACATCTACATCTATCCTCTATTACAAATCAAAATGTAGATGCGTTGTCAACCGTGAGGACTAAGATGGAATGCCTCATTTCCAGTAAAAAGGGCCTCCAGCCACCTTCACTCACCTAGCGAAACGCAGAGGTAAACCTCTACTTCACGCTGGTTTACTGTGAGGTCGTGGTACCGTGTAATGTCGTACTTAGAGTACGACATTACACAGAACACAATCACTAATCAAGAGTATTTTGATATGTTAATGTGTCTGAGCATAAGTGACCATAAGCAAAAAATAGAGATAAAAGTTGTTACCTCTGCTGTTATGATATTGCTTTTCTATGAGATTTGTTGTGTGTTGTTAAAATTTTATTTATATATTTTGAATATTTATATATTAATACTAGCTGTTCTCCGCGACTTCGCCCGCGTGTAATTTAGGGTTTTAATTATATTGTGCGGAACCCTAATACTTCTTCTAAAATATAAGTAGCGTAAGTTACTCCTTATAACATCAACTATCTGCCAGTGAAAGTCCCGTCGAAATCGGTCTAGCCGTTTCGGAGATTAGCCGGAACAAACAGACAGACAAAAATTAAAAAAAAAATGTATTTTAGTTATAAGTACCGTATATACTTTCAAATGCATTTAGTAAAAAGCTGGTATTTTGACATTACAAACAGACACTTCAATTTTATTTATTTGTATGTATAGATTTTTTCATTTTCACACAGACACGATAATATGTTAACACATTTACATTTAATAGGAACAACAATGTATGGACAAGTGAACACAGAGTACGCAATGGATTGTATAAACGATAAAATATTGAGAATTTTATTGAACTGTATAAAGATAAACGCCGTTTGTGGAACCTAAAATAGCAGTTTCAACGGTTCGCTGAGACATGGGTTCTAAACTCACACGTACATGAACTATTAGCATTTGTAATAAGTGTTCTGGCACTAGAAGCTTGTTTATGTACAATTTACACATTTTAAATGCTTCCATGATATAATTCCAAGTATAGAGCTCCTAAAGTTATTAGAGTAAATGTTATTAGAGAAATAGTTTGAGACATAAATGGAGTAAGTAAGAAGAGAAAAACAGTAGAGTTCAGTCTCAGAACAGAGTTTTATGTATATAAAATACACAATGTTTTACAGAGTCTCTGCTTCTTTATAATAATATCTAGCACGATAAATGCCGTAGTTGCGATTAAAAAATACTCGTACCTCAGTAGAAATTGCTACTGTATCGTGGAAATATTTCACACGCATTAATTGCATAATAATAAATATTCAAACCCGGAACAATAGTTAAGTGGGCATACCAATACTTGCTCCGTGACGGAAGCCAACCCGCGCCAGTGGATTAACGAGCTGTAGCTCGCTGAGGGTCACTACCTGTTGCTGGTGCTTATTCTATGTCGACTTAACAGCAAAGGAGAGCTAGCATCGTCGCACGCTCGAGCAGGTACGCGGTAGAGCCATTCTGCAGTTATATTATGGTTGTCAACTCACTGACTCGACCGAGAAAGATGTAAAAAATGCAACGTTTAGACAATTATGAGAACGTCTATTTTCTTTTATCGATCTGCAACGCTGCGTTGTATTGAATGAGCAGGATCGTGATATTATCTTAGTTTATTCTCAAATTCATCATCATCAACAAATTTCTAATGAATGTACATTTGTAAAATATTGTAAATTGTTTGCTGATTTTATACATATAAAGAAAAATAATGTACATACAATAAATTATGAAGTACACCTGTTTAGTTCAGCCAGTTAAATCTAGAGAAAGTACGAAGGAAAGTTCATTGCAGCAACTACATTTGTATTAAAGTCTTAACAGTTTATATCACGCAATGAAAATAGTTGTGGTGACAACTGTTCTATGACTAGATATTGTTAAGTTGCAGGTTCATATAAAATTTTCAATTTTGAAATATAGATAGTTATGATAACATTATCCGATGTACCATAACTATAACGTTACGTTACTTATAAAACCCATAACAATCTAACAATAGCTCGTAGAAAAACCACGTCTTTGCATATTATTAGCGTTAAAGGGCAGCTTAATACTGCTTTGTTTCGTGTAAATACTGAATGCTGCTACGTTGGATGTAGAGAACCGGAGACACATTTTAATGTTAACGAGGCCAAAGATTAACGAAGCAATCTATCTTAGTTCTCAGGGGTGACTTCGCATAGTCAGAAGTCCTCCACGTGTGCCTGGTAGTTGCGGGTCCCTCTCGCTACGTCTGGAGGAAAGAGCAGCTACTGGGCCGGTGCACCCTGGGCGCGGTAGTAATCTTCCTCGAGAAATGAGAAGAAATTCTTATTCCTTGGGGACTGCCGCCGCTAAATATTCTGACATGGGTGGGGTCCGTCTCGGACCAACGCTGCGTTCCTCTGCGTGACCCTCTGATCAGCAGAGGGCATAGCAGAGGAGTGAGGGCGGGCTCGGTGGGCACTTACCCTGCCTCCGGGCAGACAGTGAAGGATTCATCCTTTGCTGTCACCGCCGGTCTCGTAATCCCATCGAAGTGTCGTGGATCATGTCTCGCTGCTTTGATAGGGACCGAGGGTCTTGGCTTAACCGCCCGGACCGCGAGAGAGAAAACCTATATAAAAAGTTACCCCGAATCTCAAGCGGCGACGCACCGCGAGGGGATGAATGGCTGACGGGGTTCTATGAACAAATCAGTCGCTAGTGCGCTCCTCGCCAGGGTACCTGCAGACCCCCTGGCGAGTAATAAATCCTCTAAATCTGCTTACCTTGGTAAAGGGGTCTCTGCCAAGGTGGACCTTTAATTACCCCATACTCGTGGATACAAAAATGGAAAATAAAGAAAAATAAAAACAAAAAACCAAAACCGCCGGCAACGGCAACGTAGAGGAGAGGAGGAACGATGCGGGGACAGAGTCCGACGTCGCATCGAGCAACGTGGGAGGCTCAGAGAGCTCCCGACGCGTGGAGCCTGGGACCGCGGAGACCAGTAAGTTCTTCCGCAAGCGGTCCAGGCGGGATGGCGACCAGGGGTCGTCAGCCGGTGAAGAGGAGGCTTTGGCCCGGAAAATCCCCACCAACAGGCGGGGCGGGTTGAGAGGCAAGGGGAGGGGGGCCCTCTGACAATCAGAGGGCCGAACAAGCGGCAAAGCATGCCGAGGAGGGGCGCCACCCGGGCGATACGGCTCGGGTATCAGGCGAGCTCCGAGGTGGAGCGTAAAGCCAGATTCGTAAAGGAGGTGGAGGCCGCGATCAAGGTCGTGGCCCACAAGCAAAAGGCCTCCTCAAAGTTAAAGGCCATTCCCGCGGCCTCCGCCTCCATCATGGCGGTTGCGGAGGCCAACTTTGTTGGGGCCGAGCCTAATGCGAACGAGGTAGCGAAGCTGCGGGCGGACTTGGCCCGCCTGACGTCCGCCATGGAGACTCTCCAGAAGGAGAACGAGAAGCTCCGCGCAGACCTAACCAGTCTACGTGAGCCTGCCTCTCGCGCGGCGCCCCAGACGCAGCGCCCAAGCCAGCCCGTGCCGGTGGAGAACCAGGTTCTGAACATGGTCCAGCAGGAGCTGGCTGCCTTCCAGCACCGGTTCTCCGTGCTGGAGGGCATCGTCCTGCGCCCCCCCCCCCCCCTAGGGGCAAAAAAGACGGCGGCGAGGCCGGCAACGGTCTCGTACGCGGCGACCACAGCTGCCGCATCCAGGCCGGGGCCGTCCAGCCAGCCCTCGGGCGGGGCTGCAGTTGCCCCTCCCCCCCCCCCCCAGAAAAACCGGCTCCGGCAAAACCGGTACCGGCTGAACCGGCTCCGGCTAAGCCGGCGACGGGAAAGAGAGGCAAGGCGAAGGCGAAAAAGGGCAAGGCGGCAGGACATGGGTGGCTGCGCCAGCCCCAGTGCCTGCGGCGAATGTGCCAGCGCCAGCGGCAAGCGAGCTGCCGCCGCCGCCGCCGCCCCCCCGGCTCCCTACACCTCCCGCGGCTGAAGCCGTTTGGCAGGTGGTCGGGGACAAAAAGAAGGGGAAGAAGGCAGCCAAAAAGGCCAAAGAGCAGGAGCGGCAGCGCCAGTTCAGGGCGCGCAAGATCACGGCTAGACTCCGCGCCCCGAAGACCGCAGCTGTAGTGATTACACTACAGCCGGACGCGGAAAAGAAGGGCGTTACCTACCGCGATCTGCTCGCGAAGGCGAAAGATGCGGTGGATCTCGGGGAGCTCGGGATCACCGGGGGCCTCCGGCTCAAAGTCACCCAGACGGGGGCCCGTATGCTGGAGATCTCCGGGGAATCCAGTGGCGCGACCGCGGACGCTCTCGCTGCGAAGCTCAGAGCGTCCCTGGACGCGGACGAGGCCCGAGTGTCCAGGCCCGTCAGATGCGCAGACCTGCGCATCATGGGTCTGGACGACTCGGTATCGGAGGAGGAGTTGGTGGCCGCCGTCGCCAGGTTCGGGGGGTGCACTACTGACCAGGTCAGGTCAGGCGCCATACGCCCGGACCAACAGGGTATGCATGCCGCCACGGTGTGCTGCCCTGTTACGGCGGCCAAAACCATAGTGGAGGGCCGAAGGCTTCTGGTGGGCTAGGTCTCAGCGCAGGTTAAGCTGCTGGAGCCCAGACCTCTGAGGTGCTACCGCTGTCTCGTGGGGCACCACGTATCTGTGAAATGCGCCTCGGAGGTTGACCGCAGTGGCCTTTGCTTCTGCTGCTGTCAGCCCGGACACATATCGGCGACCTGCTGCGCCACGCCGCACTGTGATGCATGTGCGGCGACCGGCAAGCCAGCCGATCACCGGGCCGGAAGCAAGGCCTGCGTGCCACCCGCCAAGGCCAAGGCCGCGGGTAGGGGAGGGCCCTCCGCCGCCACCGCCTCTGTGGCCACCGCCGCAGCCGCAACTGCCACCGCCGCCGCTGTCACTGTCGCTGCCGCCGCCGCCGCGACACCGACGCCCGCAGAGGGGCGTCCCGTGGAGGAAGCTGAAATGGAATGCCTATACCGGCCCCATTAAGCTTCCTCCAGGCGAATATCAACCACTGCGCCTGCGCTCAGGATCTGTTGCTCCAGAGCATGGCGCAGTGGTCGATTAACATCGCTGTGGTCGCTGAGCCGTATTTTGTCTGGCCTAGGGAGGACTGGGTGGCGGTCCTTAACGGCTCAGTGGCCATCATTTCTTCGGCCACCACCGGTACCCCCGACCCTTGAAGGTGTCAGGAGGGGTCAGGGTTGCGTAGCGGCACGGTTCGGGAAGTTCGTCGTTGTGGGGGTGTACTTCTCCCTGAACCGATCTCTCGCCGAGATCCACAACTCTCTTGCAGAGCTGAGAGCAGTCGTCGTCGGAAGTTATCCCCTCCCCGTACTTGTCCTCGGGGACTTCAATGCCAAGAACTTGGCTTGGGGTTCTCATCGAACAGATGTGCGGGGTAGGATGGTGGAAGACTGGGCTCTGGAGACGGTCCTGGTCGTCCTAAATCGGGGTTCTGTTCCCACGTGTGTGCGGATGCGGGGCGAGTCGGTGGTGGACATTTCGTTCGCTAGCCCCGCTCTGTCGCCGCGTGCCATTGACTGGCGTGTCATGGAGGGGGTGGAGACCTACTCCGACCACCGGTACATCCGGTTTGACGTCTCCACCCAGCCCTCGAGCGCGCCAGTCCAACAGGTCCCGAGTGGGCGCTGAAGCAGCTGGACCGGGAGCTCCTCCTGGAAGCCTCGATCGTGCAGGCCTGGGTGTCATCACCGGACAAGCCTACTGACGTCAATGATGAGGCAGGGTGGTTCCAGGAGGCCATGTCCGAGATATGTGACGTGGCAATGCACCGCGTCCGACCAGGAAGCTCCCGGCGTCAGGTGTATTGGTGGGTCGCGTGAGCTGACGTCTCTGCGCGAGGCGTGTGTCGCCGCGCGGCACCTGTACGCCAGGCATCGCAGGCTCCGCATTCGTCCACCGAATGCGGCAGCCATTGAGGCGGAGCTGTACGAGGGATACAGAGCGGCGAAGACCGCCCTCCGGGAGGCTGTCCTGCGGGCCCGGGATCGGGCCCGTGAGGAGATGCTGGAGACTCTCGATAGAGATCCGTGGGGGCGCCCTTACAAGATGGTGCGGGATAAACTCCGCACCTGGGCCCCCCCGCTGACGCAGAGTCTCCGGCCTCAGCTCGTGGAGAACGTAGTGAGCGCTCTGTTCCCTGCGCGAGGGGAACATCCGCCCCCGCCTATGGCTCCGCTACCTGCGGTGCCAGAAGCGGGCCACCAGGACGACAACGACGACATCCCGGAAGGGACCGGGGTAGACCTGAGAGTGGCGGTACGTAGGCTCAAGGCCAGGAATACCGCCCCAGGACCCGATGGCTTGCCTGGCAAAGCCTGGGTCCTGGCCTCGGAGGCTCTCGGGCCCCGACTGGCGGGGCTCCTAAGCGCATGCTTGGAGAGAGGCCAATTCCCGCTTCGTTGGAAGACGGGGAAGCTGGTCCTCATTCGGAAGCCGGGGCGCCCTGCGGACTCTCCGTCCGCATACCGGCCCGTGGTGCTGCTCGACGAGGTGGGCAAGCTCTTTGAAAGAGTCATTGCAAACCGCCTCGCCAAGCACCTTGCGGGGACGGGACCAGATCTTGCGGAACACCAGTTTGGTTTCCGCAAGAGGCGCTCTACGGTGGACGCCATCATGCGCGTGAGAGCCCTCACGACGGGGGATGCAGTGGCCAGGAGGGGGGGGTTGTCTTGGCGGTGTCTCTCGACATCGCCAACGCCTTCAACTCCATGCCCTGGAGCTGCATTAGGGAGGCACTCCGGTATCACCGGGTGCCGACCTATCTCCGTCTTATAGTCGGGGACTATCTGACGGACAGGGCCGTCATCTACCCCGGTCGCAACGGTGAGTGGAACCGGCGAGAGATGTCGTGCGGTGTCCCACAGGGTTCGGTTCTAGGGCCGCCCCTGTGGAACATCGGTTACGACTGGGTGCTGCGCGCCGACCTCCCTACCGGCGTCAGCGTAGGTTGCTATGCTGACGACACGCTGGTACTGGCACAAGGGGGGTCGTACGAGGCGGCGGCGGAAACTATGACACGCGGGGTTGTGATAGTCGTTGAGAGGATCCGGCACCTGGGTCTCGAGGTGGCTCTGCACAAGTCCGAGGCCATGCACTTCCATGGTCCTCGGAACAGGCCACCACCGGGATCCTCAGTGATGGTAGGAGAGGTATCCATCGGCGTCGAGTCGACGTTGAAGTACCTAGGACTCGTCCTCGACGGCCGATGGAACTTCATTGAGCACTTCCGACGTTTGGCTCCCAAACTGGAACGGACCGGGGCTGCCTTCAGGCGGCTCCTGCCGAACCTGGGGGGGCCAAACGCCGCCTGCCGGAGGCTCTACGCGGGGATTGTGCGGTCCATGGCCCTTTACGGAGCCCCGGTGTGGGCGCGTGGTTTGGCGCGGCTTGCCGTCCACCACCTGAACGCGCCCCAAAGGGTGGTCGCCGTGAGAATAGTTCGCGGCTACCGCACGATCTCCCGCGAGGCGGCGTGCCTCCTTGCCGGATTGCCGCCATGGGATCTGGAGGCGATAGTCCTCACGCGCCTGCACGAATGTCGCGCGGAAGCACTATGCCGGGGGAAACCCCGCTGCCGCGGCAAGTTGTCGCGCAGCGGACAGACTTCCGGCATGATCTCATGGCGACATGGAGAGAGCGATTGTCGCAACCCCGTGCTGGGCACGCCACTATAGCGGCGATAAGACCCCTCTTTGAGGAGTGGCTTGAGAGGCGTCCTCACCTTCCGCCTGACGCAGGTCCTCACCGGACACGGTGTGTTCGGGAGGTTCCTGCACCGAATCGGGCGGGAGGAAACGCCCGGGTGCTCCCACTGCGAGGATCGACCGAAGGACACGGTGGAGCACACCGTGGAGGTGTGCCCTGCTTGGGCGGAGCACCGCCGTGTCCTCGTAGCGGCGATAGGCGGCAGCGACCTCTCGCGTCCGGCCCTGGTCGTAGCAATGGTCCGGAGCGAGACGGAATGGGATGCCGTCACCACCTTCTGCGAAGCAGTGATGCTAGCGAAGGAGGTGGCGGAGCGGGAGAAGGAAAGAGCAGTAGCTTTCCTTCCCGGTCGCCGCGGGAGACGCCCCGGGCGTCGGGGGCTACGTCGTGGCCCCCGGCCACGGTAGGCGCGGGCCTGTGGACGGCGAGCAAGGAGCTCGCCGTCCGTCCGTCTAACGACGACAGGCCGTGTTGACGGCGTGTTTTGTTCCACGCGCGCCTCAAAGAGCTGTCAGCAGCGTGAAGGGGCCCGCAAGGGCCGACGCCTGCCGGGGCTGCGGGCTGTTCGAAAGAGATACCGCGGCTCCGGAACGTAAGGGCACTGAAGGAATACGGATGGTTTTTAGTCAGTAAAAGTCTGACACTCCCTTCCGCTCCACCCACAGCGAAAGGCGTCATTAGATGATTTTCCATCCGCAAAAAAAAAGGGGTGACTTTGCATATAATTGTGACTTATAATTAAGGATAAATGTAGGTTACTATAGATTCCAACATTCACTTACCTCATCAGATCGACTGTGTGCTCATTTGTCAACCTTATTTTATTAAAACCCTTAAAGTATTCTATGAACATCTGTCTGGTGCACATCTATAAGATACCTATTATTTTATAATCAAGGAGCTATATCACTAAGAAAACATTGTGGAGACGTCCCTTTTGAAACGCACTTCCAGATTACACTGTGATTCTTGTGTCAGTAGGCGGTATGTTTGTGCAGTAAGGTGGAATGTCTCGTTTCCATTAAGAATAATCTCCAGTTCACTTCACTTTACATACGAAATACAGCAGCATTAAGCTATTATTTAACGCTAAATATATTTTAAATAATTCTAAGTATAAAATTATTGTGTAAGAGCGTGGTCCTTCCCCGGTCGAGCCGCCCCGTTCGTGCTACAACCATAACATAGCTGCAGCGTTGCTCTGCCACGCATGAAACGTGTTTTAAAATTTTTAATAATTAGTCTAAAATAGGGCTTGCACGACCGAATAATTATGGGGGTTAACGGTTAAAGGTTTGACGTCATAATATTTTATCGCTATATTTTAATACAACGATACACAATTTTGTTGATACCGAAAAACAACGGTATCGTAATTTTAGTCGGTATCTAATTATCAACAGATATGTTTTCTTTTCCTTGCCATTTAAAATTACCTTAGTTACCCATTAGATTCTTAGAATTTCTTGTTATTGCCCGCCGAGACACTTGCACCATCACTTTCTCATCCACCGTGCTTGATACTTTTCGTTACCGAAATAATTTCGGTTATCTGAAACTTACACAAAGATATAACGATAGCTCTTAAAAGTGGTACCAAGTGCTATAAGTAATACGCCACCCGTATAAAACAACGTTTATACGAGTGGCGTATTCTCATATCTTAACCACAATCAAGCGCTGGACTAAAATAGTAGCCTCTAATGAAACTCACTGGAATGACTGAGGATGGATTCTCTAATTCCGCCACTATATACATAGGTGTAGTTTATTTGTCTTATATTTATATTGCTGCGGCATGCAAACGCATTGTGCTTGCAACTACTCGTACAAAACACTAAAAGTAATTTTTCCTTATCGGTTATTTGTATAATTAGTTTAAGGCCTTAAACTAATTATACAAATAACAGTGGTTGAAATGCCTAAATCTTGGATATTTAAGTAAAAAATCTCAATAACTGTTCATTTAATCCACAAAGAAAAAATACAGGGTACTAGAAGAGGATTTGTTAAATGTTTTTAATTGAACAAAATTGTATTTTTGTCAACCCCTTATTAGAAAAAAAAATCCCCAAAGAGTACCTATCTTTGTCACATTTCGCAAAATTTCTCCAAAACGGCACAAGCTTTTTAAATAGTTCTTACACTAAAAAAAAGTTCTTAAAAATATTAATATTTTTATGCGCAATGATGCGCAAGCATAAAAGGCAGTATGTCACTTACATAATTGTTATCTCTGCAGTCTAATTAATCTTTGCACTTTTATAAGTAATACAGAACGTAGTTGCTAGACGGTGTTGACGTCGGCTAAAACTCTGCGATCACCGTTTCGTCAAGGTCATTCAGGCTAGTTAAAGCCTTAAAATGTTTCCGTAGTGTGCAAATTTGGAATATAAAACTTGGTGTTGCGACCAAACTAAGCTATTAAATGTCTATTTGTTTAATAGCTGTTGTTGTCGCGATTATTAATTTATAAAATATATGTAAATTGGTAAAGTAAAATCGTATTAACTAATATATTTGCATGAAAACAGTTTTAAAGTCGATAAAGTATTTTTTACTTTTATTCAAAATGATGTTTGAAGGCACTATTTGTCTTTGTTAATAGTTTTGATGGAAGAAAATTAGAAAAATTATCGAATTTACATAGTATGTATATTGATATATGAGTGTCATTCTGAACAATGAAAAAGCGTTAAGCGGCGAACGACCTTGAATATGTTGTTTCCTTATTAACAATATATTATCCACAAGCGTTCGTAAATAAATAAAGGTTTTAATTGTAGAAATTTCTATATTGTGGACGCAATACAGAAGCATGCTCGTATGTGAATTGGACACGATTATAACAATGGACTTAAGCGTGCAATATGGCTAGGCGACGAGTATTTCTACGATCTCATGTTTTCAACGAAGTCTTGCGGTCCACTAAACTGTTTTGAGTTCACAGAATTTCGTGGAGTGATATTAATATAAGATTTTGTTTATATTACACAATTATGTCCATTTGAAGACTATAAATTGTACGAGTAGTTAAACGCAACACTTAAGTTTTTTTTTTGTATCTCAACTATTCTGAATGCTTAACATGGTAGCTTTTTTGCATTTGTGTACTAGAACACTAGGATCTAAGGCATTAAGATTGATAAGACAAGTATGTGTGAGGGTGTATGTGTGTACGGACGTGCATGCATACATGTTTTTTTCGAACCAGTGTTAATTAAACAAAGGAGTTACTTTGAATAAGTATTGCTTATGATTTATAAAGGCCAGATCAAGAGTACCGAAACCGAAGAGCATGTATGAAGGGAATAATGAAAGTGGACGAAGCGAAATAAGTATGTAAGGATCGTAGCAAGTGAAAAGAAGAGGTATCTGCCTACCTCTACGGGAAATAGGCGTTAAGTTTCTGTTCTGTTTCTGTTTCAAAAGGAATATATGCGACAATCTAGGGTATATGGATGAAAACCGCGTATTTTATTTAATGAGACTGTAATTTTTTTATCATAATTATTAAACCACAATTGCAAGTGATTTTAAGAATATATTAGAATTGAATAGAATAAAATCATTTATATTCACTATAGATCACAAGTCTTGTTGTATATTCTTAGAATACTTATTCAAACTCATTTCTGTTTTTACCGTTACTTAGAAAAACACTTTGGTTCTGGGAAGAACCAGCAAGAAACCCAGTGCATTTTTAAAGATGATTTTACAAAATAATGTTATGTTTTACAATTAAATATAAAATATATAAAATGTTATTAATAATATCCATTCATATGTTACCTTCATAAAACATTAGCAGTATCATCTGTATACGTATCCATTTTCTAAATTATGGTTACACAGACCCTACTAATCCACTGCCTGGTTGTTCTAGTGGTCGTAAACGCGATGGCTGATTATGAGATCCTGGGTTCAAATCCCGAATCTGTTAATGGATTTTATTTCAGGAAGTTGGCGATGTTTCTTCCCCTTGCCTCGGGAAGTACGTAAAACCGTTGGTCATGCGGCTGATATCTACGCGATCGTGTTTTTTTTTTATAGGATAAGGGTGACAAACGAGCACGCAGTCCACCTGATGGTAAGTGGTTGCTGCGGCCTATAGACATCTACATCTATCCTTTATTACATATCAAAATGTAGATGCGTTGTCACCCGTGAGGACTAAGATGGAATGCCTCATTTCCAGTAAAAAGGGCCTCCGGCCACCTGCACTCACCAAGCGAAACGCAGAGGTCTACTTCACGCTGGTATTCTGTGAGGTCGTGGTACCACCCCGGTTTGAGCCGGCCCATCCGTGCGACAGCAAAAGCTGCCGCGTGGCTCTACCACTGTTTGAAATAAAATAATTACCGTCCCATCGAATTATGGGAGTGCACCTGTGCTTGGGCGTACACTCGGGCACTATAATCCTTTGCTACCGTCGTGTCCGAAATTCAGTCTGAACGATCTTATTATCATTATTTGTTTTAATAAAAATATAATTTTATTTCATGGCAATTAAATATGCTATAGCACTCCTTGTGGGAGGCCTATGTTCAGCAGTGGACTTGTGAAGGGCTGTAATGATGATGATGATAATGATGATGAAATATGCTAATTGGACTTTTTACGAAAAATCCGCGATGCACTATATCTTGTTATCATAAGATTAGTCACAAATGATTTATGTTGGCAAAAATAATAAATATCTTGTGAGTAATTTGAACGCATTTTATACGACTATTATAAGGATGATAACTCCTCATGATATATTATATCCATGTATATTGACGAGTTTGGTATTTAAATAATTGAAATTTAAACACACACTTCCATAGAAATGTATTGCAGTTGAACTTTCCACAACTCTTAGTTAAAATAATTTCAGTACAAAAAATGTCGGCTTTTAATTAAGCGCGAGCGAAGTTCCAGGTGAAAGCTAGTAATTATTATTATTCAAAAATAATACTCACTGTGGGATGCTCAAGATATTGGGAGGTCATCACAAATATAATCATCTGTAGTCTATGTTCAATTTGACCGATAATTAATATTTAAATAGTAACAGCTGTTTTATCCATAGTCCTAGAATTTGGTTAAATCCTCAAAGTTCTAAAACGTTATAAAAAAAAGTTTGTATAAAGAGGGTTATCACTAAAGAACTTATGGATGACAATAACCCCTGGTAATCAGGTGATCGCTACCAAGCCATTTCTTATTTGTTTTGTGTTATTAATTGTGTAACATACATGATTGTAAGCCGTTATTTCTTTTCTTGTTGGTTCATAAATAGTGAATTATGGTAATTTAATGGTAATTAAACAAAATAGTGACTTTCAATAACTACTATTTATAATCTATGTTAAGAGGCTAAGAGACCTATATTGGTGACCCGAATTTGGTTAAAACCAATCTTACCTCGAACACAGACGAAAAGTAGCAAGACACTCGGTATTCTACAGGATACATTTCGGAGAGCGCGCGTAGGAATTGCATAATTTAATTCTTCCCTCTCCCTTCCACCATCGAACATTCAGACGTTCGGCCAGTCTCCACCCTTTCGTTGTTGACTTACCACGCATTCGAACCAAACGGTTCGCTACGTCGTTCATCATGCGTACATCAAAGGAGTGGAATAAGTTGTCAGCATCTGCCTTTCCATCCGATTACAGTGTATGTGTCTTCAAGGCGACAGTGAATAGGCTTTTGTTAAGTCAGTGCGCTTCACCATCTTAGGCTACATCACCAATCACCATTAGGTGGGATCGTACATAAGCGCTGGCTTAGTATAATATAAAAAAAATGTTGAATAAAAAGTTTCTGTATCAAAATAAAATATTTTATTTGAAAATACTTTGCCTTGCATTATATTTTTTTGTTTAAAACTCGTTTGGAACACAAAGCAATTGAATTGTGAATTTTAACATAAATATAAAATGGAACGTAGTTCAAACTATGATGTTTTTCATTCACATGCAATTTAATTCAATTTTGGGCTTTCTGCTTGGGCGTATTTGTATCATATTTGAATGTGTTCTAAAAACAAAATGCGCGAAATGCGGGGTGTGGAAGGAATGACAAGTGAGACAACATTTTTTTTAATACTTTAAAAACGAACTTTTGTGAAAATTCAGTCGCAATGTCGCGTTTCTTTTTGTGTAACCGCGTTTCTTGAAAACTTATTGTTTATCTTACGTAATCGTGCATCGTAAGTTGCGACAAAAATATCGTTTACATTATTGGGCAGACTTCAATCAATTAATTGATTCAGGATTGGGTGAAGAAATTTTAAAAAACTGTTCTACGCTGCAATCCCATCCACCGGGCCGCCCACATGATTTTCAATGACCAAGGGCCTGTCTACATTGAGAATATTGACCGTGTTAGACAGCCGATATGCGAAAATACACGCGATTCAATTTGCAAGAAAACGGCGCAGTTAAACATGCATTGATCAACTGTTCACAGAATTCTTAAACAAGTCTTGAAACTTAAAGCTTATAGATTCAAAGTGTACAGCCTTTAAACGATAACAACGATATCTTATGGCAAAATTTTGAAAACACCCTTTTTAGTGATGAAGCCCACTTCCACATGAATGGAAATACATGTTAACAGACAAAACTGCCTTTTTTGGGAGAGTATTTTTTTGAAGACTAACCCTGGCTGCAACTACAGCAACTGCGAGGTTAAAATACAGATGTGGACAGCAAGATGGGGCCACCTCTTATACTTCAAATCAGTCAATGGAGATAGTACGTGGATACTTGACTGAAAAGCTGATTTTGAGAGTTGATATTAAGTGTGAGGTCTGGACTCCTCGGGGTCATCACCCCGAGGAGTCCAGACCTCACACTTCCGGATTTTTTTCTCTGGGGTTATTTGAAGAGTCGGGTGTACAACAGTAATCCATTAACCATATTTGAAATGAAAGAAAACATGAGACAAGAAATCATCTACATTTTTACTCAACTTCTGAGGCGCATTTTCATAAATGTTAGAGATCGCTTTGAAGAGTGCCAGAGCCCCGAAGGACGTCATTTGGATGAGGTTATATTCAAAAAGTAATTTTTACATGTCTTCATGTTATGGTTTTGTAATTTAATGTGTTTATGTAAATATATTTGTTATTTTTTATGCATTGACAAAAGTTTTTATTTTCTGAGACATCCTGTAGCAGATTAATACTACTGTATTTCGTGAGATGAGTGTAGAGAACCAGAGACTCTTTTACTGGAAACGGGGCATTCCATCAAAGTTCTCAGTGGTGACAACGTATTTACATATGATGTAGATCTACGGGCCACAGCATTTAAATGACATCGGGTGGACTGTGTACACGTTTATCGCCCTAGTTCTAGTCCTTAGTCCTAGTATATTAAAAAAACACGCCATATTTAAATTTTATAGACTTGCGATAGCCCCTTTCTTCTCTACAATGGGAGAGGCCCTTGTTCAGCAGTTGACATTTATAGGCTGATAATGATAGAGAAGAGCATTAACTATAGAAAGGGGATATTGTTGACACTGTGTTTGTTAATCCTTCTGCCAAACGGAGAGTGTGGGCTAAAAGAAAACATTGTATAATTGTACTCTCACCATGAGATTTTTTAGAAAAGACGCGTTTTTTTTTAATTCATATTCTGCCAGCTGCCGTGAACCTGAAGCAATAGTCCATTGCAGAACGTAGGTCTCCCCATAGATTGCGTCCTAGGGGAGATGCTCGCCATAGTTGCCAAGCTTGGCAGGTGCGTTGGCAACTTCATTTTTTTTAAATTGTTGTTTCCCTCTGTCGCTTCTTACGACACCTATGGGACGTTATAGGGAAGTGAACTACACGGAAAAGGATAAAGCATGTCAAGGCATTGTGAGAGAACAGAGAACCAGAGACTCTTTTACTGGAAACGGGGCATTCCATCAAAGTTCTCAGTGGTGACAACGTATTTACATATGATGTAGATCGGGCCACAGCATTTAAATGACATCGGGTGGACTGTGTACACGTTTATCGCCCTAGTTCTAGTCCCTAGTCCTAGTATATTAAAAAAACACGCCAAATTTAAATTTTATAGACTTGCGATAGCCCCTTTCTTCTCTACAATGGGAGAGGCCCTTGTTCAGCAGTTGACATTTATAGGCTGATAATGATAGAGAAGAGCATTAACTATAGAAAAGGGATATTGTTGACACTGTGTTTGTTAATCCTTTTGCCAAACGGAGAGTGTGGGTGTAGCATATTATGTCGGTAGATAACAATAACGGTTTCTACGGCTACCCTGGGGTGTGTGAATAAATGTTCGTTCACGGTTTCAGTGTGTTTAAATAAACGCTTCCCGTATTTCTTGAATAGCAAGGACATTACAGTGGCGACGAGTTTATTTTGTGTATTAATAATCGATTAACCAACAGTAGAAGTCACGCGTTAAAATGTCTGTCTATGGGAAAGTGCCAGTTTTCGATTGTAAAACAGATGAGTGGGTGGTACACGTAGCACAACTAAACAACTTCTTTATTGCAAATGGAATCGACGATATCACAGATGCTCAAAGTGTGAGAAGACGGGCAATTTTATTGAATGGCATGTCACAAGACTCATATCGTCTTACTCGTGATTTATTGTATCCAAATACGCCTGAATCAACCGATTACAAGGCGATTATTGCTGCGCTTGACGGCCATTTCGACCCAAAAAAGTGTATATACGCTGAAAGACAAAAGTTTTATTCGGCTAAAAAGGACCCTCACGAGTCAATGGTGGAGTATGCTGCTCGTCTTCGTGGACTAGCATCGGCATGTTGTTTTGGTACAGCTCTAGAGATGTGTTTGACGGATCGTTTTGTAATTGGTCTTGACCTTGCGTCTGCCCGAGAGAAATTATTTAGAGAAGATCCCAATCAGCTAAAACTAAATAAGGCACTTGAATTAGCTTGTGCAGTTGAAAGTGCGCAGCGTATTGTTTCCGCTGGCGATTCGGCAGAGTTAATTAAGTCTGAACCTGTGCTGTATACGGACTCGCGGCGAAAAGCTACTGCAAGCGGCGGTACACGAGGCGGTCGCGCCCGTGGTGGCGGCGACGACGGAGCCCCCAGGTGTAGTGTGTGTGGTGCGAGGTCACACGATAACTCCGTATGTGGCTATCGTCATCTGTCATGCAATTTGTGTGGTGCAAAAGGACATTTAAAAAGAATGTGTTCTAAGAGATACTACGTACATAACGAGATTACAACCAAAAAGGACAAAATTGTTAAAAAGCAGCATAATCGTATGCAGAATAATTACATTTTGGAAGGTAGTGATAGGGACGAATGTAATGATTTTTCACCAATTAATAATGTGAGAGATATAAATAATGAATCACGTATTAATACTATTTTATGTAAGGAAGAAAAACCGATATCTCTTGAAGTTATAGTGCGAGGTGTTACTCTTAGTATGGAGGTTGATTCCGGTAGTGGGGTATCAGCGCTGCCCGCGCGCATATGGTATATGTATTTCTCGCGAAACTTGTCGCTCGGTGAGTCCAATAAAATTTTATATACATACAGTGGTTCTGCTTTAAGGCTATTGGGCATGTGTTACTTACCAGTCACATATAATAATGTAACGCATAATATAAAATTTTATGTTGTTGAAAACGGCCCGGTTCCCTTGCTTGGTAGGGACTTTATGACAAAATTTAATTTCGCTTTTATCTCATTAAATTATTGTTCAGTAGATAAAGAAAAATTTATTTTGTCGAAATATAAAACATTATTTTCTGGTGGGTTGGGCACGTTCAATAAGTATAAGTTAACGCTACACTTAAAAGAAGGTGTCACACCAAAATTTTTTAAAGCTAGGCCGGTGCCCTTTGCGCTCAAAGATAAGGTAAGCGCAGAGTTGGACCGATTAGTGCGCGCTGGCATACTCAAACCGGTTTCTTATTCTAATTACGCGTCACCGATTGTTGCAGTATTAAAGAAAAATAATGACGTACGTATTTGCGGCGATTATTCTATGACGATCAATAAGGCCCTAATAATTGACTCTTATCCATTGCCCAAAATAAGTGAGTTATGTGCATCGTTACACGATTGTCGTTACTTTAGTAAGCTTGATTTATCAAATAGTTATAATCAGTTCCTTCTAGATGATGAGTCACAAAAATATACATGTATCAATACGCATAAAGGTCTTTTTGTTTATACGAGATTAGTGTTCGTTTTGTCAAATGCGCCAGCTTTGTTCCAGCGTGCTATGGTGCAACTGCTGCAGGGCATAGATGGCGTGGAGTGTTTCCTCGACGACCTGTTAATCGCGGCTCCGACCGCCGAATTACATTGGGAACGTGTCGATTTGGTACTAAGTCGTCTAAGAGACGCTGGGCTAATGCTCCAGCGGTCGAAATGTTCATTCTTCCAAAATAAAATAGAATATCTGGGTTTTGTTATTGATCGTTTTGGCCTTCAAAAAAATCCGGATAAAATAAAGGCTATTACACAAGTAAAGGTGCCAGGAAACGTCCGACAATTAAAATCATTTTTGGGTTTAGTTAACTTTTACCGTAGCTTTATACCGCAAGCGGCGGTCATTCTTGAACCATTACATAAATTACTTCGAAAAAATATGAAATGGGAATGGACGGCGGAACATCAGAAATCATTCGATGCTATCAAAGACGAGTTATGTTCAAGTCGCGTACTGGCGCACTTTGACCCGCGGCAGCAGCTGGTTCTGACAGTGGATGCGGCCCCCGGCGGGCTGGGCGCGGTGCTCGCGGTGCGCTACCCCGCGGGTGCCGAGCGCCCGATCAGTTACGCTTCGCGTGCTCTCACTAAAAGTGAGCGTGGCTATAGTCAAATTATGAAAGAAGCGACTGCCATTATTTATGGAATCAAAAAATTCCATCAATATCTTTATGGCCGCCAGCAACCATTTATTTTGAGAACAGACCACAAGCCCCTCCTTTCTATTTTCTCCCCCGATAAAGGAGTTCCTCATATGTCCGAAGCGAGACTGCAACGTTATGCTTTATTTCTTGCTGCCTATAATTATAAAATTGAGTTCATTAATAGTGAATCTAATGTAGCTGATTATTTGAGTCGGTTTCCCATTGATTGTGATTCGTCGCAGGATACGGCGCACGTAGATGACGTCACCAGTTATGTTAACGCGCTAGCGGCTGCTGGCGCGCCACTGCCCGCTTCATTAGACGAGCTGCGGGCCGCCTTCCATAAAGATAAAGTTCTGTCACTTGTCATGCAATATGTGACCAAATCGTGGCCACGGAAAGTGTCATCAGAACTTTTTCCATATAATAGATGCCAGCATGAATTATATGTTGATAGCGGAGTTCTCATGAGAGGTCACAGAATTGTAGTGCCTACTGTTTATAGGGCTGCTGTGCTACAAGAACTGCATGCTGCGCACTTAGGAGTAATTAAAATGAAAATGATTGCTAGAGAACGCTGTTGGTACCCGGGTATCGACAGTGACATAGAAAACATGGCTTCTAACTGTGGTCGTTGCATATCCTTGCGACCGTCTCCTGCGAAAGCGCGCTTGGAGTCGTGGGGGTGGCCTGAGTCTGTTTTCGAAAGAATCCATTTAGATTACCTCGGCCCAATTCATGGAAATATTTTTCTTGTACTAGTCGACGCGCATAGTAAATGGATTGAATGCGAATTAATGTCAAATTTTTTATCAAAAGAACTTATCAATAAATTAAAAAAAATTTTTTCGCGTTTCGGCATTCCCAATAAAATAGTCACAGACAATGCCAAAACCTTTGTTTCGTCTGAATTTTCTAAGTACTGTACTGATAATGGCATAACTCACATTTTATCTCCTGCGTACTCGCCACAGAGTAATGGACTCGCCGAGAACGCAGTAAAGACTTGTAAGCGGTTTATTGTCAATGCTATCAAGGATTGTGGTTTTAAAGATTTCGCTAATCTCTTAGATAACTATTTGTTTCACTACCGGAATACACCGCATTGTACGACGGGAGTATCACCTGCATCGCTTATGTTCGGTCGGAATTTACGTTGTAAACTTGATTTAATCGCTGTTAAGCGTTCAAATTTAGATCGAAAACCTCTAATACATAAAAATGTGTTAGTGAATCAAAATCGTCAAAAATTATATTTTGGTGGTAAAATTAAAGCATTTTCAATTGGGGAAAAAGTTTGGGTACGAGACTATCGAGCCAATCCAAAAAGACCAACATGGACCCTTGGCCAGGTCGTTGCACGCTTAGGTAAAGTTCTATATGATGTGGCGATACAGAGATCCGATATCATTTGGAGACGTCATGTGAATCAGTTAATGTCAGCCAAATCATATAACAGCAGTCGTGGTGAAGCGGCGTGGACGTTTGAGGATATGGACGTTGGGAGCACGGCAGATCCCAGTGCCTCTCATGATTCACCGGCATCATTACCTCTCAATAGCCCAGGTGGTGCGCTAGCCGCACAACCACCGGGACCTGACGGCGGTGAGGCGGCACCGGTGCTGACTCACGCGGAGTCTGATATGGAAGACGTGTCCCCACCGCCTCAAACCTCCACGACCATGCGCACTCGATCTGGCCGCGCTATTAAACCACCTAAACGCTTAAATTTATAATATTTATACTTACTAAATGTAATGTAAACAATTGTTTTGTTTAAGATTTTTTTTTTGTGTATTCATAATAAACGTAGAAGAGAGGTGTTAAAGTCGAGTGATTAATGTCTTTTTTTATTATACATAAAACAATGTATGTATTACTATATGTCTTTTTGATTTATTTTATGCTAAATTGTGTAAGCGCAACATGTCCATCAAGTATACATAAAACATAGTTGTTGTATTAGGTTATTAATTAGGTATACTACTTAAGCATTTGTTCTAACTGTTTATATATTGTATATTACGTTGTAATCTAAGTGTGGAGGGATGTAGCATATTATGTCGGTAGATAACAATAACGGTTTCTACGGCTACCCTGGGGTGTGTGAATAAATGTTCGTTCACGGTTTCAGTGTGTTTAAATAAACGCTTCCCGTATTTCTTGAATAGCAAGGACATTACAGTGGGCTAAAAGAAAACATTGTATAATTGTACTCTCACCATGAGATTTTTTAGAAAAGACGCGTTTTTTTTTAATTCATATTCTGCCAGCTACCGTGAACCTGAAGCAATAGTCCATTGCAGAACGTAGGTCTCCCCATAGATTGCGTCCTAGGGGAGATGCTCGCCATAGTTGCCAAGCTTGGCAGGTGCGTTGGCAACTTCATTTTTTTTAAATTGTTGTTTCCCTCTGTCGCTTCTTACGACACCTATGGGACGTTATAGGGAAGTGAACTACACGGAAAAGGATAAAGCATGTCAAGGCATTGTGACGTATTCCAAAATTTACTCCACTGTGTATAAGTTTTAACGATGCGGGCGGGGCGACTTTACAAAACTTTCACAACATATTGCAGCTTTATACTACACATGTCAGCGTGCATATCTTACATTAGATAATCCAAAATGTGAATCAGGATAATATCTATACATATAAATAAAATTGAAGTGTCTGTCTGTAATATAGAAATAACCGACAGAAATTGAGTTGAGGGTGTTTTTTTTTTTTTTTTTTTTTTTTAATGGCACTTAGTTCATCTGCTGTTTTTTATTTTACAGCACCCTTTTTTCTTTTTTGTGGTAAATCTTATAGTATTTCTCTCTTTGTTTTTTTTTGTTTTTTTTTTGTATTTTTTTTTTATGTGCCTTACATGCATAACTATGTATTTAACTAAATTAATCTAATTCTCTGCATGGCTTTATTCCGCCTTTTAACCTTTCTAATCTTATATTCATATGTATTATATCATTCTACATGAAACTTTAGACTTCTGTATTATTTATATAACTTTAAGGCATTTCCTGCCTTACACATATCTCTTAATCTATACTTATTTTATTTCTCATCTATAATATTATTAAGGCTTATGCTGTTTTATCTACTGTGAGCTATGCTAATTACTGTAACTATAATTCTCAATAAAAACTATACTTATAAAACTGGAATTATGACGCTAAACATGATGTTCTTTTTTATATTTAATGACCTTAATTAAAATAAAATAAACATTTATACGCACACATATATACATATATGTATACATATATACGCACATACATACACGCACATACACATCTTTACCTATATGTACATTTTTTCCTATGATTGTATTGAAGCTTTTGCTGTACTACTTACTTTAACGTTTACGTTTTTCTGCTTACAGTAATCTATACTCCTTAATATTGGCTATACGTATTAAGCTGAATTTTATGTGATTAAATATTCTGTTGTTTATTAATACCCTAATAAATTTTTGATCCATTCTCCTTAAGCGTCTTTCGAACACAATCTTCCGCAAACTTTAGGAAATGGATTCGACCGTCATTGTCGTTGATAGCTCTACTTAAGGTCTCTTCCTTCAGCGCAAAGCCCATACGATGTTCGCAGTTCATTCTAATTATTGAGTACTTGGGACACTCTAAGAGTATATGTTCGATAGACTGTTGTGTTTCTTGATCGCAGTCACAGTAGGGGCTCTGCGCTAACTTAAACCTATGCAGGTAAGCTTTAAAGCCACCGTGGCCGGTAAATATTTGGGATCTTATATTGTTCATTTTAATTTTCTGCAGTGTCTTGTACGCTTCTTCGACGTGAGGGAAGAGTGTCCTTGTTACTTTTCCTGTGTCTGCACCGGTGTACCTTTCCTGCCATTTGAGTAAAGTTTGCCCTCTGATGAGGCGCTTTGCAAATGATAGAGGGAAGCAGTCGTAGACAGGTGCCTGTTTGGAGGTTTCTGCTGCAGATTTTGCCAGTTCATCTGCTCTCTCGTTACCAGCGATACCACAGTGTGCCTTAACCCAGAAAAATTTTACTTCTCCATTGTTCTTTCTTATTTCTGCCATGCGATCCAATATCTCAGCTGCAATGGGGTGGAGGGTGTTTGGGTTCGATAAACAATCCAGCGCCGACTGTGAATCGCTAATTATGTTTGCGTTCTTTAGCGATTTTTGCTTGAGCATAGTATCCAGAGCTGTCAATATGGCTGCCAGCTCCGCTTGATAAACGCTGCAATAGTTCCCGAGTTTTAAACGTATTTTGTATTTCTCTTTTCCACTTATCCAGCAGGTAATTGCAGCGCCCACTTTGCCAGAAATTTTACTTCCATCGGTATAAATGCATGGCCAATTGTTTCCAATGTTGTCTATGTCGCTTTCCGCTGTGATTGAGCCGTATGTGATTTTAATTCGCTCCGCTGGATGAGGCAAGGTGTACGGGCTTACTGGTTTCGCAAATTCTCTTCCCGGAAGGTATGATATTGGTTTACCTTTCTTTGTTTGGTAAAGTTCCATTTGTTCCTGAGCTCTTAGATCCAGTGGAAGAATTCTAGCAAGTGTTGCACAGGAGATTAAGGACGCTGTTCGATGTGCTTTGCTAATTGCTATACTGAAGGTTCTGGTAATTCTGTCCAACTTTACTTTAATCTGTTTTTTATGGGCTGAGGCTCCCCAAATACACGCCGCATACAGAACTGTGGGTTCTACAACTGCTATATATATGGTCCTCAGAATCTCAGAATTGAGACCCCAGTTTGCCCTAGCTGTTCTAGACACCTTCTTATATAATTTTATGGCTTTTTCTGCAACCCCGTCTATATGCTTAACATAGTTTAAGTTTGAATCAATTGTAAGTCCTAATATAGTCAGACTGTCTGTGTATTTTATTTCAGCGTCGCCCAGTACTATTTTCGGAATATCATACTTCGTCTTTTTGGTTGTAATAATAGCTTGTGTTTTATGGTCTGCTAATTTCATTTTTCTATTTTTACTCCAGTTCAAAATGCAGTGTAGTGCTGGGTTTAGCTGTGTCTCTATGTCCTTTGCCGTTTTCCCTTTTGCTATTAATATGATGTCGTCAGCATACGCTTGTATATGGATTCTGAGATCTTCGATTTCCTGAAGTAGGGAGTCGAGCTGAAGATTCCAAAGCAATGGGCCGCAAATTGAGCCCTGAATACACCCTTTGTTTGTCTCCTTGATAATCTCAGTGCCTGCGTATCTGAGTTTTATATGCCTCTCAGACAGATAACTGCTTATTAGTCTCTGAATGGTATTATCTAAATTTTTATTGTTGAGTTCCTTTATGATGGCAGGCCACCAAGCGTTATCAAAGGCCCCTTCGATGTCTATGGATACTATGACAACTATTTCTTTGTCCTTTATACCTTTTTTTATTATTTCCATGGCATCATACAAGGCATCCTCAGTACCCCTCTGTGCTACAAATCCATACTGTCTGCTGCTCATTTTGTTTTCTCGTCCTAATTGCCATGACATTCTGTTGACAAACATCTTTTCCAGGACTTTCCCGAAGACTGGTAAAAGTCCGATAGGACGATAAGATTTAGGAAGAGTATAATTTTCTTTGTTCGCTTTTGGGATAATTTTGATTACCGCGCCTTTCCAGGTCTGGGGGAAGTATCCAAGAGATAGGCATTTATTGTAGATAGCTATAAGTACTTTTGGTGCCGCTATATATGATTTTTCACATATGTCTGCCGTTAACCCATCCTCACCTGGTGACTTCTTTGGACTCATGCTGTTAAATACATTTTCTATTTCTGTTGTAGTGAACGGTATTAAATTGTCTTGATGCAGTTTATCACACAGGTCTTTTCTTATAGTTACGGAAATGTTTCTCATTTCAACGTGGTCGTGTTCATCTGTTATGATCTCGTCGGTTGGGTAGAAGGTGTCAGCTAGCAGTTGCGCTGATTCCCTTGGAGTTAAGATACAGCTTTGCGGTGTTGTTCTCAGTAGGGTGTCTTCTGGTGCTTTGCCTGATTTTCGTATGACCCTGTAGATGCCCTGCCAGACACTTTCTTTATCTTGCCTTGCACAAAAGTTCTTCCAGCTAGTTGTAATAGTTTCCGTTAGGAGGTCTTTATATTCCGCTTTGGCTAAGATGTATTCTTGTATTACTATTTGTTTCCTTCTCTGGTTTGCATATCTAATTTTTCTTCTCTTCTGAATTACCTCTCTTTTCTTTCTGCTGAGTTCCTCATTCCACCACGGTGTCTTTCTGAATACTTTCCTAGACAGCTTAGGGATCGTCTTTTCGCAAGATTCTTGCACGCATGTGGTATATAATCTTACAAGATTCTCTAATGGATCTGGGTCTATAATAATATTTACAGTTTCCTCGGTGATATTAAACGTGGTTAATTTTTGTTTAAGGGTGTATATAAAATTGCTCCAGTCGGCTTTACCTGTATTGTAAATACGTGTGGATTGTCGTTCTGTATTTACTCTCACTGTACTTAAATTATTTAGGTCAAATGTTAAGGCCCTATGGTCAGACAGTGTGACAAATTCTGGGTTTACTTTCCAGTTGGAGATTTTTCGTAGGAGACCACTCGAGCATGCAGTGACATCAACAATGCTGGTGTAGTTTCTCTCTCCTCTGTAGACAGAAAAAGTTGGTATATTCCCTGTATTTAATATATGTAGGCCTAGTTCGCTTAGAGTTTCTGCTACGGCTACTCCCCTCCTATCCTCCACGCTGCAACCCCACCAGGGGCTCTTTGCATTAATGTCTCCTCCTAATATGATGTGATCTTCGTTTAGGATGCTTGCGTAGTTTGAAATTTTACACAAATCATCTTCAATCTGTTGCCCGCCTTCTAAGTAAACGTTAATTATTACAATATTGAGGCCCTTAATCTTAAATTTACAAGCTACAATGTTGTTAGTGATTGTTATAGGGTTAATAAAGAATTGTACAGTTGGATCTACGACAATGACGGCCGCTTTAAGAGTTGAGGGTGTTATCCGTCAGTCCATTTAGTCTATCTGGGCTAATCTTTGGAATTGCTGAACCGATTGTAAAGAAACTAAACAATCAGATAGGGACTAATGCCAAGAGTGATCTAGACTATATTTCCTCCGAGAAAATCGGTAGTCTGTAAAGTCGGTTTACTGATGATAGTTGAACGTGACAACGTCATAAGAAATATTTAATATCAAAAGAATCATTGCCTTTATCGCCGCAATTATCGTTGCTATAAACAATTGACACCACATTCACTTTTCACTGCACGTCATACTTGACGAAAACATGTAAATGTATTATTGTATAGCAGCTGTCCATGCAGACATGTCGAACGCGGAGGCCGATTGTGCTTCTTTGTCGCTCGTGCCGCGCTCTCGCTTGCACTTTAAATGGAACGCCTCAGAGCGAGGTAACGCCGCATGAGTCATGTTTTTTCGTGCGTGCAGCCAGCTTAATCGATTTATAATGCGATGTCACGTCAAAATTGTGAAATCAATAAATAAATAAAATAAGAAGTGGTGTTTGATGATTATCTTAAATCGAAATAACGTCATATGAATAGATCCTTATACTAGCGGAGCGTACACCAAGAAAGGATTGTGACACTATTTTTCATGTAAAACTAGTGATCTGCCCTGGCTTCACATGAGTGATGTCTGGATTCTACAACAGTGCCATCTACCGGATCCAACTATGCCTATAACCTTCGCGAAAGTCCAAGCAATATGTTGACAAAGTTACCGCTATCTGATTAACGGTATGGCAGCACATAAAATACGAAGAAAAAATTATTATTTTTTATACTAAGTTGAGTGTACTGTACTAGGTAATAGAAAAATGTGTATATTTTATATGAAAAATGTGGAAGGTTTTTTTTTTTGAAATCGAAAAACTTATGAATTTAATAATGACTATTTTAAATGTACGTTGATGACGCCATATTAATTGATCCCCAGGCGAAGCCGGGGCGAATCTATAGTTGTAAATAAAATAAATTAAAACAAGTGACATTACTTCCGCAAATATTAGAAGTAGATACAGGTTGTAGTACTAGTTACTCGACTCCACATTGTCAGTAATTCCCAGAAAATATACAAATTTTGTCCACCGCCAAATTCATAAACATTATTAAACAAAGATTGATTAATAATGCTTACTATCATCATCATTGTCATCATCATTACAGCCCTTGACAATTTGACTGCTGAACATAGGCCTCCCCCAAGGAATACCTCAAAGAGCGGTCCCGAGCCACCTACATCGACTTCCTGCATTGACTTCCTGCATGACTTACGGAGCTATGGAGAGAGCTATGCTCAAGGTTTCTCTGCATGATAGACTTAAAAACGAGGACATCCGCAGTAGAACCAGAGTAACCGACATAACCCAACGGATTAGTAAGGCATATTAATATTAAGGAATTTATAGATGATCATAACCCTGGGAATGAGGTGATCACTACCAAGCTATTCATAATATTATGCTAATTGTGCTACATAATAGATGATTGTTATCAGTTCTTTTTTATAATAACGTTCCGCTGGGTATGTGCTGGTAAAACCATAAAGACTAACACCATTTAAAATATTTAAAAACTAGCAGCAAACATAATTTATTTAATCGATTCTTACTATTTTCCTTCAATTCACTATTTTACAACGTAGCACGAATATTTTATATGGCTAACTATGCAAACATTTATTTGATTGGTTTCAAAAGTTTATATTATATAGACACCGGCACAATTAGCGGAACACAAAAAAAGCAGGATTTTAAAATCTTTTCTTGAGGAACTGGCCAGTTATGATATTTTTTTAATTTATTGTCAAATTTGAAAATAGAAAATTAGATGACATACACTTTTTTCATTCATTTGTTTTATTTTCCCGAACAATACGTTTTGTCAACTTGTTCGAATTATAACTAAGTAATTGTAATTTTTTTGAAAAATTGCACTTAATGGTTTTTTATAAATTTGTTATTCTATAGGCAATTTTCTTTATTAAAAGCTCTTTATTATGCCTGACTTAACATCACTGGAAATCATTAGGGCTGATGAAATAAGAAGAAATGGCCATACCTACAGATCGATTGCCTCAAGGCTTCGTCGACCAGTATCAACGATTCATCACAGCATCCAGCGGTACAGATCGTCTAATTCTCTTGTGAGGAGGACGGGTCAAGGTAGAAAAAGATGTACATCGAGGCGAGATGACAGTTTTTTACAACTTGGAGTTCGTAGGAATACGCGATTAACGGCTGTACAAGCTCGAAACGAACTGGAAGACGTTCGAGGAGTACGAGTAAGTGAGCGTACAGTTCGCAGGAGATTTGAAGAAGTTGGTTTAGGGTCGTATATAGGTAGGTGCCAAAGGCCCAAAACTTGAGAGACCGCGTACCGCGTAAACCGATTAAGCTATGCGCGAGAACATCGTCATTGGGATTTGAACGAATGGCAGCAGGTTCTCATTACTGATGAGTGCAGAGTTCTTTTAAAACAGATTGATGGGAGACAGCGAATATGGAGACGCAAAGGAGAACGCCACATACAGTCTAATTTTGAACACACAGTGGCTTATGGTGGCGGCTCGATTATGGTTTGGGGAGGGATATGTTTGAGAGCTCGCACGGAGTTAGTGACAGTCACAGGAGGGACCATGACAGCAGATACATCAAAGACATTTTAGAAGAACATGTTGTACCATTTGCCCCATTTATTGGTGACGACTTTATTGTAATGCAAGATAATGCTCGTGCTCATAGTGCACAATCGGTACAGGCATATCTGAGCCACGTAGGTATACCGGTGATGCAGTGGCCAGCAAATTCTCCCGATATGAATCCGATAGAGCATGTCTGGGACTTGCTAAAAAGAAGGGTTAAATCCAGAATGCCACCCCCCAACAATCTGAATGAACTTGGAAACGCATTACTTGAGGAGTGGGAGCGGTTGCCTCAAGAAATCATCGATAACATAATCTGTAGC
Organism: Parnassius glacialis; assembly: GCA_033319125.1. Lineage (NCBI taxonomy): Eukaryota > Metazoa > Arthropoda > Insecta > Lepidoptera > Papilionidae > Parnassius > Parnassius glacialis. Next base: position 9,962,894 of record JAVANC010000026.1, on the reverse strand, counting down.
ATGTCCAGACGAATGGAAACCATAATCAGAGCAAGAGGGGGAAACACTCGTTATTAATTTTGCTTTAATTTTATTGTTAAATCATTTAATGCTTACTTCTTTTAATTTTTTGTATTGGTTCATAATCATCTAAAAATTTCACTTATTTCAAATTTCTTTATTTTTCAATAAAAAATAACGAAGACTTTTCAAAGTCGTTGTTAAAAGATGTTAATCAATTTGTTATTTTGTGTCTAATTACATTTTCGTCAAATATATGCGTTATTATCTCATAGTCACACTTTTTTTTCTGTTCCGCTTATTGTGCCGGTGTGTATATATTTGGTACGAACTTTTAATTATTTACCGTTATCGTTACCATAAAAGCCTATTAAAGTCAACTGCTGAACATAGGCCTTCCCCATAGATTGTGTCATAGGGGGGGATTTTTGCCATAGTAGCCACGCTTGGCAAGCGAGTTGGTTACCGCAGTTTTTTATTTTTAATCATTATTATTACCCTGATTAGTTTTCCCCGTCGCCTCTTATGACACCCATGGGATGAATTGGGTAGTTGATATTCTCACACCGCCTGTACATAGTAATCTAATTAAATAATTTTTTATAGGATAAAGGTGCCAAACGAGCACACAGTCCACCTGATGGTAAGTGGTTGCTGTCGCCCATAGACATCTACACCTATCCTCAAATATATTTTTTTATATAGTAATAGGGTGACAAACGAGCACACAGTCCACCTGGTGGTAAGTGGTTGCTGTGACCCATAGACATCTACATTTATCCTCGTTTGCGAATCAAAATGCAGATGCGTTGTCACCCGCGAGGATTAAGTTGGAATTCCTCTTTTCCAGTAAAAAGGGTCTCCGGTTCTCTACACTCACTATACGAAACACAATAGTGTTAAACTGCCTTTTTACGCTAGTATTCTGTGAGAGCGTGGTCCTTCCCCGGTCAAGCCGACCCATTCGTGCTACAACCATACTACTAATATAGCTGCAGCATGGCTCTACCACGTATATTTTATAAATCAAAATGCAGATGCGTTGTCACCCGTGAGGACTAAGATGGAATGCCTTGTTGCCATAAAATAGGTTCTCCGGTTCTCTACACTCACCAAACGAAACACACCAGCGTTAAGTTCCTATTTTACGCTGGTATTCTGTGAGAGCGTGGTCCTTCCCCGGTCGAGCCTACCCATTCGTGCTACAACTAAACTACTAATATAGCTGTAGTATAGCTCTACCACGTATATAAAATAAGACTACAATTACTATTTATATTGGTTTGTTATTTAGTTACGTTATGACACCAATCTAGTGTATCTAGCAAAGAATTATGTATTTCTGTCTCATAGGTACCAGGCAAACAGAACACATATGCCGAATAGTCGTCCTAAGCAAAATTTCAATCATCTACGGAAAACACAATTGGAGAAAAACCTCTATGATAGACAAACAGACTTTGTGCAGACACAGAGGTGATTCCATGTTTTGTTTTCCTGAATTTGGCACGGAATACTAAGCATTAAATATAAAAATTTCTCTCTGTACGAGGAAAAAAATTAAAGGTCTATGAAAAACAAAAGAAAGTAATGCTATATGATGTTATAATTATTTTGTCAAGAAAATATTATGAGAATTGGCTAACTTGTTACTAATAAAAACAGCCGTTTGTTACTTCCCCTTCGTTGCTAGGCGCCAACAAAAAATGTTTTGTGACGAATGGAAATATTCATGGATGTGGTTTATATTATTTGCACAGATTCATAATAGACTGCTAAATATCATTCATCTTTTCTTTTTTGACGTATAAAACACTTTTTTATAGAAAATTGGTTACAAGCAGTTTGCCCGACATTTATCTTTTATTAAGAATCAAAATGCACGTGCGTTGTCGCACCTGAGTACTTAGAGAGAATGCCTTTTTTCTAGTAAAAAAAAGTATCCGGTTCTCTAAACTCACCATACGGCTTTAAACGCGATCCATAGCGTGGTCCAGAATGAGCCAATCCAATAATGCTACAACCATAATATAGCTACAGCGTGGCTCAACCATATACATATAATAAAAATTACATTTATGTACATATTTTGTTTTTATTAAAGATCCCTTTAAAGGAATAGATTAACAAACAACCTTTCTGTTTATCTGATGGTAAGGTATCCTTTCGTAGTCCATGAGTATCTATAGCCAATTCTGAATACAGGCGACAAAAAGTGTAAGATTTTTTTGTTACTACCCCTTGCATCATAGTGTATTTTATATTTAATGACGTTTAATTTTAATAGACGCTAATAATCAATTTATTTATATTTGTTAATCAATAATATAAAACGTTTATCAATAATAATATACTATGAAAAAAACCTTGTTCCAACCGAGTGTTCCACGACACTCACGCATCTATTTTTTATAGGAAAGGGCAAACGAGCATACGGCTCACTTTTCACGATTGCAGCACCACGAAAATTGCAGTTGTGTTGCCAACCTTTTAGAAAGGAGTAAACTATTTTCTTGAAGGTCTGGAATAATCGCTGGTGATAAACTTTTCCCTAGATATGTCGTACGAAAAGAAAACTTCTAGTAAAACGTACAGTGGTGGACTACCAAGCATTCAGATGGTGTGGATGGTATAGGGAGTTTTGCCGCAATGTGCGTTCGTGAAATTTGGCGGCTGGGATTAGTCCAAACAATTCCTCACAGCACTCACCGTGGTAGATGCGCAAGATAATGCAAAATTATGCAACATCTCTTCGCAACCCCAGTCAATCGAGCCGATCGGAGAGGAATCTGTCGTTGACGATACAAGCTGATCTGCCCCAGCCCAGAGATGGGAACAGTATTCCATGTGAGGCCAAACCTGCGCCTTGTTAAGTAGCAAGTGGTGTGCCGGCATGAAATACTGTTCTGCTCTGCTGAGTACGTCAAGCTTTTTAGAGGCCAATTTGGCCTTTTCTGCCAAGTGATCACGAAACCTCACATCATTCGATATGTCGACGCTAAGGATTCCGATACTGGCTTAGACAACAAGAGGAGTGTCTTAAAACTTAAAAGGAGATCGGACAAAGCGTTTTATTTGAGCGGTCAAAGCGCAAACTTGTGTCTTTTGGGGATGAAACTGGACTAGATTTAGTAGCCCTCAATCCGCGATTTTGTTCAGTAAAGACTCGACTTCAGACACAACTTTGTTATGGTACTCGACGACGTTTTCCCGTGAAATATAGGCACGACCGGTATAAAGAGCATCATCAGTGCTATCATCCGCATAGCAATGAATGCTACCGGTTTGCAACCTATCACCGATATGCAGAAGAAACAGCGTTGGTGATAGCTTACAGCCTTGTGGAACAACAGCATTAATAGGCTTGTAATTGGAGCATGCACCATTTACTACGATCTTAACGCTCCGATCTGCAAGGAAACTGGTGACCCAATTGCACAATTTCTCGAGAAGCCCATAGAAAGGGAGCTCCGAAAGAAGCGCTTTGTGCCAAACCCAATCAAAGGCCTTCGTAATATCCAAACTAACGGCCAATACCTCCCCTTGGGCTCTACTGCCTCTGCGCATCTATGAGTCACGTACATCAAAAGATCACCAGCTGGTCAACCCCAACGAATACCGTATTGGTAGCAACTAATCAGCTGGTAATCCTCAAGGTACCGCATGAGTTGGCCATTTATAATAGATTCCATTATTTTGGAGAACAAGGAGGTGATGACGATAGACCTGTAGTTAGACGGGTCTGAGTGGTCGCCTTTTTAGGGATTAAGTGAACGAAAGCTGTCTTCCATGAATTCGAGACTACGCCTAGGGAGTGGGAGTACCGGAAAATATGCGTTAGAACCGTTTATTTATTTTAGTAGCAACAGCGTTGGGATAATCGGGCGACAAGCAAACCCGCCCCTAAGGGTAGGATGCAAAGAAAGACAAAGAAAGACCGCATCCTATCCCAATCAGCCAAACACAACTGCGATGTTAGCGTGAGTGACACCACACTCCGGCCTTTACAATGGTCCGAGGAGCCAAGAGGGACATCGGCGGAGACCTGATAACCGTCCGGATGAGAGGTCAACAGAAGGTCCAACAGGGAAGGTGCATGATCCTCCACCTTATTCAAATTCTCAGTTGCCACCGGCAAAGTAACCAAATGTGTCAGACCACATGCCAAGGAAAAGTCATAAACAGATCTCCCTACATGATCGATTAAACGTGAACCGAGCCACTCGGCGTGGTGGGCGTTGACATCACTGAGAATCACGATCTCTGTGGATAGGATCTGCTGCAGCAAGGAATCTGTAGCCATTTGGACGTGGTCGATGAGTCGGTGTGTTTCGGCATTACGGCTATGGGACCAATAGAAGCACCCGTAGATACACGGCTGTTCGCCGCTCTATACGTTTAGCCAAAGGATGGATAGGTCAGAACCTTCAAGACTGCCGAGGCTTTGAGAATAGATGTCCTCTCTGACGAATACGAAAACTCTAGCCCGAGGCACAAAGGAGTGTTTCAATTTGTAGAACGGGTAGGAGAGATACGAAGTATCAGTCGGAGAGGACACATGCGTCTCGGTCGGCTTTTAGGTTTGAGTGAAGACCGTGGCGTGGCAGAGCTCGCATTGGTCTTGTTGGTCAGCTTGCCCCGAGCAGTTATTGTCTTGAGCGGAATTATAATAACATCAAGCATTTTGAAGCGAAACAATGTAGAAATTTTGAGTCTAGCCATCGGATTTCAAAACTAAAAAATACTTATAATAAATTAAAGACATTTATTTTAGCTAATTAACTATAAGAAAGACTACAAACACATTATTTACAGCGCAAATGCTTTCACTGCGAAGATATATTGGTGTCAACTGCTTGTATGGGACGACACGATATAATAAAGGATTAAAGCGTACGTTATGACTGTACTATATCTACGCTGGCCTCAGCAGTGCCCTACAGCTAAGTAAATTCTTTCTATTTTCAGCCGTGAGGTATAAGATATTTGTGCTTATATGGCTGGTTTTAATTTGGAAATATTTTTCTCCTAACATCTAAAACATTCTTGAGGTATTAAGAAATGGAAATAATGATTTGTAAATGATTTTGGTTCGAAAAAAAACGTCGTTCGTAAAGTGGTGATGTACGTTTACGTTGTATCTTCATTTGATGATTTTTCATAAAACTTAAAAATTACAAAAATGTAAGGGAAAAAGAGCCATGGTAGCTCAAGGGCTAAGTGCTCGCTGTTAATTTCACAGTACGATCCCCACAGGCACCAATGAAATTGTTAATGACAATTTTAAGTTCTGATTTACCGCGTGTTCGGCGGTGGAAAAAAATATCGTGTGGAAACCAACATGTCTGAGAAAGAAGATAAAAAATATTTCAAAGACATGTGAATTCCGCGAACACATATTTGTATAGCGCGGCGTAAATTTTTTTGCTCCAAAACCCTTTCTGAAATGAGAGGAGGCTTATGCGTAGCACGTGGCACGTATATAAGAAGAATATGTTTTCCTTTTGTCCATATGCCAATTTACTCTGCATGCGGTGTACAATACCGATTGAACAACAATGTTTTGGTGAATCATGGAAGAAAATTCAAAACTATTGAACAGAAATTTCTCAGATTTCGATCCTGGAATTAGAATAAAAATACAGATGAGTTGTCACCCCTGAGGACTAAGATGGAATGCCTCGTTACCAGTTCAAAAAGTTCTGCGGTTTTGTCGTCCCCGAAACAAAACACAAACAGTATTATAAATGTTAGCGTGGCTTTTCCACGGAACATTAGGTTATGGGGACCAGCACAATGGACTAACTTCTACCTTCTCGTGCAAAAAATTCTTTTAAGGTTACTTGGTGTTTCTTCCCAGGACAAGGTTTTTTTCCGAACCAGTGGTAAAAGTCTTTGAAATATTTTTTGCACGGCTAAAATATGACTTCCAATAAGAATCACTTGTTAACTATATTGAATAAAAAAACGTGTGTGTGTACTTATGTACACACGTAGGAATTATCATTATCGTAGGATTATTTATTATGCTGAGAATGCAAAACTGCGATAATGTTTTATAATGTTTTACAGAGTCTCTGCTTCTTTATAATAATATCTAGCACGATAAATGCCGTAATTGCGATTAAAAAAATACTCGTACCTCAGTAGAAATTGCTACTGTATCGTGGAAAAATTTCACACTCATTAATTGCATAATAATAAATATTCAAACCCGGAACAATAGTTAAGTGGGCATACCAATACTTGCTCCGTGACGGAATCCAACCCGCGCCAGTGAATTAATGAGCTGTAGCTCGCTGAGGGTCACTACCTGTTGCTGGTGCTTATTCTATGTCGACTTAACAGCAAAGAAGAGCTAGCATCGTCACACGCTCGCGCACGTACGCGGTAGAGCCATTCTGCAGTTATATTATGGTTGTCAACTCACTGGCTCGACTGAGGAAGCTGTGAACAATACAACGTTTAGACAATTATACGTTAACGTCTATTTTCTTTTATCGATCTGCAACGCTGCATTGTCTTGAATGAGCAGGATCGTGATATTATCTTAGTTTATTCTCAAAACTATCATCATCAACAAATTTCTAATGAATGTACATTTGTAAAATATTGTAAATTTTTTGGTGATTTTATACATATAAAGAAAAATAATGTACATACAATAAATTATGAAGTACAGCTGATTAGTTCAGCCAGTTAAACCTAGAGAAAGTAGGAAAGAAAGTTCATTGCAGCAACTAAATTTGTATTAAAGGGTGAGTTTGCAAATCGGGCCAAATTATGCTGTTTTCGGTACATTTTGTGACAAAACTAAACCAAATCAAATATAACTAATAACTACAACGTATAGAATTGTTCTTTATCTTCAAATGGTGGTAACTTTTTTGTTGAAAATAATAGTCTTTTACATTGTAAAAAGGATCTTCTCTAGCCATTTTCTACAAAATTAACAATACCGGCTCATGTTTCGGTACATTTTTTGTTCTTTTATCAACATATATTAAGATTTCTAAAAATACTGTAAGTAGGCAGACATATTCAATAAAATATGCTGGTGTTTACTTTTATCAAAATGTCACAAATGGTCGTAAAAATAAATAAAAACTGATGCTTAATTTTTTGACATATTTTGCTGATACGGATGAATTCTAATGGATTGCAATAAGGGTTATTTTATTTTTAGTGCCTTTTTTGATGTGTTGTACAAAAATTTCGATGAAACCACAGTCGGCGCTCCGCAGTCCGCCATCGCGGGTGGTCGCTGTACCCCTTTAGGGATATATATGTTCTGTGCGTTGTATCGCCTGCAGCAGCTGAAAAAGATCGCTGTACAAACACAAAATATTCGAATTTAATACATAGGTACCTGACCTGACAAAGTAAAATAATACATAATATAAATATATTTTTATAATCACAAATTCTTATTATAATGTTTTGTTTCGCTAACAGCAAGTAGATTTATAATATATATAAATATAAATATATATATATATATATATATATATATATACATATCCTTATATATAAAAAGTACGTGTCACGTTGTTTGTCCGCGATGGACTCCTAAACTACTGAACTGATTTCAATGAATTTTTTGGTCAATGTGCAGTTTGGTCCGACTTAAAAGATAGAATAGCTTACATCTCAATTTATAGTCGCAATATAATATTATTTTATTGAAAATTATTTGTCTATTATTTGACAGTCACAATTATCTGTTAGCTTCAAAACGATTCTGTCAGATGACGATATCTGTTGACTGGATTGAGTAAATATTTAATAGATGGCGCTATGTTAAAAATACAAACGTTTAATATAAGCTACAATTTAGTAGTATAACCACGACGTGTTGCTGTAAGTATTCAACAGATAGAACCGATTTCAAAAAAATTTTGCAGACTGCGTTTGGTCCAACTTGAGAGATAAAATAGTTTTATCCCGATAAGTGACCTTCAATTTTTTTATTGCTAATTTCAGGAGTTTTTTTGAGAAAGGGTCGTTCGGAATGGGCAGAACAACGTCTGCCTGGTCAGCTAGTATATATATATAAATCTTATTCCTCTTGGACTTTATGGAGTGATCTGAAAGTATACGGTGAATGCTACTAGAACTCCTCGACGAGTTGAACTTGGTGTGCCGAGTTTGGGCTCATTATGTTAGTTATGACGAAACCTTACCTAAGGACTTGATGGAATAACCTGAAGGTGTACTTCGGTAACTGCTAGTGGAACTCCTGGACGAGTAGAACTAGGTATGACGAGTTTGCGCTCGTTTTGTTAGTTATGACGAGACCTTACCGCCGGACTTGATGGAGAGATCTGATTTTGTATTGCAGTGACTACTACTGGGACTCCTGCCCAAACTCAGCACACCTAGTTCTACTCGTCTAGGAGTTCCAGTAGTCACCGAAGTACACAATCAGGTCACTCTATCAAGTCCGGGGGTAAGGTCACATCATAACTAACAAAACGAGCCCAAACTCGGCACACCTAGTTCTGCTCGTCGAGGAATTCCAGTAGCAGTCACCGAAGCACACATTCAGGTCTCCATCCAGTCCGGAGGTAAGGTCTCATCATAACTAACACAATGAGCCCAAACTTGGCACAGATGGTACTTGTTACGGCCGGCAGCTGCCTATCCCAGGAGTAGAATCCTTCGCGGCCCATAGACGAAGAAGCTACAGGCAGATGCTGGTCGGGCGTCCTCACGCCACGGGTTAAAAGTCTAATTACACTAAATAATCCGGGGGGAGCGTTACAATTATTGTACAGAGCTTACTTACCTCTATTCAAGGCGACTGGTCCCTCAGGATTCGGTCAGGTCTCGTGTGGGTGTATTGTGCTAGGAAGTAAAGGTCAGTGATGTGTATTTGGGTGTGGCTGGTAGTGTTGTTGACCTTATTTGACCGTTCCCCCCTGCAGCAGTTCTGCCCTCAGCTCCTCTCCAAGCTAAGGTCGCCTTCCGCAGTCACTTTCTTCCTTTGTTACGATTTACTCGCGAAAATGAACACAGAACGTACGGGTCAAAGGTCACCGTTATTTCTAGAATATTAACTACCGCACTAGTAACTAATACAGTCGAATCCACTTATACAGATTCTGCGTTAAACCTAAAGTCCCGGGTAAACTCTCAACACGCGCCACCATTCCCAGTGGTATATTCACTATACGCGCCTAACATAAAATCAGATCTAAGAGCTCCCAAACCAAATGGACTGCCTTCTCTTTCGACGCAAAGAAGACTTCTAATTTTTCGCTCTCTACTCCCACCGTTCAGTAAGCTCGGACGTTCAACACGCGCGAACGATATCCCGTATCAGCCGAGCCGAGAGCCATCTAACGTCGATGCCTGACACCAACGCTTTTGCGTAAACAGTACTACTCGTCCCGGACTTCCAGTAGCAGTCACCCAAGTATACCTTCAAGTCACTTCACCTAGTTCGTAACTGAAGTTATCATAACTAACAAAACCAGCCCAAAGTCCACAGCCAACATCTCACTCCCAGTAGAGGGCTTCTAGTGCCTAGCTGTCTCTGGAGCAACCATTTATATTTCGTATCTTCTCTAAGTATATTTTTGTAGGTATAAGAAATATGAAAAAAAAAAAAACAATCTTTCAAATTATCAAAATGTTTATACTTGATTGCGATTCCCGCAGCTAACCGTGCGTACACTTGTGTGTGTGGCCCGTGTCAATGTAATAGTTCAATTCTATACCTATCAATTTTGTAAACGCGTCCTTAACAGTTTATATCACGCAATGAAAATAGTTGTAGTGACAACTGTTCTATGACTAGATATTGTTAAGTTGCAGGTTCATATAAAATTTTCAATTTTGAAATATAGATAGTTATTATAACATTATCCGATATACCATAACTATAACGTTACGTTACTTATAAAACCCATAACAATCCAACAATAGCTCGTAAAAAAACCACGTCTTTGCATATTATTAGCGTAAAAGGGCAGCTTAATACTGCTTTGTTTCGTATAAATACTGAATTCTGCTACGTTGGATGTAGAGAACCGGAGACACATTTTAATGTTAACGAGGCCAAAGATTAACAAAGCAATATATCTTAGTTCTCAGGGGTGACTCCGCATATAATTGTGACTTATAATCAAGGATAAATGTAGGTTACTATAGATTCCAACATTCACTTACCTCATCAGATCGACTGTGTGCTCGTTTTTCAACCTTATTTTATTAAAACCCTTAAAGTATTCTATGAACATCTGTCTGGTGCACATCTATAAGATACCTATTATTTTATAATCAATGAGCATAGCTATATCACTAAGAAAACATTGTGGAGACGTACTTTTTGAAACTCACTTCCAGATTACACTGTGATTCTTGTGTCAGTAGGCGGTATGTTTATGCGGTAAGTTGGTATGCCTCGTTTCCATTAAGAATAATCTCCAGTTCACTTCACTTTACATACGAAATACAGCAGCATTAAGCTATTATTTAACGCTAAATATATTTTAAATAATTCTAAATATAAACGTATTGTGTAAGAGCGTGGTCCTTCCCCAGTCGAGCCGCCCCGTTCGTGCTACGACCATGACATAGCTGCAGCGTTACTCTGCCACGCATGAAACGTGTTTTAACATTTTAAATATTTAGTCTAAAATAGGGCTTGCATGACCGAATAATTATGGGGATTAACGGTTTGACGTCATAATTTTTTATCGCTATATCTTAATATAATGATACACAATTTTGTAGATACCGAAAAACAACGGTATCGTAATTTTAGTCGGTATCAAATTATCAACAGAAATGTTTTCTTTTCCTTGCCATTTAAAATTACCTTAGTTACCCATTAGATTCTTAGAATTTCTTGTTATTGCCCGCCGAGAGACTTGCACCTTCACTTTCTTATCCACCGTGCTTGATACTTTTCGTTACCGAAATAATTTCGGTTATCTGAAGGTTATACAAAGATATAACAATAGCTCTTAAAAAGTGCTACCAAGTGCTATAAGTAATACGCCACCCGTATAAAACAACGTTTATGAAAATCTCTAATGAAACTCACTGGAATGACTGAGGATAGATTCTCTAATTCCGCCACTATATACATAGGTGTAGTTTATTTGTCTTATATTAATATTGCTGTGGCATGCAAACGCATTGTGCTTGCAACTACTCGGACAAAACGCTAAAAGTAATTTTTCCTTATCGGTTATTTGTATAATTAGTTTAAAATGTTCCCGTAGTGTGCAAAGTTGGAATATAAAACTTGGTGTTGTGACCAAACTTAGCTAGTTAAATGTCTATTTGTTTAATAGCTGTTGTAGTTGCGATTATTAATTTATAAGATATATGTAAATTGGTAAAGTAAAATCGTATTAACTAATATATTTGCATGAAAACAGTTTTAAAGTCGATAAAGTATTTTTTTACTTTTATTCAAAATGATGTTTGAAGGCATTATTTGTCTTTGTTAATAGTTTTGATGGAAGAAAATTAGAAAAATTATCTAATTTATATAGTATGTATATTGATATATGAGTGTCATTCCGTACAATGAAAAAGCGTTAAGAGGTGAAAGACCTTGAAGATACTGTTTCCTTATTATGGAGTGTAGAGTAGAAAGAGGACCATCTCTATATATGAAAAGTGTCCCTAAAACCGTGTCCAATAAGGGTGGCGCTGCAGTAGCATAGGATAAATTTAAAAAAAGCGCTAACAGTAATTAGAATAAGATGGAGAAATAAACAAGGACCGACCAATCCGCTTGGTTTTGTACTTCGTAAATAGTTGAGATTTTGTATACTGGCATTTTACTAACTACTATAATCATGAAATTTGTTAAATATTTGAATTCAGCTGACTTCACTCCGTTCACAACAGCTATCTTCATATCGTAGTTTTTGAGACGCCAGCGCTATTGTGGTAAGTTTTGGAACCTCTATTTTCAGTAAATAGTAGGACACTTTTTCAACTTTCGTCCCTTCTAAGATGGTTCTCCTTGTACTCTACACTCCATATTACTTATTAACAATATATTATCCACAAGGGTTCGTAAATTAATAAAGGTTTTAATTGTAGAAATTTCTATATTGTGGACGCAATACAGAAGCATGCTCGTATGGGAATTGGACACGACTATAACAATGGACTTAAGCGTGCAATATGGCGAGGCGACGAGCATTTCTACGATCTCATGTTTTCAACGAAGTCTTGCGGTCCACTAAACTGTTTTGAGTTCACAGAATTTCGTGGAATGATATTAAAATAAGATTTTGTTTATATTACATAACTATGTCCATTTTAAGACTATAAATTGTACGAGTAGTTAAACGCAACACTTAAGTTTTTTTTTTGTATCTCAACTATTCTGAATGCTTAACATGGTAGCTTTTTTGCGTTTGTAGACTAGAACACTAGGTTCTAAGGCATTAAGATTGATAAGACAAGTATGTGTGAGGGTGTATGTGTGTACGGACGTGCATGCATACATTTTTTTTTCGAACCATTGGAAATTAAACAAAGGAGTTACTTTGAATAAGTATTACTAATGATCTATAAAGGCCAGATCAAGAGTACCGAAACCGAAGAGCATGTATGAAGGGAATAATGAAAGTGGACGAAGCGAAATAAGTATGTAAAGATCGTAGCAAGTGGAAAGAAGAGGTATCTGCCTACCTCTACGGGAAATAGGCGTTAAGTTTCTGTTCTGTTTCTGTTTCAAAAGGAATATGCGACAATCTAGGGTATATGGATGAAAACC
>JAVANC010000026.1:6403388-6680819 GCA_033319125.1 Parnassius glacialis | reverse complement strand
AGAGGTCAAGAATGCGATTTATAGTATTTTAAATACGTTATATTGTTTGGCATTCAATAATGACAAAAAGTTAGAAAGTAGTCGGTAGGTAGGTGTAAAGCTATGTAGCGGATCTCGCATAATTGCATACTTATCGTTAGAAACCCATTCCACGTGTGGCAGGTTGAAATCCCCAAAAATAAAAAAAAATCATTAACCGCTCTAGAAGTGAATTCATAATAGATGGCATTAAATAATGAATCATATGTGTTTATATTTTGGTTTGGGGGAATGTAAACGCCACAAACTACACTATATTCATGATGCACAGATGTTTCGAATCTTAAAAATACATAGTCAATCTTAGAGGGCACATTGCAGCATACATTATCATCAGACGTTGGTGGCGACCTGATTACGCAACGAATGGCAGTTAATCCACGACGTACCGCCACCAAAACACCACCCCCATCCGATTTACCACAGGCCTCCCGGTCTCTGTCACACCGAAATACTAAATAACGGGAATCCACTAACTCACAATCAGCAATATTAGGTATTAACCACGTTTCAGTCAACACTATAATATCAAAACACTCTGCAAGAATATTATTGTATAAAGTATTAAGTTTGGTCCGTAAACCTCTGCAGTTTTGATAATAAATAGTTAATTTATTATTCACTTACAATATAAAACATATAAATAATTGTTACCTTGTTGGCTAAAAAATAGGCTAAAATATAGGAAGGCGATAACTTGTTATTACGTGTGTAAATTAAGTGACAATTAACACAGTTTACATCATACATAACCATCAAATCTGCAATTAAATGTATTTTTACACACACCATCGTAGTATTGCATACAGAATGTATTACAAAGTGTCACATAAAACTATAAAAACAGTAAAAACTAAGTTTTAACTCCAGTAATTCCTGATAGCAGGTAGCGAATATTAATGCGGGGTATTCGGTAAAACATTCGAATACTTGCGAAGTCGTAGAGTAATGCACGCTTAAGAGCGCTCGCCTCAAAAAATCCAAGAAAGTAAACATTAAGCATCTAATCTCACTATAGCGTGTATAAGGTTGACAAATATCAGCTTTTCCGATCAGACAACCCAAAATTAAAGTAAAAACGTAATTATACAGGAATATAATATAATATATAATATAAAACCTTAGACTATGTTGCGGGAACATTAATTGGTTTAATTTTAAGTAAATCTTCTTCAGAACGTATAGTAAAGGCAGGGGAGGTGTCTTTTGCCCGAACAAGGATGTTTCCATGTTTGACCCAGATGAATCTATATCCATACTGTCTGACTGCATCTCTTGCTTGACGAAATAGCTTTTCTGCCGACTTCCAAAAAGGAGACGGTACTCAATTCGAGTGTATGTTTTTCTTTTTTTTTTTGCTTTTTTTTTATGTGTGTTACCTCATAACTTTGTACTGGGCTTGTTTTTTTATATGAAAGCTGATAGTTCTCGTGTGGTCCCATATGAATTTGATCAAGGTCAGACTAATGGTTATTGAGTTATTCTTAAATAACCTGTCTTGAAGTCGCTTATATTGAAGTCGGGTGTACAAAATTTTTAATTTTTAAATTATTATTATTTAGCGTTAGATGCTCGTTGATGTAGATTTTGTGAAACGTTCCTTCATATTTTAGTTGTTCAGATATAATATTTTTCTTAAGACGTGCTGCAGATATAAAATTATCACGCATTATTTGACTAGAGAATCTGACAATTATATTCTTCGGTCGTGAGCTAGTCGGATTTAGTTGTTGTACGCGATGAACGGCTACAATATCCTGTGAAGTAATCGGCTGTTTTATAATACTTAATATATATATATATATATATATATATATATATATATATATATATATATATATATATAATACAATAGAGCTACAGATATACTATAGCGTATTACTACAAATAACCTAAATAATATAAGTAGGTACTTTTTTATACTATACGCAATAAAAAAAATATACACACAAAATAATTAATTGAGATAATACAACAAAAAATATATGATGATATATTATTTGAATATGTGAAAACAATGTGTAAACTATTAACGCAATATAAAGATCTTGGAAAACATAGTGAAAGTTGAATTTATGTCCGCGACATGTGGACAATATTCGCTCAAGCTGCCAGCTGCTAACAACTTCATTCGCAAGTACGGACTATTTCATAACTATTGTTCCATTACACACAGCAGTCTAGTTTTACTAGAATATGTAATATCGTACGTTATCTATACAAATAGATAAAATTGAAATACCGGTTTGTAATGTCAAAATAACAGCTTTTTAGGGTTCAGTGGCCAAATGGTAAAAAACGGAACCTTATGGATTCGTCATGTCTGTCTGTCTGTCTGTCCGTCCGTATATCACAGCCACTTTTTTCCGAAACTATAAGAACTATGCTGTTGAAACTTGGTGAGTAGATGTATTCTGTGAACCGCATTAAGATTTTCACACAAAAATATAAAAAATCAATAAATTTTGAGGGTATGGGGATACTGAGAACTGAAACTCAATAACTTTTTTTCCATCAAACCCATACATGTGGGGTATAGGTCTTCAAAAATGATATTGAGGTTTTTAATATCATTTTTTTCTAAAATGATTAGTTTGCGCGAGAGACACTTCCAAAGTGGTAAAATGTGATTCCCCCCCCCCCACCCCCTTATCCCCCCCGCTGTAACTTCTAAGACAAGAGAATGATAAAACTAAAAAAAATATATGATGTACATTACCATGTAAACTTACACCGAAAATTGATTTGAACGAGATCTAGCAAGTAGTTTCTTTTTAAACGTCATAAATCGTATATTATGTTACTTGCTGCTACGGAACACTTCATGGGCGAGTCCGACTTGCACTTGGCCGCTTATTATTAAATACATATGTAATTATATACGGTACATATAAAACAAACAATTTTTAAAATTCTTATCCGCTTGTTTGTTCCGGCTAATCTTCGAAATGGCTGAACCGATTATGGCGGGACTTTCACTGGTAGATAGCTAATGTTATAACGAGTAACATAGGCTACTTTTATTTAAGAAAATTTCGCGCAAAAAAAACCGTAAATTACACACAGGTGAAGTCGCGGGGAACAGCTTGTTTTTTAATAAAGTTGAAACTTCATCATTTTGCCCATTAAAATTTATAATATTATTTTTAATTTTTTGTTTTTCTCGCCCAAATGGACTTCTAAATGGAAAGGGAGCTTTAACACCTTGGAAAGTATTAAAAAAGTATAAAATAACACATCACTATTTAGATTGCTCGGTTACCTAAGCCTGCATTATATGCAGGTAGAGTTCGGCATAAATAGTTGGTAGTTCTCTATTGCACACCTTTTATTCATGTAGTCAAAACAATAAAAAAAAATTAATACATTTCACAACAAAATACGATTAACCTAACTAATTAGGTAGAGTACTGCTATAGAATGCAGATAAAAACCAAAAATGACTCTGGTATTCATCTCCATTCACCGGGAAAAACTATTCAGCTCTATTTCACATACACTTGGCAAATGAAAAAAAAATGCAAAATAAAATACACTTGCGGGAAAGTAAGAGGACTTTGATGTATTCTAATTTAGAAACAAGCTCCTTTTAATCAATAATTATGAGCAATATAATATTCTAAGTGAATTAATTTTGCTTGTTTTTGTTTTTATATTGCTATAAAGTAAAAGTTAACTCCAAAAAACTAAAAAATAAAATAGTTACCACTGCGCTACGAACAGCTCCGTGGTACAGTGGCTTAGCAATGGGTTGCGTCACTGAGGGCCGCTGGTTCAAATCTCTTATTATATCTCTGGTGACGCAGAAAGCTAGGGTAGACTGCACGGCATTTACTCAGTCTATATACCACGTGTGTATACAAAGTTTAAATAAAATAAAACATATATATACATATATATATATATATATATATATATATATATATATATATATATATATCTTTATATATAAAAAGTACGTGTCACGTTGTTTGTCCGCGATGGACTCCTAAACTACTGAACTAATTTCAATGAAATTTTTGGTCAATGTACAGTTTGGTCCAACTTAAAAGATAGGATAGCTTACATCTCAATTTATAGTCGCAATACAATATTATATTTATTGAAAATTATTTGTCTATTATTTGACAGTCAGAATTATCTGTTAGCTCCAAACGATTCTGTCAGATGACGATATCTGTTGACTGGATTGAGTAAATATTTAATAGATGGCGCTATGTTAAAAATACAAACGTTTAATATAACCTATAATTTAGTAGTATAACCACCACGTGTTGCTGTAAGTATTCAACAGATAGAACAGATTTAAAAAAAAAATTACAGACTGTGTGCAGTTTGGTCCAACTTGAGAGATAGGATAGTTTTTATCCCGATAAGTGACCCTCAATTTTTTAATTGCTAATTTCAGGAGTTTTTTTTGGGAAAGCAAATGGTCGTTCGGAAAGGGCAGAACAACGTCTATATATATATATATATATATATATATATATATATATATATATATATATATGTGTGTGTGTGTATATATATATATATATAAGCTTCTATTAAAAAAGAAAAAGCATTAGGATTTTGGACCTTTTAACTACGAAGTTTTTTTAAATAATAGTATTACTAAATTAACATTCAAAATTTCCAGCCCAGGTTACCCGAAACTGTACGACTTTAAATGCTATAGTATATATTATTTTATTTATTCATTTAAACTTTGGATACACACGTAGTACATAGACTGAGTAAATGCCTGAGGCATTTTCTCCTAGTCTAGTAGATATAATAAGAGATCCGAACCAGCGGCCATATATATATATATATATATATATATATATATATATATATATATATATATATATATATATATATATGTTTATATATAAAAATTATTTGCACACTGTGTTCAGTTTGGTCCAACTTGAGAGATAGGATACTTTTTATCCCGATTAGTGACCTTTTAATATTTTTATTGCGAATTTAAGGATTTTTCTTATAGGAAGGAGCGACGGAAAAGGCAGACAAAACAACGTCTGCCTGGCCAGCTAGTATATATATATATATATATATATATATATATACAGGGTATTTTTGGAACGCTCCCGAAAACTAAGACAGGTGACAGCACCAAGTATACCTTTGATCATGGGTCACAAATAAATTCGATCCTGATGGAAAAAAAATGATCTTTTTACAACGTTTTATTAGCTTTATTCACGTGCCATCATGTTAGTACAGCTAAATGAAACGATAATTTCATTAAAAATATCATGAAAACACTGAAACATAAAACCAGAAGTGGAATGACTCAATTGATATCACCTGACTAAAGGTCGATGTACGCGCGAACGCAAATTCGCGAGGCCCGCAACTAGCGGGCCATACCACAATACCTAATAATTTGCAACACTTGTCTAAATACCTAACTTAACCTACTATTTTGGCACTGTGCTTGTCTCCACATAGGCACTTTAATCCGAATTTACAGGTTAAATAACCCAAATAACTGGTTCGATTCCCCGCTAATGAAAAAATACTTAAATGAAATGTAACCAAGGTTGGAGTCATGCGTTTTTATTCATCGTGTAGGTATGTTTATTATTCTCATGTATTCAGTTATGTACCTATTCAGATTAGTCCAGTACTAAGTTATTTAAAAAAAATAGTTATGAAACAGCTTACCGTTCTAAATCCTCCGTGGTCTTATGAGATGCGGCTCAAATTGTGCTTCATTCATTTTAAGGTAGATTTGGGTGCAGGCGGGGCATCATCGTGTGGTCTTCGATATAGTCCGTACGTAGTTTCTCGAAAGCATGAACGATCCTTTGGCACATTTCGTCAGCACTCACACTCACGATTAAAAACCCTTTCTTTCACATACCCCACAAAAAGAAGTCTAACGGGGTCAGATCTGGTGAGTGAGGTGGCCAAGCGTGTGGTCCTAGTCTGCCGATCCAGCGATCATCAAATAGCTTATTGAGGCGCTCACGGACGAACCTCACAACATGTGGGGGGCACCATCATGCTGGAACCATGTGCGGCGATATTCAGCCAACGATAGGTCGTCTAAAATGTCAACCAACTGTTCATTTATAAAGTTTAAGTATCGCTGTCCGTTCAGTCGCTGTGGCAGAAACACTGGTCCCAGTGAGCGATCCTTAAATAAACCTGCCCATACGTTAACCGACCATCGGGTTTGGTGCCCGGTTTGTCGAACAGCGTGCGGGTTAACCTCTGAATACACGTTTGTATTTCTTCGGTTCCACAGGCCGTTTCTGGTAAATGTCGACTCATCCGTCCAGGTAATGTGCTCAATGGAACCAGCCACACGTTGTTGCTGGTATAATAACCAACGGCAGAAAACTCGTCGGCGGTCGTGATCGCCGGGAACTAAAGCTTGCACTTTGTGCAATTTGTATGGGCGCATTCGGTTACACTTCAACACTTTGTGCACTGCACAGTGTGAGACACTTGTTCCATCCCGTCTTAACAATTTATTTAGCTATACTTCGTGTACCTAGGTTCGGATACCTAACATTTTGCCATGTTCACAATCACTATAAACGTACGCGTTAAGCATTATTAAAACAAAAAACGTAACAACAAGAATAATACCAACACGTAATCACAAGTAATAACAATTTAATAAACAAAACGATTGAGCTGTCGCTCGCGCACACGTGTACAAAATCTACACGGAACTGTTTCGAAAACTACAATTAATAACGAACCCCGACAAAATTGAAACCTACTGAGTCACAGCGTGAGGCGACACGAGCCGGCCGGGTTACATTCTGCCGTTATAATAAAGAAGGACGCAACTAACAAAAACATAAAATGGAAATAAAAAATAAATTGATGAATTTTTCTTTCAGACCCTGTGTCTAAAATATATTAAAAGTTTTCTATATGAAAGTTTAAATATATACGTAAAGACATGAAGATTTTAAGGACAGACTTATTTTTTTGATAATTTGTTTATTTATTTAAATAAAACGAATTATCCTTTTCATCTTTGCTTAAAAAATACACCTGGCAACACAAAAACATCGAAGGAAAGACGCATATAACTATTTGCATCTTTCCAACCTAATAAATAAAAAAAACTGCCATTCATTTAACATTTTTACGTATTTTGGAAAGGTCATTTGAACTTTAAGGACGCTAATAGTAATTTACTACTTTTTTCTTAGTAAATATTAGAAAAGCATTGGTAGTGAGACAAAAAATAACAACCCGCAACTCTTGAGTAGTGATTTTAAAGGGGATATCATACAAGACTTACTACGATAATAATTAAAATTTAAAAATTTTGTACAACCGACTTCAATATAAATAATTAAAGATAACTCAAAAATTATTGGTCTGACCTCGATCAAATTCCCATATAGGGAAGACATGTGAAACACCAGCTCTTAATAATAAGATATAAGCTCTTAATAATAAGATATAGAATAATAAGTCAAGAATAATTGAAATTTACGTAATCGATGCAAATATTGTTAAAGATGACGTAGCAACTGGTTAAATAAGTGTTCTTCTTTTATGTTGAATTTGTATAAGTCTTTTCTACTAAAAAAACGTCATCTGTGATCAAGAGTTACGTCTAAAATGCTTACGATAATTTCTAAAATATTGATATTTGTGAATATTAAAAAAAATTAGTAGATGCGCCTTCTTATCATGAGTCGAATGGTATATTTAATTCATTTATTCAAAAATTGTTAGATGCGCCCTTTTTTTTTATGACCGCAGCATTGTTTCGTACCGAGCTAGATACAGGTCGACAGCGTAGGGAATGTGGGTACAGTCGCGTTCTAAAGTACTACATGGTATTGGGCTATTGTTTTATAATATTATAGTAATTAATTGTTTTATTGTAGAATCATAATAGATGTTTTACTAGCTACTTAGAACTTTGGAAGAGGTGGGAATGAAAAATGGATAATGTTTAATTGAGCATTATTTGTTATTTCTATCGTAAAATATAAAGTAGTTTGTAACAAGAAAACTTAAGCTAAGGGTGACACGCCGTCCATTATGACGTCTTGGGTCACATGGAAGCCAGATGTTGATGGTGTGTTGGTGTTACTGAATGCTACTTCATCATCACTTTCATCTTCGCTTGAGCTTCCGTCATCAGGTCGATCACATGGTAATTTTTTCGGTATTCTTCCTCAACACTTGTTTTTGCTTGTGTTTTAACTTTACTGCACAATTTTGCCCATTCACCTTCTCCTATCATATTTACCTTTTTGTTCACTAGTTTAGTGATAAAACAATAGATATAAATAATTTTTCTTTCCTTCCTTTTTAAAACATCGTCGCGAGTCGCAAAGTAAGCTGTGTATGCGACTGTATTTTTGGAGCGAACAAAGCGCGGGAACCAATAGCATGCAGGCACAGTAATACTGGCGGATCGTTCCCCCGTCGCACCCCCTTCATACCAATATGTGATAAATCGCTCAGTGCCAAGCGTCAAGGCCAGCGTTCTTTTTTCACCGTTCGCGCGTACATTAACCTCCATTAGTCAGGTGATATCAATTCAGTTTCCACTGCTGGTTTTATGTTTCAGTATTTTCATGATTTTTTAATGAAATTATCGTTTCATTTAGCTAACATGATGGCGCGTGAATAAAGCTAATAAAACGTTGTAAAAATATGATTTTTTTTTTCATCAGGATTGAATTTATTTGTGACCCATGATCAAAGGCATACTTGGTGCTGTCGCCTGTCTTAGTTTTCGGGAGCATTCCAAAAATACCCTGTATATATATATATAGCATTTTTGAATACATATTTACTGCCTGAAATGATAAATTGAAGAATTTAATTCACTGCGGCTTTTAAATTCAAAAACTGAAAATTCTAGAATCATTATATTTACTTCTTACGTTTCTACTGAGATGTTCCATTCATTACTAGTTACTAATGTTACTTGTCTCTAATGATCTATATTCTTTTAAATAACCTATAGAACAGAGGAATTTAAACTTATTATATTTCTTTATAGAGGTAAAAGTGATTAACAAGCTGAAAGTTCACTTAATGTTAGTGGTCTATGGACAACTACATCAAGTTTAAGATTGCTTTACTTATAAAGAATATAGTATATGACACATTATAGATTATATGAGACATTGGACATAATTTAAACAAGAATATTTATATTGTCTTAACTCGATTAAGAATCAAAATTCATACTTCTGTAAGCAGCATTTTGTTGCTTATTTACAAGACCCTGGTCCTCCTCAGTTAGAGCTGACCCATTCATGCCACTACATTTTTATTTAAAGGATAAGGGTGACAAACGAGCACACATTTTACTTGATAGTGGTTGCTGTTGCCTATACACATCTACATCTATCCTCGACTACAAATCAAAATGCAGATGCGTAGTCATCCGTGAAGACTAAGATGGAATGCCTCGTTTCCTGTAAAAAGTGTCTCTGAAACACAGCAGCATTGAGCTGCTATTTAACACCTATTTCATTCATTCATTAATGACAGCCAATCAAAGTCCACTACTTTCTCTTAGATTGCCTCATCACATTCATCAGTATGATGAATTTGTTGAAAGAGGAAGGGAACTCTCTGAGGTTGTAATGACAAACGCGATCGACTAAAGGTAAAAGTTTTTAAAACACTAAGTTGTCTGAAGGTGTACCATGAACTGCAAAAGACTTCTTGATCTTTAGTACTGTAAGTTCGTTTGTTACTTTGGTTTTATAAAAAAATATTCAAGAATCTGAAATTCATATATTTTAGATTTTTATTTTCAAGTCAGTTAAAAAAATATCAATAAAATGTATCTTCCAATATCAATATGAATAGCAATATATCGGTCAGTAAAATATCGTTTTACTACGAAGTATCATGGAGCGCACGATACTGAAAAAGGCTTAATTATCTTTTTACAGCCAATGTACGATTCACTAAAGCTTTTCTATTAAAGTAAAATGTGAACCATGAAAATATAAAATAAAATCGCATATATTCTGCTGTCTGTGTATTCGCTTAAAGAGGATTAATGAGTTTTATGCGGTTTTAACCATCATCTAAAGAATTTGAAACGATATCTGATAAAAAATATTTTTAATAATAATTGTTTTCAATCCTTCTCTTTCTATTTCTTATATAATAAAACTGATGCTAGCGATAAAGACATTTCTTGATCTAAAATAATTTTGCATAAGCAGATTTAAAATGAAGTAAAAATAAAATGCCATAAAATTCGTAAAATTAGTTATATTCAATGTGTGTTATAAGCGTAAATAGAAAACACTATTATTTTAATTATTAAATAATAACATTTAATCGTTACAAGCAATAACATTTTTGAAATAGTTTCAGAACGCTTGCGTTTCATATTTTTTGTAAACTGCTGAATGCACTAGGAACGTACAATAATCGCGAACAACAATGGCCCCGAATATAAAGTGCAACTGAGAATATTACATTGAAAGGAGAATGGGATTTTTGGGCCTGAAGTTAACTAATTGGTTTATACTTTAAAAAATTGGCAATATTTTTCTAAAGTTAAATACAAAAAACTAGCTCATTTTACAATCTAGATTTCGAAATAACAATAAAATAATAAATAAGTTAGAAAATCGATTGTATTGATGCAATTGATTTTATATTTATTCGGATCCAAAAAAATTAAATGATAAAGTTGATATATTGATATGATATATTCATTTGGAAATAAAGTATATTATTATTCGCATAAGGAAAAAAGAAATAAAAATTTTATGGAAATAAATCGATTATACACTAGTAAAATTCTGTTTTCTGTACACTACCTACCACTAGTAATTTTTATTTATTATATTATAACCTCCTTGTTTCTATTAGTTTGTTTGACAGTTCAAACTTCAAAACTATTCATTTAAAAAAAAGAAAAAGATCAATTTTCGATTCGATTTGAAACGAGTGCAATATAATCGATTCTCGATTAAATCCAGCATTATAATATCTATTTTTAATTATTTATCTGTGCTTACTAGGCAGATTAAAAACATATCTACAAAATAATATGAAAAAATACCAAGTATCAACATGTCAACAAATAACAGTAACAACAATAATTCAAGTTATCGATCTCAGATGGATATTTCTAATATTCATTTCAATTAGTTGTTGTTGTTTTAATTTTCGTTAAGCGTTTCAATATTTTATTTCCTAGATAACCTCAGCTTTTCTTTGGTGATTTTATACTGATCCGTCTTTTATATCTTTAAGTAATTATAGTGAAAAATAACCTGTTACAGTGTAATTACAGTGAAAAATCGCCTGTTACAGTGTAGGTAATACATAAAATCACTTTAATTTTTCTTCAATATCTCAGCTCCTACATTGACCAATTCAGCCAGATTTTCAGGTATGAATTTTTATATATAAGCTTTCAAATGGTCCGACTTTCATATTGTTAACATCTGGGCCCAAAAATGTATGGAGATGTCTCCTTCTCCTTTCATTGCTTTTTTTCTTTATTTGTCATTTCATACCATTATTTTTTTCTAGTAATATCCCTTTAAGTTAAATTTAAAAATATACGTAGGACCCTACCTGTATGTATGTAACATGATTTTTTTTAGTTTTACATAATTGCTAGAGCCATGCTGCCTCCTTAAGAATTCAAAATACATTTAAAAATAAATGAAGTATAATCTATAAACCTTAGTTTCATTCAATACACATAGTTCAATACACAATACAATACAATAAAATACCACTATTTTAGATAAAGCTAGATCGGGAGCCAAGCGCTCGCTGTAGATTTCACAGTACTTAAGTTTTACTACTCACTCGGCTACCTGGCGAAAAGATGTGCCGTAATTTCACGAACGCTGCCCAGCCGAGTTGCTTCTATCGATTGAACTCTCAGTCGAAGTTGGACTAACCTAGTCGAACTATGTACCCAAGGTAAACATACTCGTCAACAACTTCGAGCTTAGTGCTCCCAACAACTACCGGCATAGGTGTGACATGGACGTTATACATGATCATTGTTTTGTGCATGTTCACCGTAAGACCGATCCATTGGGAGGCACTACTGAGGTCATTGAGCATAGTGCTTAGGTCCTCCAACAGTTCTGCCATAAGGGCTATATAGTCGGCAAATCGAAGATGAGTGATGTACTGTCCATTGATGTTAAAACCGTATCCTTTCCAGTCCAGTAGCTTGAAAACGTCTTCCAATGCAGCGGTGATGAGTTTCGGGGATATAACGTCACCTTTTACTATGCAAATACTTCACTGCGATATACCAACGGTCAACTTGACACCGCCCAAATTTCGACGTAATCAAAGAATTTCCCATAGTCCACATACGCCAGATATAGTGGCAAATTGTACTGGTCGTACTTCTGTACAATTTACCATAAGATTCTGCTCCACGCCTCCGGTGTAGTGCCACCATGGAGGACAGAATTAAAAATCTTCTGAAGGAATTCAAGTACCGGTTTTCCACCCGCTTTCAGAAGCTCTGCTATAATTCCATCCTCGTCTAGGGCTTTGCCGTTTTTAAGGTTCTGGAGAGTCATTCTAATCTCTATCAGACTGACGTCCGGAATATCATCGGAGTAGTGTCGGATAAGATTTGCTCTTGGATTGATTTTCACACTTCTGTGTGACTCCAACGATGATACACTCAAAATGTCAGGTGTCTCGGAAACGGCGCTGCCACACTCGGTCTTCAGCTGCCACAATCAATATTCAGCTTTCTGGCAGACAGATTTCTAGTAAAGACTTTGGAGCCCTGGTTCCCCTCGATCGCTTCTTCAATACGAGCTGCATTGAAGTTGCGTAAGTCCCGCCGCATGCAGTTGGAGATCTGTCTGTTCAGTTACCTAGTTAGATATCTGCTGAAGACTGCAGATTCATTTCCCGTCTAACAGCCATGAGATTAAGACTGTGATCGGAGATTATTTGTATACAGAAGTTGGGCTTCTGCCTCAGTTTCCCTCTGTTACCTCTTACGACACCTACGTGAAGATATGGGGTAGAGGGTATTCTTACCCGCCACTACACGAGTGCATTGCCAGTGATGACCTATAGAACTGAGACGTGATCCTTCACTGCTGGCCGTATGAGGAAGCTCAAAGTCGCTAAGCGATCTATGGAGAGGGCTATTCTCAGGGTTTCTCTGCGTGATAAATTTAGAAATGAGGATATCCGCAGTAGAACCAGAGTGACCGACATAGCCCAACGGATTAGTAAGCTGAAGTGGCAATGGGCCAGCTATATAGCTCGAAGAACCGACAACCGATGGGGAAAAATGGGTTTCGAGTTGCTGCCGCGTACCGGCGGACGAAGTGTAGAGCGTCCCCCCACTAGATGGAATATAGACCTGGTAAGACATGCAGGAAGTCAATGGATGCAGGTGGCTCAGGACCGTGTTTTGTGGCATTCCTTGGGGGAGGCCTATGTTCAGCAATGGAATTGTGAAAGGCTGTAATGATGAATGATGATGATAGTTAATTTAAATAGTGTTGAAAAAAAATTACTCCCACACTAGATTTTCTCCTGTATCGTAAAGGCAGTTTACAAACATAAATTGCACAAGGACAAACATTCAGAACCGAAACAATTACTTGTAGGCGATACTTGCTCCGTGCGGGATTCGAACCCGCAGTTCTCAGAACTGTAAGTCACCCGTAGCAGGAATGGGCCGGCTCTAACTAAATAGAACCACTCTATCAAATTTTCAAAGCATAATTTAAAACCATACATACATTCTCATTATGAAATAAACATACACACAGAAATTTATAAAAATTTTGCCGTCCATTATATATAAGAGTCAACCGTAATCAGTTTTCTGCTAGCACTCTCAAAGTATGCAGGGGCAAAAAGCAAAAATTCACTCTGCAGTTCCATCTATAGCATACTGAAATTTTCAGTGCTACCCGTTAATTGGCAATCAAGCTGGTCGCTGTAACTTAAGTGTAACGACATTGCTAGGGAAATTTTTAGCCTCCAGCATAAATATTTATACAAACCCTCGCCGCGCTTAATGTTTTTATTTATAATCGAGTTATATAACTGCCTTTTATCGAACTCGGAACTTTTATAAAACTCATAATTTGTATTCCATTAAGACATAAATAACCAATTTAAAAAAATATGTGTCTGTCTGTCTGTATGTCTGTTTGTCCGTTATGACCATCGGAATGACTAAACCGACTGTATTGAAACTCTACAAACAGGTAGAGAGCAATGCCAGAAGTGATCAAGACTATATTTTATCTGAAAAACTTAAGGAACAAAAAAAATTATAATCTTTGATAATCTTAAATTTAGGTCGGGTCGCTATATTTTGAAATGAATGAAGTCGTTAGAATCTAAATTACAAATAAAATAAAATAAACTAGTTCTGAAAGCGGAATGTGTGCCCCTTAGAATCCCTTCAGAAATGATGTATAATCCCGCGGGATATATTTAACGTTAACCCTGCAATTTAGTTTCCATTTCCGCCTTGTATTAATACGTAAATACATATGTATATGATAATATTACATCCTATATACATGGGTTACTGCTACCGTATAAGTTTTATTAAGTTTTTATTTTGTTGTATTAGATTTAGGTTTCAGTGTTCTGAAATCTCTTAATAATTTAATTTGCATCTTAAGGCGTAGTGAAAAGTATCATATTAAATTGACAGTAATTATATTTTCATTTATAATGCTGTGCGACCCGTGTAGTGGCGGGTAAGAATACTCACTACCCCATATCTTTCTGTGGGTGTCATAAGAGGCGACAGAGGGAAACTGAGACAGAGGACGGGCAGCAGCATCTTTCTGACAGCAGCAAAGCAACAATAAAAAAACTGCGGTTGTCAACCCGCTCGCCAAGCGTGGCCACTATGGCAATATACACCCCATGAGCAATGGCATTAATAAACGGACCCCAGTCCCCGGCGGTCCCGCTATTCCTGATCAGGAATTCGATGGATGCAGGTGGCTCAGGACCGTTCTTTTTGGCATTCCTTGGCCTATGTTCAGCAGTGGACTTGTGAAGGGCTGTAATGATTATAATGCTGTGCAGTGGAGGTGTAAGAGCGTTCATTACCCTATGTCAACTGCTTGTCGCGACTGACTTCTTGGTCTAGTGGTCGTAATCGTGGTTGCTGATCTTGAGGTTTTTGGTTTAAATACCGGGTCGGCTCGGAGTTCGAAGCCCGCAGTAAGGAAAGTGACGGTGTTTCACCCTCGTGCAACGCAAACCCGTTGATCCTGTGCCTAATCTCTCTCTGGTCTCCGAACTATGAGAATGAGGGGATAGAATGTGCATTTGTATTTGCGAATACAGACGGCTGTTCTGAGACTGGCCGCTGAGACCCAGACACGGTCTGAAGCACATTATTATTATCAACCCATGGCTGTCGTGAGAGGCGACAGAGGGAAATTTATACAGCAAGTAGAGCGTGGCTACTGTGAAAAATATCCCCCCTATGAGGAAATCTACTGGCGAGGCCTATATTCGGCATTAAACTTTTGATACGGTTACGGTACCGGTAACCACACATGGTATTGGATTATTATCTTTCAGTTATTTTTTTCTTCTTCGCCATAACACTCTTTGCAAAACGGTCGTGGTCACCATGAAGTAACATCTTTAGGGGCAGAAGTTAGTAAACTCACGAGCATTCGCCTCTTTTTACTGCTGGCACACTGGTACACTAGTGCTAGAGACCATCCCACAGTTTAATTAATTACGTGGGATCTTTCTTGCTTCTTAAACACGTTACCCCCAGACTATGATTTACTCCTATATCGTAGGGGCAGTTGTCATACATAAATTGCACAAGGACAAACATCCAGGCCTGGAACAATTATTTGTTAGCCATACAAATACTTGTGCCGTGCGAGATACAAACCCGCGGCCCTCAGCCTTGCAGCTGCAAAGTAGTGTTGCTGAACAACTTTAGTTTACGACTCTGTACTAACATTAACTATTAATATTACTTATACTCCTATTAAAGCCGTGGTAGCTCAGTAGGTTAGCGCACGCTGTAAATTTCACAGTAAACGGTCAGCCCGGGTTCGATCCACGCCGGCACCAATGAAATTTTTAATTGTAATTTTAAGTGTTGATTTACAACGTGCTCTCGTACGTGCCACGAACAAATATATATTTCGAAGACATGTGAAGTCCGCCAACACGCATTGGGGCACCGCGGCGGACAATTCCTTGCCCTATAACCCTCTCAAAAGTGAAAGGAGGCCTGTGCCCATTGTACCCCTGTATCACCAGTTTGATGAAAAAAAGCTAAGAGTACTTGCTACTGCTAATTAATCTAATTCCATTTTCCCTCAAGTTAAATCTCAAGCAGCAGATGCAGATATTGGATTGGCACGAGCGTTAATTAATCAACAGCGCAGTTTTAGAGAATATTCCACTTAAAGTCTAGAAATCAGTGTAGTTTGATGTTATAGGTACAAAAAATTCGCTGATTCTCGTTGATCCTATCATATAATATTACCAAATATGTCAACACCACTTCTTTATTTCTCTTTTCTCCTGCTAGGTTTTTCGTATAGTAAGTGAAGAAAACCAAAACCTTTTTTACGTGACATTCCATCGTAGTCCTCAGGGGGTCAGGGGTGAGAACGCATCTGCATTTTGATGAAAGTAAATGTCTATGGGCCTCAGTATCCACTTACCATCAGGTGGTCTGTGTGCTCATTTTTCACAGTTATTCTGTAAAGAAAGTAATGTGTAGGATAATATAAAACAATTTAAAAAATATAGTTGTGGGAATAAAATGATTCAATTGTTTTACCTTTCAGTCAGGTTATAATTTATGTGAGGGATAACTTTTATCTTTTGTTTACAAAAACATCCCTAAGTCTATTTGTAAATATTCAACAAAATACTAACAAAATACCTGTTCTATGGTGTTATAAGTGAGATAATTTATAAACTTAAATCGCAATTAAAATAAAATGCAATCACTTAAGTAATTTGATAGAAATGTCAGGAATTTCAGACACCATGGAATTGGTTAAAACTTTGTTGATTAACATTCCTAGATAAATCGATAAACTGAGAGGAAGCCTGATAAACTGAGACATAAGCTGTCAATACAAGACAAATAACCAAAATTATCACTTCATTCAGTTGAGTATTGAACTCAGGTCCCGCAGCTCTTTAGTTAGATACACAGGGACATACCGGTTCTCAATATAAGACAAATAACCAAAATTATCACGTAGTTTATTTTATACGAGTACACCTACGAACTAAATCACCAGAAACACAGAAACCTCTTCATTTCGTAACCTCACTCTAAGCGAGAAATTAATCCACGTGGAAACGAAAGGGTAACCGTTCTACAGTGAATTATTATCCCACTTTGTCTCTTTCATCGTCAATCTGCGTGATACCCTTTTGGGTCTGGTTTATTGCTGTCATTTTTCGTTGAATTTATTTTCTGTTTAATATGCCGTTATATCTGTATTAAATGATTCGCATTATACAAATTTTTACTTGAATTGTAAACAACTAAGCTACATTTTTTTAAGTTACGTTAAGTAATGTTACTGCATTTATACTTCCAATTACTAAGCACAGGTCTCCTCTCATTTCTCAAACGGTTACGGAGCAATTAGTCTAAGACGCCCATTACACGCCTAGGCAAGTGTCAATCAGTTCGATCAATCATGATTGACGTTCGAATGATGGAAAAATTTCGACATTACACGCTCATGCTGATTGATGTCAGTCAAACTCAAATTTTCGGAGAAAGGACCTACCTATAAACTAAGTTGATTTTCGATTCACCATTTAACTGTAATTTAATATCTTGAAAGGAAAAAGAAAAAAAACGAATAGCAAAAATTGTAATATTTAATATCATTTTACCCATTTAAATTTAACGCGCGCCAATGTTCGACCTCTTGGAGCGCATAATCGATACGCGGCTTTATTTGAAACGAATTTATGGACGAAAACTAAGCTTACCTTTTATATTTATTCGTATAGGATGGATGCCCCTATTACCAGCCTTTTAGTGCCAATATCAATTTCCTTTTGTGTACCTACCTTTTGTGAGTTTTTGGTAGGTACCTATTGTAGGTAAGTTTTAGAGGCACTGAAATAAATTCATAACTACTTATAATGTTAAATCATGCATGTCACAAGCATGTAATATGTATTAAGATAGACGACAACAATTATTTTATTTTAATGTTTTACTCCTTACCTTATTGTGGTTTAGCTTTAAGCAGTTCCATTTTTCTTTTAACACTAAACAATCAATTAAAACAAAATTATAATAAAATTATGTATTATAAGTACATCGATTTCTGATAAAATAATCATCCAAGTTTTTGAATATTCATCATCATTTCAGCCCTTCACAAGTCCACTACAGAACATCATCCTCCATAGACTGCCGCAAAGCATGAACCACTTTCCTTGTTATGACTTTTTCATTCATGTTCTTAAGTTATAGTAAAATTAGTATTACTAAGTTGTAGTTAATTACATTTATTGTTTGTTTTTGTCTTTCTCAAAAAATAATTAAATATTGTATGGTGTTCTTAACATATACCAAATGTCTGAAAAGCAAGTACGTATCATTTGCTAAGCTTTTAAATCAAAAACCAATTTTAAAATATAGACGATTTGATCATAACTTCCTTAACTATAAAATAAGTTATGTTCTAATTAATGGTATTTATTCCAGTTTATGACACCCCGGATTTATATCACGTGGCTAAAATTAGGCACTTCTTATTATGTACGTCAAACGAAATAACAGCCGGGCCGCTGACATTAAGCACTCCATACATTTCGTATATCTAATTACAGCCCCATTAATTTCCACTAAAGTAAAATAAAAACTAATAGATTTAAACAAAAATAGCTGCATTACTATGTCTATAGTCACATTCATACAAACCAGAAAGCCTAAAGATGAGCTAATGTAAAATATGCTTAAATGTATCGGGACCATAACTTATCAAAAAGTTAAGAAAATGACTGTATTTTGTTGTGTATACGTGTTTTGATTTTTAATTTAACAGTGTTAGGCTTAAAACTGTGAGATAATATTTGAAATATACTTTCCTCTAGTTACAAAGAATTTTTTAGCCGACAATATTTGTGGTTAAGACTAGTAGAAATCTTATTTACGAAGTAAAAAGGCGGAAAGGCTGGAATTAGGGGCGTGGCTGGTATTAGGGGCATCCACCCTACACGGGGTTTTTGTTCGTGTCCCACAACTCGGGGAGAGCCTCAAAATTTTAAATAAAATCTTTTTCTGGCTGAAGCACGTTAAGCGGGAGTGGCGACGGGCTGCGCGAGCGCGTGGAAGCCGCCTCTTCAATATATTCTGCGTCCACCTCCATTTCTGTCTGAGCGTTGACTGAATGACTGACGCGTGATTGACAAAATGTCATTACACGTTCAATCAAAATTTGTGACTGATAGTTGATTGACGTAAAAATTAAAATATCCAGATATTTGTCAATCAATTTCATGCAACCGTCAATCACCGCATTACACGGTAGTTTATTCGTCAATCACAACCGTGATTGTTGTAAAACTGACAGCAAAACCTACGGTGTAATGTGCGTCTAAAACGTTGATCAAGCTATACAAAAAATAGCTTAAACTTCAAAAAACAAAGAACTTATTTCCAACAGTTCATAACAGTAGTACTGTTATGAAGTTAAAAAAAATTAGATACTTTTTTCAGTTACACAATGAAGTAGCCATTTATTTTTGGTAATATAAGTAACTCATGTAATACAGTGAACATCAAAAGTCCATAAACCTCAAAATCTCTCTGTCAGTTGAAAGAAAATTACGCCTTTCTCATCCTCAAAACATTATGTTTTTTTATAGGATAAGACTGACAAACGAGCACACAATCCACCTGATGATAAGTGATTGTTGTAGCTCATAGACATCGATCAAAACGAAATCGACCTCGAATACAAATGTGTTTATCATCCGTGAGGACTAAGATGGAATATCTCGTTTTCAGTAAAAAAGGGTATCCGGTTCTCTACACTCACCATACGGAACACAGCAGCGTTAAACTGCTACTTTACGCTGGTATTCTGTGAAAGCATGGGTTCCCTGGTCAAGCCGACTCATTCGTGCTACAACTATACCGGTAATATAGCGGCAGCATGACAATACACGGACACCGGTTTTTTAATGTTTTAATAAATTTTATTTTCTTTCTTCTTTCTTTGTTTCTTTTCCTTTGCGATTAAGGCGACGTTGCAGTTTTTTTTTTAATTTTTAATCCGCCTGCAAATCGTGACGGGAGCGCCTCATATCCTGAAGCGGAGGTGGAAAAGATATTAATTTATAGATATAAATGTCTCAGTATATTTTATTGTAACATAGCTCTGTTACCCTTCAAACAAGAACTCTTAAGTAGAGTCGCTCTAAAGTAGCTTAGCAGCAGAAATAATAGGTATATATTGTGGATACTTAGAATGACTTAAGGCAAATAAGAAATTCCAACGCTCAATGGGTTCTTCATTCATTTCCTCAAATGCTTTGAGACTGAAATCGTTAATGTTAATGTTTGTGTTAGTTAATGTTAACTATTTAATGATATTCCAAGATATATTAAAATAACGCCCATGTCAAGGTTTGATAACCTTAATTTAAGGAAATTTAGATTGATATAGATATTTCACTAGACTAGATATACACGATAATAGCATTTATTTTGCTTTTTGATAATTTCTAATATGTATACTTCTACAGTGAAGTGAATATTATAGAATCAAAATTCCAATGCAAAAGTAATACAACCGCAAACAATTTACATATAAAATTTAATTAAATTTATTTTTTTATGATCTCGTAGTAAAGTTACTTCTATATGTTTGATTACTGATTCTGATAATGCAATTAACGTTAACCACAGGATTATTGTTACGTGTTCTTTACGTCCCATTGCTGAGCACAGGACTCACGCAGGGAAGAGTCCCCCTCGCTATGACATATAAATTTCATAGACATGCAGATTTCCTCACGATCTGTTCCTTGACCGCCCAATACGAGCACTTGAATGTAGTAACCATAGGTGCAATCATTAGTGCCGGCGGAACCGAACTCGGTTTCCTAGCCTAATATAAAACTTTAGGGTGAGCAATTACACCTTGAGCTACCAAGACTTGCACAGATAACGCATGAAACACATAAACATAGTAATGTAATAATCATCAACACACCATGATGATAATATGTTAATTATATGTTGCTGATGACTCCATTAGACTGTAAACCTGCATTATTTGGACGCTGCCGTAAGATTGCTCAAAGATTGTCACAATTAGCATCCTGACTTTCAATTAATTTCAACAGTTAGTACATAGTCGCCCCATAAGAAAGTCAATTTATTATGAGTTTGCTAGTCATACGTATATTACTCGCCTTGACGTACATACGTATGTTGCCATCAGCCCTTCACTATTGTAAACCAGCAGAAACATTTTAAACTTAGTTGGAATGGATATGTGATGTTGAGGATCATATTTTATTAACTTTTTTATAGACTACTTAAACAGTGGTAGAGCCACGCGGCAGATTTTGCTGTCACACGAATGGGCCGGCTCGAACCGGGGTGGTACCACGACCTCACAGAATACCAGCGTGAAATAGAGGTTTACCTCTGCGTTCCGCTTGGTGAGTGCAGGTGGCCGGAGGCCCTTTTTACTGGAAATGAGGCATTCCATCTTAGTCCTCACGGGTGACAACGCATCTACATTTTGATTTGTAATAGAGGATCGATGTAGATGTCTATGGGCCGCAGCAACCACTTACCATGAGGTGGACTGTGTGCTCGTTTGTCACCCTTATCCTATAAAAAAAAATAGTCGCCCCATAAGAAAGTCCATTTATTATGACTTTGCTAGTCATACGTATATGTATACTCGTCTGTACGTACATACGTATGTTGCCATCAGCCTTTAACTATTGTAAACCAGCAGAAACATTTTAAACTTAGTTGGATTGGATATCGATGTTGAGGATCATATTTTATTAACTTTTTTATAGAATAAGGGTGAGAAATTAGCACACCTGATGGTAAGTGGCTGCTAGCTCATAAACATTTACTTTTATCCTCAATTAAGAATCGAAATGCATATTCGTTGTCACCCCTGAGCACGAAATGGAACGCCAGCAAAAAGTTTTTCAAGTTTTTTACGCGAAACACAACAGCATATAGCTGCAATTTAGCGCTGGTATTCTGTAAATGGTAACTGTTTTACTAGTCCACCAACATTTATCATTGAGTGTTTATAAGTTCGGCCCCACATAGAATACTGTTCTCATCTCTCGGCCGGGGCACCCCAGTGCCAGCTCCTTTCACTTGACCGCATCCAGCGCAGAGCGGCTCGAATCGTCGACCACCGAGTTCTTTCTGATCGGCTCGATACACTGGCACTGCGTAGAGATGTTGCATCTCTTTGCGTATTTTATCGCATCTATCACGGGGAGTGCTCTGAGGAATTGTTCGGACTAATTCCAGCCGCTCAATTTTACCATCGCACATCGTGACAAAACTCGCGTTGCCATCCATACCATCTGGATGATTGGCGGTCCACCACTGTGCGATTTAGAAGAAGTTTTCTCCCTCGCCCGACTTCCTTGTGGAATCGATTACCAACAGCGAATTTTCTTTTCGGGACCGATACTACTTAGGAACCTTCAAGAAAAGAGCTTACACCTTTTTAAAAGGTCGGCAACGCATCTGCAATTCCCCTGGTGTTGCGGTTGTTTATGGGCGGCGATAGTCACTTACCATCAGGTGAGCCGCATGCTCGTTTGCCCCCTATTCCATAAAAAAAATATCAACGATACTCTTATATATTTTATCACGATGCTTTTATATATTTTTTCTTATCTTTATAGTATTGCAGCAATTCAACAAGCAAATAGAAGTGATAGGTATTCACTATACAAACGTAGTGGGCTCGTAAAAGAATCCACCACGCCATTTGCCCCTGTAGGGTGTCGTAAAAGATGACCATAGTAAATTTCAGATAATTTTACGGCTTCCAGTAGATGTCAAGCTTGACAATTAAGATAATTCTTCCTTACTATAAACTTCTACAGTCCGTGTTCAGTACTGGACTATAAAGGACTAATAAAGAAGAAGATATGTTATTAAGTTTGGTAATTCATATATATATATATATATATATATATATATATATATAAACGAGAGCCGTGGTAGCCAAAAGGCTAAGCGTTTGCTATAAGTTTCAAAGACCGTGATCAATCTAAGGTTTGATCGCCACCAGCACCAATAAATTTTTTAATTTTAATTACACCTGAAGGAATAAGTTCAGTTCAACATCATGAAGAAACCTGAATGTCTACGAAATTAAATATTTTGGAGACATGTGAAGTCCGCCAACGAAGACTCATTGCCCCATAAGCCTCTCAGATATTAGAGTAGCCATGTAGCATTGGGACGTAAGAAAGCTGTAACTTTCATATCATTATAGCCCTTCACATTTCACAAGTCCACTGCTGAACATAGTCCTCCCACAAGTAATGCCACAAAGCACGATCCGGAGCCACCTGCATCCATCGACGTTCTGCATGTCTTACCAGGACGTCACTCCATCTAGTGGGGGTACGCCCTACACTTTGCCTGCCGGTACGAAGCTGCCACTCGAGAACCTTTCTTCCCCAGTGGTTGTCGGTTCTTCGAGCTATACAGCTGACCTATTACCACTTCAACTTACGAATCCATCCGTGTAACTTTACTGCTTAACTTTTATCTACGAGATAGGTATAATGCTATCTATCTAGCTATGATATATATCTGGGACTTTCCATATTCGTCTCTTATGTTACACACGGCATATCAGCAGACAAAATATAGATAACAAATGCCTATAACAAGGTTTATAAAACGACAGAAAAAGCATTCAGTTTGTCGCCTTTCATCGGAGCTAGGCAGAACGAGAAGCTTTCGTCATTGAAAATATTGGAAAAATATTTACCGAAGTTTTATCGCATTAAGGAAACGAAGTTTATCAAGACGGAGCCATAATTTCCGTTTGTTAAGCAAATAATATCTCTAAATGCCGCGCAGTTTAGTTATTTTAATGAGGTTAAGCACGTGTCTTGTTGGTTATATTTATCATCATCATTATTACAGCCTTTCATAAGTCCACTGCTGAACATTGGCCTCCCCCAAGGAATGCCACAAAGGTTGGTTATATTAATAATAAAAATGTTGTAACACTATCGCTCGATGATAACGACACCTGGGGTCAGTCGCTCGACCGATCCACATATTAACTACATTACGGATGGTGGTACATTACAGAAATTAGTAGAAATCTTTATCTGCCTAGCAGTCCGTTTGGTTAGAAACCGCTCTCTAATGTATTTATGTAAGCAGCAATGCGTGTACTGATGTGTTCCGGTCAAGAGCGTGCTCTTTTCTCATTTCACCTAAAGCTATTTAAGTCAGCTTCATTATTCTTGTGAGCCACCATTAATGACTGGTACTTGGCGACACTAGTTACCACTAGCGCCGTCTAGTATCGAGTAGCGGAACTAGGAGAGACAAGATCCTTCTAGAAATTATATTTTGTGTTTCTGTTGTGTAATTAAAGAGTTAATTCATTCGGCAGTTTTTTTAATTGTGTCGAACCCCAAACTCGTTACATTATTAACTTGTTGGCATAGTGCTCGTATACGTGGTTGGTGATCATGGGTTCCTAAACCTGGTCCGGCCAAAATCAGTTAATAGTTTTTTCAGTCAAAATATTCTCAGTAGCAGCCAGGAGTCAGGAAGTAAGCGCTTATTGACTCCCGTGCCTCGAAAAGCGTGTACAGCAGCCGATCCTACACCTGATCTCTCCGGTCGTGTCGTTTTGCTTGTCGGGCTATGAGAGTGAAGGAATAGAGGAACCACTTTTGCTTAGACATACACTTGGGCACTATAATCCTGTTCTGCGCAGATAACTAGTCGCGGAAGTTCGTCAGGATGACATTACTAATATGTATACTGCTAAAGTGAAGTCAATATTATAGAATCAAAATTCCAATGCAAAAATAATACAACCGTATACAATTTACATATAAAATTTAATTTAATTTAGTTGTTTATGATCTCGTAGTAAAGTTACTTCTATACGTTTGATTACTGATTCTGATAATGCAATTAACGTTAACCACAGGATTTTTGTTACGTGTTCTTCACGTCCCATTGCTGAGCACAGGACTAACGCAAGGAAGAGTCCCCCTCGCTATGACATATAAATTTCATAGACATGCAGGTTTCCTCACGATCTATTCCTTGACCGCCCAATACGAGCACTTGAATGTAGTAACCATAGGTGCAATCATTAGTGCCGGCGGAAACGAACTCGGTTTCCTAGCCTAATATAAAACTTTAGGCTGAGCAATTACACCTTGAGCTACCACGACTTGCACAGATAACGCATGAAACACATAAACATAGTAATGTAATAATCATCAACACACCATGATGATAATATGTTAATTATATGTTGATGATGACTCGATTAGACTGTTAACCTGCATTATTTAGACGCTGCCGTAAATCTACTCAAAGATTATCACAATTAGCATCCTGACTTTCAACTAATTTCAACAGTTAGTATAATAGTAGTTAGCATAGTTTTAACAGTGGTAGAGCCACGCGGCAGCTTTTGCTGTCACACGAATGGGCCGGCACGAACCGGGGTGGTACCACGACCTCACAGAATACCAGCGTGAAGTAGAGGTTTACCTTTGCGTTTCGCTTGGTGAGTGCAGGTGGCCGGAGGCCCTTTTTACTGGAAATGAGGCATTCCATCCTAGCCCTCACGGGTGACAACGCATCTATATTTTGATTTGTAATAGAGGATAGATGTAGATGTCTATGGGCCGCAGCAACCACTTACCATCACGTGGACTGTGTGCTCGTTTGTCACCCTTATAATATAAAAAAAGACTAAGGCTGACAAATTAGCACACCTGATGGTAAGTGGCTGCTAGCTCATAGACATTTACATTTATCCTCAATTAAGAATCGAAATGCATATTCGTTGTCACCCCTGAGCACGAAATGGAACGCCAGCAAAAATTTTTTTAGGTTTTTTACGCGAAACACAACAGCATATAGCTGCCATTTTGCGCTGGTATTCTGTAAACGGTAACTGTTTTACTGGTCCAACAAAATTTATCATTGAGTGTTTATATCAACGATACTCTTATATATTTAATCACGATGCTCTTATATATTTTTTCTTATCTTTATAGTATTGCAGCGATTCAACAAGAAAATAGAAGTGATAGGTATTCGCTATACAAACGTAGTGGCCTCGTAAAAGAATCCACCACGCCATTTGTCCCTGTAGGGTGTCGTAAAAGATGACCATAGTGAATTTCAGATAATTTTATGGCTTACAGTAAATGTCAAGCTTGAGAATTAAGCTAATTCTTCCTTACTATAAACTTCTACAGTCCGTGTTCAGTACTGGACTATAAAGGACTAATAAAGAAGATGATGTGTTATAGTTTGGTAATTCATATATATATATATATAAATAAATAATACATGAATAAACGAGAGCCGTGGTAGCCAAAAGGCTAAGCGTTTGCTATAAGTTTCACAGACCGTGAGCAATCTAAGGTTCGATCACCACCAGCACCAACAAAATTTTTAATTTTAATTACACCTGAAGGAATAAGTTCAGTTCAACATCAAGAAGAAATATGCATGTCTACGAAATTAAATATTTTGGAGACATGTGAAGTCCGCCAACGGAGACTCATTGCTCCATAAGCCTCTCAGATATTAGAGTAGCCATGTACCCAGCATTGGGACGTAAAAAAGCTGTAACTTTGATATCATTATAGCCCTTCACATTTCACAAGACCACTGCTGAACATAGTCCTCCCACAAGTAATGCCACAAAGCATGGTCCGGAGCCACCTGCATCCATCGACGTTCTGCATGTCTTACCAGGACGTCACTCCATCTAGTGGGGGTACGCCCTACACTTCGCCTGCCAGTACGAAGCTGCCACTCGAGAACCTTTCTTCCCCAGTGGTTGTCGGTTCTTCGGGCTATACAGCTGACCTATTACCACTTCCACTTACGAATCCATCCGTGTAACTTTACTGCTTAACTTTTATCTACGAGATAGGTATTATGCCATCTATCTAGCTATGATATATATCTGGGCCTTTCCATATTCGTCTCTTATGTTACACACGGCATATCAGCAGACAAAATATAGATAACAAATGCCTATAACAAGGTTTATAAAACGACAGAAACGGCTTTCAGTTTGTCGCCTTTCATCGGAGCTACGCAGAACGAGAAGCTTTCGTCATTGAAAATATTGGAAAAATATTTACCGAAGTTTTATCGCATTAAGGGAACGAAGTTTATCAAGGCGTAGCCATAATTTCCGTTTGTTAAGCAAATAATATCTCTAAATGCCGCGCAGTTAATAATAATAATAATAATAGTAATATTTTATTTGCATAAAACATGGTATATAATAGATTTTACAAAACGTTTCAGATCAGCATGTTTTGCTACGGTTATTCATAGCATGCAAATTTTTTTTTACATTAATATTTTTGGCTACAAAAATCCTTAACACTATATAAATTACAATTATTTAGCCACTGATATAGTTTTAATTTAAATGATCTTGTATTTAATATTTTTAAGTAATTAGGTATCTTATTATATAACTGAACACACATAAATAAACAACTTTTATTATATTTTCTTATTCTAGGATTATCGTTTAGTATAAGTCTATATGGATCTCGACGACTGCGGGAATTTACATCATCTATCGTTGTAAACAACGTTTTGTGCTTCTGTACAAACATACATACTTCATAGATGTAAAGTGATGGTAGTGGTAATAAGCCAAGTTTTTTAAACACTGGTCGTCACGATTCATTCGGTTTTAGCCCACATATAGCTCTAATGCATTTTTTTTGCGCGACAAATGCTTTATTTTGATCAGTGCTGTTGCCCCACATTATAAGACCATACCGCAGTAAAGATTCTACGTATGCATGGTAGGACATGACAGCGGTTTTTATGTTTGTTATGTTTTTTATTTGTTTAAGTGCATACACGAATTTATTTATTTTGATAGAGACATCGTTTACATGTGGTTTCCAATTTATATCAAAGTTAAGTTATTTTAATGAGGTTGAGCACGTGTCTTGTTGGTTACATTCATCATCATCATTATTACAGCCTTTCATAAGTCCACTGCTGATCATAGGCCTCCCCCAAGGAATGCCACAAAGGTTGGTTATATTAATAATAAAAATCTTGTAACACTATCGCTCGATGATAACGACACCTGGGATCAGTCGCTCGACCGATCCACATATTAACTACATTACGGATGGTGGTACATTACAGAAATTAGTAAAAATCTTTATCTGCCTAGCAGTCCGTTTGGTTAGAAACCGCTCTCTAATGTATTTATGTAAGCAGCAATGCGTGTACTGATGTGTTCCGGTCAAGAGCGTGCTCTTTTCTCATTTCACCTAAAGCTATTTAAGTCAGCTTCATTATTGTTGTGAGCCACCATTAATGACTGGTACTTGCCGACACTAGTTACCACTAGCGCCGTCTAGTATCGAGTAGCGGAACTAGGAGAGACAAGATCCTTCTAGAAATTATATTTTGTGTTTCTGTTGTGTAATTAAAGTGTTAATTCATTTGGCAGTTTTTTTAATTGTGTCGAACCCCAAACTCGTTACATTATTAACTTGTTGGCATAGTGGTCGTATACGTGGTTGGTGATCATGGGTTCATAAACCTGGTCCGGCCAAAATCAGTTAATAGTTTTTTCAGTCAAAATATTCTCAGTAGCAGCCAGGAGTCAGGAAGTAGCGGTTATTGACTCCCGTGCCTCGAAAAGCGTGTACAGCAGCTGATCCTACACCTGATCTCTCCGGTCGTGTCGTTTTGCTTGTCGGGCTATGAGAGTGAAGGAATAGAGGAACCACTTTTGCTTAGACATACACTTGGGCACTATAATCCTGTTCTGCGCAGATAACTAGTCGCGGAAGTTCGTCAGGATGACATTACTTGTTATTCAGTTACAACTTGGATTTATCACGTTGATAATATCAACCAGCGTTATACTGGGTGGTGAGTACGAACCAAATATGGACGTACAGTAGTCCAGTAGCCAAAGTAACAATTGAAGCTCCAGACATCTCAGACATTATACGAATG
This sequence comes from Parnassius glacialis, assembly GCA_033319125.1. NCBI lineage: Eukaryota > Metazoa > Arthropoda > Insecta > Lepidoptera > Papilionidae > Parnassius > Parnassius glacialis. The sequence goes on along the minus strand of JAVANC010000026.1, from coordinate 6,651,544 downwards.
GGTTATATCGCCCTCTTGCAGAACCTAAAAGTTTACTACTTCATATTTTATACGTGGTAGAGCCATGCTGCAGCTATATTAGTAGTATAGTTGTAGCACGAATGGGTCGGCTCGACCGGGCTTAGGACCACGCTTCCACAGAATACCAGCGTAAAATAGCGGCTTAACACTGCTGTGTTTCGTATGGTGAGTGTAGAGAACCGGAGAGCCTTTTTACTGGAAAAGAGGTATTCCATATTAGTCCTCACGGGTGGCAACACATCTGCATTTTCATTCGCAAACGAGGATAGATGTAGATGTATATATGCCACTTCAACCACTTACCATCAGGTGGACTGTATTCTCGTTTGTCACCCTATCCTATAAAAAATATTTTTTTTTACAAAACGAAAATGTCCAACGAATCTACAGTCCCCTGATGGTTAGTAGCTGATACAGTCCACAGACACCCGCGGCCTACTTCAAACAAGGAAATAACAGATGCGTCGATACCTCTCAGGACTAAGATGAAATGCCTCGTAGCCAGTAGTTGTACTGACTCTCCTAACACTTCAGAATGGAGCCCAGCAGTGCAAGCATTGCGATTTGGTAGCAGAAATATGCAACATGGACCTACGCAGTTTCTACTTTCCACTCCTAGGCGGAAAAGGAGCTCTACCGCCAGTACACACACACACACACACACACACAATCACTCACGCCTGTCACCCAGAGGGGTAGGCAGAGACTACGGACTTTCATTTGGCGTGATCCTGACACACCTATCTCGCCTCCTTTACATTCATATATCTACGCATACACTCTCGTCGGTTAAGGGTACTCCTAATCTGGCCCATTTTCAATACATCGCCAATTTGGTCGATAAACCTTCGTCTAAGGCGTCTGTTCCCGACTTTGGCGTTCACTTCTGCAACATAAATTTGCTTTGTCACTCTTTCCTCGTTCATTATTTCTACATGACCAAACCACCGAAGCATTCCTTTCTTAATCCTGGTCACAACGTTATATTGCAAACCACACTTTTCTCTTATTACACTATATCTCACCCTGTCATTCAGATCATCAGTACAGCAGATATAATATACTCTTGAACTTATGCATCGAATTTTTAAATGAATAATAAAAAACACAGAAAATTAAGAAAATATCCTTAAAAAAATATTAAAAAACAATATTACACTCACTTATCTTTTATTTTAAAATGCTACATCTATTTAGGTTAGCTGTCACAGTGTAATGCTTCGAGATGAACTTGCAGATAGTATTACAATTTCATGATGACTCTTCCGAAACGAAACCATCTCGGAGTTATCTGCGTGACATTAACGTGCACTACACATTGTTATACTGTTTGGAGAAAAAAAGCAAGTAAGACTTCATTTTGTACGTAATTTTTTTTAAATATTTTTTATTCTGTAGGTACAAGTTCCATTAAAATATACTTTACCAGTCAACCGAAAATACTGCTGTGGGCTAGGGCGAAAACAAAAATAGATATTATACGTACCTTCATAAAAGACACACACACACACACACCTGCATAAATACACAATAATACAAAAATACAGAGTTTATATAAAAGACTACTGCTCAACATAGGCCCCCTCCATAGATTGCCTCAGGGGGAATTTTACCACAGATGCCACACACGGCAGGCAGGTTGGCAAATGTGGTATTTTATATTTTTGATCAGTTATCAGGAAGATGCTGCTCCCCATCTCCTATTTCAGTGTTTCCCTATCGCCTCTTACAACATCCACGGGAGGATATGTGATAGTGGATATTCTTACACTGTCACTACACTACCCGTTTGAAATACATACATACATATATTAAGTAAATAAACATAGGTAATATGTATATTCGTATACATATTTCCATATTTTACACTAATGAATGTATATACTTATTTAAAGATATTTGAAAATATAATGAATATTCGATATCAATTACACAAATGTTAAATTTTTTCTTAATTCATCTTAATGGAAACGTAAAAGATATATGTACGTCATCAATGATTTTATTAATAAAATGAAGACTTCTTTTTATATATATTTTTAAAGTACCTTCCTTTAAGTTAAAAACTCAGCTATATTTATCGGTTCCCGCAGCATTAGAAAAACAATTATTTTATTTAGAAGCTAACGAGACTGCACATTTGTGGGGAATAGTGCCCGCCGCGGATGCAGTAACATACGCCAACTTAGCATGAGATGATCGCAAGTCGGACGGGCGTACGGCGGGTTATTTGCGATGGATCGATCAGTAAAGGCTACCCTGCCATGATCTCGCGCCCATGAATCACGACTGCAAGTCGCGTGGGCACCACGATCTGTGCGGTTCTACTAGCTGTCCACCACTAAAGCAGCAGCCCCAAACAATCGCACACGTCGCGGGCGTAAATAGTGTCGTGCAATTTTCTAGTTAAATACCTACATTTCAAATAATCTACAAGTGTCGCGGTCCCGCCACCGCTGCGGGTAAGCGAGACTAAATTACTCTTAAAATCAAGCGAAATCAACTGGAATGACTCACATTCTTCAATATACTGGATTTCTATACCTTTAAAGCTAGAAATCAAAAGTAAATTGACGAATTTTGACGAAAAAGCATAGAAATGTGACGGCTCCGTGGTGCAGTGGCTTAGCATTGAATTGCAGCGCTAAGGGCTGCGGGTTTGAATCCTGCACGAGACAAGTATTTTTGTGAACTACAAATAATTGTTCCGGGTCTGGAGGCTTGTCCTTGTGCAATTTATGTACGTAAACTGCCTCTACGATACAGGTGAAAATCCTAGTGCGAAGGTAACGTTTTTAGAGATAAAGCGAATGCATTAATACCTACAAAATTATGTTTTGAAAAATGCGATAGCCTATACGATTGCTATTACAGACGGTTCTGGAAAATCGTTCCTACAATTTTGGAAGCCTGTGTACAATTTCGCTGTTTGAAATAAAAAAAAAATTGACAGGCAAATTATGTCCCGGTACAAATATTTCTTCATTCATTACAGCCTATAAAAAGTCCACTTCTAAACATAGAATTTCCCAATAGCTTGCGTCATTTTATTTGGCATATGGACGTAGTTATGCAAAAAGGATCCAACCCGCGATAAGTTAATTTGATTTTATGATATTTGAAGTATCCATACTTCAAATATCATAAACTCAAATTATCGGTATGGTTTCTGTCTGTTTGTAATTTTCTTCTTATTTGTGTTACATTTGCTAAAATTGTTACATCACATAATAGTATAGACCACAAACATTATTTCTCAAGTCAACATTTTTGACACAAATTCGAGTTGGATCCTTTTTGCATAACCACGTCCATATTTGCTATGCTTGACAGACGCGTCGGCAACTGCAGTTTTTTTTCTGTTGTTATCAGGAAGATGTCTATATGCCATATCATTTCCTCTGTTGCCTCTGTGCAGCACACACACGAGATGATATTATGGGGACTACCCCATAGCGGCATATATGAATCCATTAAAATTCTTTTACGCCACTACATCTACAAATAATAAAAGAATTTAATTCTATGAAAGTGCGACAAACGCAACAACTGTGTGTAGTTTGTTATTTGTGTCAAGACGTTCATTATTATCGTAGTGCGCGGGAATCAAAAAGCGGCCGAGTACAAGCGCCACGCGACCCCAGAAGAGATGCTCAGCTTCTACATTTTACTCGCTGGTAAGTTAATGCATCGTTCTCGCTAAACTGATCCGCAACTAGATCGTTTAAATTGCATTTCCCTGCCCAAGACGTGGTTTTTTGTGTAGTTTCATTTTTTTGTGTAGTTTTGTAGGTTTTTGTTTCATTGTATAGTGATACAGATTGTTTTATATTAAGAATATTTCTCTTATTGTGGTAAGTTTAAAAAGAGTTACAGCCTATTCAACCTAAGTAAAATAACAGTCCTTATCCTGACGATATTAAAGGAGAGGAGGCCTGTGTTCTGCAGTGGGACATTTTTCACATTTAATTTCTTCTTATTTTGATATTATAGACAAATAGTTTTGTTATATACGTAAATGATTATTATTAAGGCAATGTTGTCGATAAGTATGTTACCATATTTTTTAAAACGTCATAATTATTGCATCATTTCAGAAAAATATCGAATAAACAATGCAGTGTTAGTTTACGTGTTATTTGTAATTATTGAATGTTTTTAAAGTTATAATGAATGTATTGCCAGTAAACCTTGCTTGAAATAAAGGAGCATTATCTAAGTTTTCTCTAATAAACAAACCTCACCCATTTAGTAAATTATAACTTAAAAAAAACACCTTCTAAAATTCTAATCTCATATTTTCAGCAGTGTCATTGAACGTGGTGAGGTGTGAACCTGGCTCATGTCCACCCACCCTGTCCGTGGATATTTGCGAAGCTGCCTGCGGTCCCGGTGAACCGTGCAATGAAAACAAGTTGTGCTGTCCTACAGTGTGCGGTGGGGCAATGTGCGTCGATCCTATGACGAAGAGACATTTTACAACTCTAGGTCTGTTACTCTTATAACCACTTTAAGCAGAAAAATTGTTTGTTTAGAACCTGAAAGTAGGCGTGTGGTGGAACCGTAAGAAAAACTATCTCCCCATTTCATTCTCATGAGTGTCGTAAGGACATAAATACCTTGTAACAACGAATAAGGCAGATCGTCGACATCGACATGCTGGGCAGCCAATCTGCCTGCCCAGTATGTCGTATACATAGGCGAATTCCTGCTAGAATGGGTAAAACCCATGTCTAGCGATTAACTGTTTAATAAAGAAATAAAAGAACGTACTAATGACGATTATTTCTTATTGTTACGAGCTTGGGGTTCGAGGCAATTAAAAACTGCCGATTGTATTACCAAAATTGACACTTTAATTACACAACACTAACTACAATCTAAAACCATACTAATAATAAAACACAATCACTTTAGTTCACAGTTATTTCGCTTCGAAGTATTCTCTTGTATCGCCAATTCAATACTGCCTTGGTCGTGGTCTATACCGGCATTATATAGGGCCTCAGATAGTTTCCAGAACCTTCTACTGTAGTGGCATCTAGAATGTTCGAGTACATATCGGTCCCGAAATTTCTGGAAGGATCTTGACTCTCCTAGTTCTGCTACTCGACACTAGAGGGCGCTAGTGTGACTAGTGTTGCCATGTACAAGACATTAATAGTGGCGCGCAACATTATGTTTACACGAACACTACACCTTTAAATGAAACTAGTTTATACCATCTCATGTTAAGTAATGATGTAGCCTAAGATGCTAAAGTGCACAGACAAAGAAAAAGTTTATTCATTAGTGATGTACGTTCTGTAAATACTAGGAACAAAATCATACCATTTACCTGACTTCATGTAAATTAACGTATAAAAAAAGTTACGCTGGGTTTCTTACTGGTTCTTCCCAGGACGGAGGTTTTTTTTGAACCAGTGTTAAATGACTCAATAACTATTTACTTGAAGACTATTTCCTCGATTCACTATTTCCTTGAAGACACCCATATTATTTCAAAGGAAAGTACAGAATGACAAGGAAACGATTCTGTCAAGTTACCATACAGTACGTGTTACGAACGACAGCAAAAAAAAATAATTTTATATAGTCTCTATGTATATGAATTTTCGAAATTTGAAATTTCTTACCTCTTTTTCCAGTGAAAAAAGGCCGATGTACCGAATACCCACGCGGGCCCTGGGTTTGCAGTCATACTTGCACCAGTGACTCGGACTGTCCACGGACGCTTAAGTGCTGCCCTAACCGGTGCGGAGCTCTCATCTGCCAGAAACCTGACCCTGACGAACCAATACCAAATGTTGACGCTTGATATACTTTCCAATATTGAACGTTAATAGGCAATTATTTTAATCGTCATAAATAGCTTGTAAACTACACCTCTGATAAGTCTACGTAGTTGGCAAAATTAGCGTCCTTTACATAGCTATTCCATTGCATTCTACTGTTATACTTATTTGTTGATGAATACGACTGAAATACCTCCAATAATAAACGTTTTACGGGTAATCTAAGAAAAAGAAGAACATATTTTACTTATTTTTGAAGATATATTCCTTGTCGATTGTTCGACACCTGTGTGATAAAGGGATAAGAAATTATTAATTCCGGCGGGTATTCAAATTAGGCTAGCTAGTGTATTACTAAATATTAAGAAGAGCGCCTATTCCATGTGTACCTCGGCTCTCTAAGCTCCCACAGTTTTTACGTTTCCATTTATTTACTTAAATATATTGCTTCAAAGGACGTAAAGCCGGATGTGTCGATGTATTGAATAGCTCATAAATTTATGCGGTCTTCAACATACGAGTACGAACTTATATTTATGACCCATATTATGAGTTCAGCTTCAAAAGGCACAGAGTAAAACCTAACACTGTTTCATTTCTCTGGCATATTTATTGCTTTAGAATGTAAGATACCGTAGTATATAGACGTCTGGTTTAATATTTAATTACATTTTATTATGCCCAATAAAACATAATATTTCGTTTAAATCTTTGCTTGAATTACATTTAGTGTGACAACCGGTAACGTCCACTGCTGATCACAGGCCTCTCCTATACATTGCCGCATATTATATATTTGCCATAGTTACCGTGCTTGGCAAGCGGGTTGGCAACCGCAGTTTTTTTTTATTTTTGTCGTCCTTAGAAAGACGCTGCTGGCCATCACCTGATTTGTTTCCCTCCGTCGCCTCTTACGACACCCACGGAATGATATGAGGTAGTGGATATTCTTACACCGCCACTACACGGTAAATTTAGTGTGATTAGGTATGTAAATAAATTAAATAGATATTTCTTCTTTTTCTTAACTTATTCTTAACTTATTGTAATTGTAGAAAAGGAACTAATTTTACGAACTTTATCGCGTTTAATTTTACTTATTTTTGATTCCTTGTGTTTCATGAGGATGTCAAACACCTCAGTGCTTCAGGTGTTTATCATATTCGAAAATGTATCGATAGAAGAGCAACTGCTCATAAACTGCATAGATACTCGTATGTTAAAAAAATAGAATCGATGTACTTTAATTTCAGCTAAAGAATCATTAAATTCGGTTAACCCAGAAAAAAATCTATGAGGTAACACCAATGATATTATATATAAAAAAGAGGTAATATCATTGGATAACACACATGAAAACATACGGTTGAATATTAAGTACAGTCTCCTTTTTGAAGTTGGTAGAAAATGACGGCATGAACTGTGAAAAAGTTGTGTTTTGTACGTAAGCAAACGTATCGTGAGCCTCACATGAATATCATAATGAGTAATTTGAATATTATACCTATTCCGGACATAAATAATGTTACAATTTAAAAATTCTCTTTTATTTTGTTTTTCTGAATTCGTTTGGAATACGTTCCTTATGTAAGAAACTTCATTCGGTTTACCACCATTTTACATGCTTTTCACCGTGATCGTTAAATTACATTATGAAGTGAGACGGTAATGACTAGATATATCATTTAGTATTTTAAATAACTTTAATATATTTGTTATACTCATATTACTGTAGCAATGTTCTTTGTTTAATTGATAAAAATTTACTTGTTAAATAAAAATGTAATAAAACACGCATACCATTTCGATTTACTTTGGACTTTTAAACAAAGGGGAATGCCCACCGTTCATAGACACTTCGGCCATGGGTGCCCACATATAAAAGCATATGGGAATGATAATATGCAATTAAAAGAATGAAATGGTTAAGGAATTTGTTTAAAAAAAGTCCGGATTTTTAAGATATAAATATTTTTTATTTTCACAAGAACAGTTTTTTAACAACAAAGTTAGTATCTAGTAAGTTTTTTAACCGCAATTGACAAAGCGTAAATGTCCTTTTGAATGACTTACTGAGAGCTGGAAGGAACTCTGGCCGGTGTGAAAACTCGGGTCAACGTTAATAGTGGATATCGAGTCCAAATTCGTGCAGAGGTAAGAAGTGGGAGCGGGATCCATTTTCAGGCCGTGTTCAATAAGGTGAGAAGAATTATCGGAGTCCACTTAGAAAGCTTATTCGTTGCTTTCCTTAATTCTTTTTAGTCTTTTTATCTTTCTTCTTAGTTCTTTTTTAATTCCGAATACAACTTGTGACTATTTAGTTTTGATAACGATGACATGGGCCTAGCTGTCAGATTCGATGTTGCCAATTAACAGACACAAAATCGATAAATAGATAGCGATTTTTATTCGATTTATAATTTCACAAAAAAGAATAATCTTTGATTCGATTTAAATACTGAACGCCTTTTAAAATATGTTTTGTTTTATTTCTTATATGTGGTAGAGCCATGCTGCAGCTATATTACTAGTATAGTTGTAGCACGAATAGGTCGGCTCGACCGGGTAAGGACCACGCTTTCACAGAATACCAGCGTAAAATAGCAGCATAACACAGCTGAGTTTCGTATGGTGAGAGTAGAGAACCGGAGATCCTTTTACTGGAAAAGAGGCATTCCATCTTAGTCCTCACGGGTGACAACGCATCTGCATTTTGATTTGCAAAGGAGGATAAATGTAGATGTCTATGGGCCACAGCAACCACTTACCATCAGGTTGACTATGTGCTCGTTGATCACCCTATCCTATAAAAAATATAAATTCCGCTTTAAATTTATTTTTAAGAACAGATAATAAAAATAGTTAAATTGTGCAGCAGGGTTTTTGTTATGTTCCAAAGAGTTCACGGTAAATCAACTAGCAATTCGCTTATTTAATTATCATAACATCATAATAATTATCGAAAAATAATATTACCATTATAATAATGACACCATAAAAATCGATTGAAAAAACAGAATCGACTTTTTAACGAGATTTGTGATTGGCAACACTTCATTTTATCCACAAATTAATGACTTCCGGATTTAGCTAATTCCATTTTAATCTTTTCAGTACTTTTATTTTGTGCAAATATATTGCAATCTTTTTTGGATATATAAATACCGGGATTAATTACCATAAAAAAGGAAGTATTTTTTTAACAAATGCAAATTGTTGGGCGTTTCATGGCCAGAATTGGGCATTCCCCTTTGTTTACTTCACATTGCATCGTTAGGTGAACCATTATTCTATTACGATAGTATCGCGTCGATAATGGATCGAAGCTTGCTGGTAAACTACTTGAATGCATGGAAGTTGCAAGCGAGCAAATGAACACAACAGCAAGGTTAGTCGTATCTGTTAATAGTGTTCGAGATCCAAGTAGACTAGTATTACTCAATATCACTGTGAACTAAATGGTTTAAATTGCCGTTACCGCCTCCATGACGGTGGTGGCTGGTCTAGTTATTTTAGCTTTAACGTCAACGGAATGCTTATACCACCATTTGTTAGAGACCATGATATTTTTTTTACAGAAAAGGGGGCAAGCACCTGATGGTAAGTGTCAACCGATACCCACGAACAACTGCAACACCAGAGGAATTGCAGGTGCATTGCCAGCCTTTTAAAAAATGAGAAGGTTCTTCTTTCTGGCCATAAATAAGTATCCTCTTACGAACTACGGGAAGAAATGGGGTTATGAAATTCTATTTATGCCACCTCTACACGACTTTATTATAGTTATAGCACGAATGTGTCGACTCGACTGGAGAAGGACCACTCTTTTACAGAATGCCCGAAATTTCTTTTACAGAGTGCGTGTAGACAATCAGAGGCCCTTTTTATTGAATACGAGGCCTTCAAACTTAACCCTCAGGTGTGACAACGCATTGATTCCTAATCAAGGACAGATGGGCTACAGTATCCATTTAACATCAGGAGGACTATGTGCTAGTCACCTTTATTCTATCTAAAAAAATATGTGCAGGTAGGTCATAGTAGTAGTAGATCATAATAATTCCAAAACTAGCTTATACAGCTACTTCTAAATATTTAATTTCTGTTTTATTATAAAATGGGAATTTAGAAGCCGCATTTTCTACATCAAGCGAATATTATTAGTCGACACAAAGGCACTTCTCTGGTTGAGACACATACTTCCGGCCTTACGGCCTATTGAGCGCTTGTATGCCTAGCCACCCTCCAGCTTGGTGTAAATTAAATTTTTACTTTAACCTCCGACCTCATTTCAATAGTGAAATTTCGTACAAGTAACCTAATCAGAAACAACGGACACATACACAAAGAGATAACATACGACATTATTGATAAATTAAAATTTAAATTGCGATTGATTATTAAAATAGAATCATTTATTAAAATGTCAGTAGCCTAATGGCAGGGCGTGGACTGCAATCTCGAAAGGTCGTGGGTGCGAATCCGCCGTGAACCTGTCGTTAACCACTTCTAACACAACCATTTTAAGCTTACCAGAAGTGGTTAAAGGGAATATCAGTAATGTTTAATAACATTACTAGTATTTTTTTTAAATATATAATATAGTTTTATAACATTTCTACAGTAAAGATACAACTTATATACGTTCCACTCCTGGGCACGGGCCCTTCAAATGTCTCCAAATTATTGTTTTTAATTTTTCAGCTATGCAGGATTCTTCACGATGGTTTCCTTCATCGTACAGCACGTGGTAAATCTGCACTTAAAACTGCAATTAACAATTCCATTGGTGCCGGTGGAGTTTGAATCAGGGTTCCTCGCGTTTCCATAGATTTAAAATTATTTGTTAAACGCTTAACTTATTTTGATTTCGATCTTATCACACACATCCTCGATTAATATGTTGCATAGCCTCAGCAATGATAAACATGAAATGTGGCGCAAAGTGCTGGCGATTATGTTTAGTAATATTTCATGACAACAATTTTACCTTACTATTTCTAGACGAAGTTATTATCGGGTTATGAAATGAAGCTTAAGCCCAGGCGGTAACAAGTCAGAAACGAACTTATTACTTGTAAACAGATTTTAAGAAAATGAGTGAGCATAATTAGGTCACAGTCATGATATTATTACTGTATCGTCATGGGTTCTTTCTATATCAGACGTCTAGAAGGGAGTAAAAACTAAATTGTAAAATTACTTTACATTTATACATATATACGAGTACATGAATTAATATATACATTACAATTTCTTATAATTATTAATTACAGTTTAACAAAGTCCACTGCTGAACGTAGGCCACCCCACAGATTGCCCAATAGTGCCACGCTAAGCAAGCGTGTTGACAACCGTAGTTTTTTTTCTGTCTGTTATTAGGAAGACGCGACCCATCTCCTGGTTTGTTTGTCTCTTTCGCCTTTTACGACACCCACCGAACTATAGACATTAGTGTATATTCTTAACCCACCCTTATATATCGTACATACATAGATACAGGTCAAATTAATAACAAAAACCTGTTTAAAAAAGTTTGTTATAATAATATAGTAGTAGTATAAAACTAATAGCAATTGAAAACAAAAGATAAATGACCACATATATCTATATCAGTGTAGAATAGAATGGAATAGAATAGAATAATGTTAATTCAATATCGATGACAAGTAATTCTTATTGAAAGTCATTTTTTTACATTAATACTGGTTCGAAAAAATCCTCTGTACTGGGAAGAACCAGCAAGACACCCAGCGGGACTTTTTTTAATATAAATTTTATAATGTAAATGATTACAAACTATTTACAAAATTTATTTTGGAAAGAGGTTGGAAGCGACTATTTTATCGTAGCGACTAGTGTATTGTATACGCATGGGCTTTGTTATATATACGAACGTGAAAGAACTGAAAGACACGTGTCAGGATTATTTCAAAAGGAAGAGCTTAGTCTCTGCCTACCCCTCTGTGTGACAGGCGTAAGGATTTATGAATATTAATATGAATGTATCTATACACAGACATCATTACTGTTTCCTGAGATTAGGGACGTGAAATTGAATCTGACTTAACAAAGTGATGATAAGAATATCATTCCTTCCGTACTTAGACTGTGTTATGGACGCTCCGGACGGTCTCTTGTTCCCTTTGTGACATCGGATATTTAATGTTTTTTTCCTTATAATACAGATTAGTTATTCGGAACTAATTAAGAAATAAAATGAGTTATGATAAACATTCTAAATATAAACTTTCCTCGTCGAGTCGTAAGATTTCAGACTGATAGAAATGAAAAATATATATATTTATACAAGTTTGTTTTTTCCATATTTTACATTGGCATACGATTCTGAGCTATGTTCAAAAATCCATGTATCTATGGAGAGCTTAACATTAATTACTAAATTCGAACCAAACAATCAAACAAAGGTACAGGAAAACGAGTTTATGCCATCGAAAACATAACTTGTAAAAAAAACCAAGTCTCGCAACTCAGTTCTCATACCGTAAAAAGTTGTGAGATCCATGTAATACCAAGTCGGTAAATTTATTCAGTCCCTACTTAAAGATCTTTCTGTCTTAAGTTATTACGTAATTAGCTAACCTAACAACATCTTATAGTGACCACATCAATACTAAAAATCTTTTATATTTTAAATAAATAGATTGACTTTGCCATCACTTGAAAACACAATGTATCTCTCAAGTAATACATATTATATTAAATTAGATTGTTTAGTGCTATTATGAATAAATTAACCGACTTGGTATTACATGGATCTCACAACTTTTTACGGTAGAAGAACTGAGTTGCGAGACTTGGTTTTTTTACAAGTTATGTTTTTGATGGCATCTCATTTCTTTTTGTAGATAATTATATCTAAGTACCTATCTACACCTATTATTCCATTATATTATACATGTATAGGTACACTGATTCATTCACTGCAAATGTAACTTTATAATCCTATATATTTATATGGGATTACAAACTTATTTATGCAGTTGGTGTATCTCGAAAACTGGACTGAAATTGCAAAATATTTTAATTTTTCCTTAATTTATATACTAAACAATAATTGTATTCCAAATTTAAAGCTTCTATGTCTGCCAGAAATGCCTTAGAGTTTTGATGATCGGTCAGTCAGTGAGTGACAAAATTAAGAAAGTTTGACTAGTTATAATTCTTAAACTACTAGTTCAAATTTGATGAAATTTAAAATATACTGAGCTTATACAATTTCTACTTGGTTAGTAAAAATTCAAGCTTCTAGTTTTATACACTACGAAGTTATAGGGTTTTAAATATGACCTGAACTGCTTCGAGAAAAGGATGGTACGGCCGTGCCGCTTTTTTTGCTCGACTTGGCGGGGGGACTGCCGTGCCCCCAGATAAAAAGGCAACATTTTTGACTAATCTTTTTATTGCACTCCTCGAACTTGAAGCGGAGTTTGATTTTTTTATAGGCTTTACTGTCGACTAGTCCTTTTCACGGTACTCGTTACAGTTACAGCCTATCAAAAGTCCACTGCTGAACTTAGAGCTCCCTCATAGTTTGCCTCAAAGGTGTCCCCTTGTTGAAGCAAGTAAATATGACATAGTTGCCATGTCAAGCGGGTGGGTTGGCAACCGCAGTTTTCTTTTAATATAACTAACAAGGCACACGATAAACCTCATGAAAATAACTAAAAACTGCCCGGCAATTCAAGATATTATTTGCTTAACAAGCGCAAATGATCACGCCGCCTCGATAAACTTCATTCCCTTAATGCGATAAAACTCCGGTAAATATTTTTCCAATATTTTCAATGACGGAAGCTTCTCGTTCCACCACGGCTCCGATGAAAGGCGACAAACTGAATGCCGATTCTGTCGTTTTATAAACCTTTTTATAGGCATTTGTTAACTATATTTTGTCTGCTGATATACCGTGTGTAAGTGGCGAATATGGAAAGTCCCAGGTACTCGTATACCTCATAGCTTGATAGATGGCATTATAACTATCTCGTATATAAAAGTTAAGCAGTAAACTTACACGGACGAATTAGTAAGTTGAATTGGTAATGGGTCGGCTGTATAGCCCGAAGAACCGACAACCACTGGGAAAGAAAGGTTCTCGAGTAGCAGCCTCGTACCGGAAGGCGAAGTGTAGGGCGGACCCACCCAAGATGGAGTGACGTCCTGGTAAGACATGCAGGAAGTCGATGGAAGCAGATAGATCAGGACCGTGCTTTGTGGCATTAATTGGGAAGAAATATGTTCAGCAGTTGACTTGAGAAGGGCTGTAATTATATGAAAGTTGCAGACTTTAACCGTTGTGAAATATAGTTAACAAATATCAATATATTTTGTCTGCTTATATGCCCTGTGTAACATAAGAGGTGACTATGGAAGGCCCCAGAAATATCTCATAGCTCGATGGATGGTTCTGTATCTCTTCTCAAGCCTTGCTTTCAAAACGTCCTATTCCAGTTGGTTCTATAAATAAAAGGAGAGTTGAAATTTTACTGTACGTAAAATATATAAAGTGGGCTTAATGGAGTTGTTTGTTCTAGGAGTCTACGCTCCAGACATGTCTAAGCTCACTTATATCCGAGAGCAGTTTTGGGAGTTGGTAAGGTTGGTGCTAATTAAATGCAGGGGTAATGAAAATATTGTTAATTTAGGAGATTTTAATGGAAGGGTTGGGGTGAAGAATCTTGGTTATGAAAGGATATTGTGAAGGTTTGGTGATGAAAGTATAAATGAAAATGGTGAAAGCCTCCTTACCGTATGTATGGAAAATAATATTTTGTGACGAACACTTTCTATCGTCATAAAAAGATTCACATGTTTACATGGGAAAGAGTTGATGATAGAAGCATAGTAGATTTCATAATTGTGGATAAAAAAATGAGGAGCGCGGTGATAGATACAAGGGTTTAACGGGGGTCCAACGTAGGGACGGATTTACTTTAGATTACGACATTAATTTGTTTTGCCGAATTAATGGTCTATTCAGACGTTGGTGGTATCGGACATCTGTGTCTACCACTGCGTTACAGCGTATAAGAACAAGATAGTTAAACAACGGTTACAAGATGAAGGTATGAAAGAGAAGTTCAAATATAGATTGAGAGAAATATAAGGGTATGGATGAATTGTGTATGAATTATTTAGACTTGGGGACTGTGTGGTATAATGTCAAGAAAGGTTTGGTGGATGCAGCTACCGAAATATGTGGTGTTAGTAAGAGAACGAATGATAGAAAAATAACACATTGTGGTGGAATGATGAAGTACGGATAGAAGTTGAAGCAAATATAGAAAGCATGACTAGATTTACTAACAACCAAATATAGTAATTCTAGCGGTAATAATGATGATATTGAAAGAAAAAAAGCAGTCTTTAGACATCTAAATAAGAGAGTAAAAGTAGTAGTTGAAAGAAAAAAGCAAGAAAGAATGGATAAAATGGTACAAGAATATCGGATAACTTCCCGGCAAACATTAAAATGTTCTGGAAACTCGTAAGAACTGCCAGGGAACATTCGAAACAGCCTGGAATGAATGCTATACGAGACCAGAATGGCTGTATTTTAAACGACGAAGTTTCGAGTTTAAGGAGATGAAAGGAATACTTTGAAAGTGTGTTTGTGAGTGACAAGACGTTTAAATGAAATGAAGTAGAAATCCCGAAATAAGAGAAAATAGGTAGAGGCATAAATATTAATGAAATACTGAAAGCAATGAAAAGTATGAAAGCAGGTAAGGCAGGCGGATATGATAGAGTATCTCTCGAAATGCTAAGGGCTGGAGAAGAAGTGCTGGCAGACCTGCTGTACACTTTGTTTAATATATCTTAAGTTGCAAAGCAGTGATAGTCCCAGTTTATAAATAAAAAGGATCGCAATAGGACTGTTAAAACTAACGTGGTATTAGCCTTCTTAGCATTATAGGAAAACTGTATGCTAAGGTACTAATTGAAAGAGATATGAATGAAACTGATGGAAAAATTGGATATGTGCAAGCAGGTTTTAGAATGGGAATGGGGTATATGGATCAGGGCTTTTCCATGCGCATGATGGCGGAGAAGTTTTTTGCAATCAATCTACAAATTTTTTGCGCGTTTGTGGACTTAGAAAAGGCTTATGACAGAGTGGACAGAGACGTGTTATGGCAAACACTGAACTCATTTGGGTTGAGCGCTAGGTTGATACAGGCATTGAAGTCTCTGTATAGAGACTCTAGCGTATCAGGATTAACGGGACCTACTCGTACTGGTTTGGCATCCACAAAGGTGTCAATCAGGGATGTGTGGCTTCCTCGTGGCTGTTTGGACAGTTTTTTGGAAAATGTGAAAGTTGAATAATGCGGGTCAAGAATGGGTGAATTAACCATCAAATGCCTTTTATACACCGATGATCAAGTTATACTTGCATCGTCGGCGGCCGAGTTGCAAATGATGGTTACATTAATGAACAGGTCATTCAAAGAAAAGGGAATGAAATTGAACCAAGTAAGGTGAAAGTTATGGTTTTTGAAAGAGAAGCAAGTATAACGATATGTGAAATAATAATAGAAGGGGTGGTTGTTCTAGCAAGTAGATGAGTATGTATTTGGGGTATGTATTTAGCAGGGATGGTATATATGATAAAGATATAGAACGACGAGTGAACGCAGGAAATAGAGTGAATGGGGGTCTACAATCTATTGTGGGAAGTCAGAATGTGTCCAAAAAAGCTCGTATGGCAATCCACAATGCTGTGTTAGTCCCTACTTTAATCTATGGTAGCGAAAGTTGGATGTGGCAGAAGAGGCACGAGAGTAGAATAAATGCTGTAGAAATAAAAACACAAAAAGGCGGTCATTAAGGAATATGTTAGGGATGAATCTGAATGGCAGGTTGAGAAATTGTTTGATAAGAGAAGAGTGTGGTTTGCGAGATGATGTTGTGACCAGGATTAAGAAAGGAATGCTTCGGTGGTTTGGTCATATAGAAAGAATAAATAAGGTAAGAGTTATAAAGCAAATTTATGTTTCAGAGGTGAACGGCAAAGTCGAGAAGGGACGCCTTAGGCGAATTTTTATCGACCAAATTGGCGATATATTGAAAATTGGCCAAATTAAGAGTACATTTAACTGACGAGCATGTATGCGTAGGTATATGAATATGGAGGAAGCGAGAGAGGGGTGTCAGGATCGTGATCGTGTCAGGTTAGCACCCCTTGTCAACCTCGCAAGATATGTGTGAAATAAGTGATATAAGGTTCATTTTAGTAGTATAGCCTTTTCATAAGTCGTGTTGAAAATCATTTAAATTGGCTTTATTGTGATTCGTTAGGAATGGACACACAGCCGCCTCAAAATTTTTTGAAAAAGAAGAAAGTACAAAAACAGGTCTGTAATTTGTTATTGACGATATGTTACTCTTTTTATGTATTGGTAGACTCGACCATTTTTCCATATTGTAGAGAATTTGCCCACGAATAAAAATCAAAAATAACGGATAATCAATATATGCAACACAATTCTTAATAAAAACTGGAGGAATGTCAAATGGTCCAGCACCCTTGTAAATATCGAAGTTTTTATATTTTTTAAAATGCTCTCTCTTGAAACAGGGTGATGACTGAGAGCTTCAATTATGGTTGGCCTAGTAATATCAATAATGTAGGAGTCATAGGGGTATTTTTATAGACTGAGGAAAATTTTCTTATGAACAGGCTAGCTATTTCAAGCCCGGTCATTGCGCTATCATCGACAAGAAACATCTGGGCAGGTATTTCATAATTTATCTTTGGCTTATTCTTCAAACATCGCCAAAATGCTTTTGGATTTTCACAGATATTGTGTTCCAAATTAGCTTTATATTTCCAGTAACATTTATGCAATAGTTTATGATAGCGATTACGAACTATATCATATTCTAGCTTATTTCTGGAGTTCTTATATTTATGGTATCTCCGCCTAAGTTTGTCTTGATCAGATCCCAGCCTTATGGAAGACAGAGTTAACCACAAAGTGTGACAAGATGTGTGGTAAATATTTGAACCTTTTCGTCAACGTCACCAAATTAACAAAACTTTTCATTCCAGTCTATTAGCTTAATTTAGAGTTGGTCATTGAAAATAACAATAATAATAGTACTAAGTTGTTTATCACAAGTAATACTTAAAAAGATCTTTACAATTAGTTATTGTGTCCTATATGATCTACCAGTAATTGGCATATAAATATTTAAATGATAATAAATGGTCTGATTAATTGCAATGACAAACTATTCCTCATTACGAATACCATTACAATTATTATCATCAAATCATAATTGTATAATTTTAGTAAATGTCAAAATAAGTAACTAAAATAAAACAATCTTGTACATAAAACAAAATAAAATCAAAACCAATTCAAAATTTTTCATGTATAAATTCTTGCATTGATTAGTAAACTTTTTCAAATAATAGAGCTTATAGTTTTTGCTAAAAGTCTGCTATTACTATCATTTTCTTTAATATTGTTAGACTATTGAATGTAGATAACAGGAGCCATCTGTATTATACTATGTCGTAATAGTGCTATCTTATCTGGTACACTAACACTTTTGTGTTTCAAATGTTGAGTTTTTCTTTTTTTTGCTCGAGGTAAACAATGCAATGCACAAATGTTGCTAGTTAATTTATATATAAGATAGAAAGTATCAAAATTTTATATATTTTATAGTATAGTTTGCAACTATCAGTAGATTTAAGCCCAAGTATCTTTGTAATACATTTTTTATGATTTTTAAATATAGTATCTTTATCCGAATATATGCTATATCTGAATATATATACGCCCCAAAATATGATACGATATCTTAATATTGAAGCAACATAGACGTTATAAGTTATTAGTGCAGTTTTATGCGGGTTTTGGTTTGTAAATAATTTAAGTTAGTATGTGGTAAGCATTAGAGTGTTTCAGGTCTAATTTGCTAATGAGATCTAGGGATTTACTAACGCGAGCATTCTTATTTGTACTTAATGCTAAATCCAATACTCTATTATTACAGTCACTTAAATTATTAAACAGAAAATTTTCATTCAAAAATATGAGTCACTTTTGTCTATAAGTATAGAATTTCTTAATAACTTGACTACACTCCACATATCGAATCCTAGCATAGTTACAAACTATGATTTTGATGAAGCAAAAATATTTTATGCATAGGACCCCAATCGGTCTAGTCTTTCAAAAGATACATGATCACTGGCTAGTATTTTTTTTAATCATTTATTATTTAATTTATTGTAATTAACGGAATCAGGCGTTACTTTTCGGAAATACATTATATTAAATATGTTCAAAATTAATAAATCTAAAATCCACATAATGTAATAAAATGAGTATCTTACCTGGTTTGAAGAGCATCTCCCGCCCTCCCACTATTGCGTGCACTATTCCCGTCACCACTAATCTCACCACTAGGAGAGACACATCACCGTCGATAACACGACACGGGTATCGCTTCTAAACAAGGCATCCCCAGATCCTTATTCTCATCCTCTGCGGCGGCTGGCGCTAAATCCTTCATTGGAGAAGGGCGGGAGGTGCTCTATATATATATAATTTTTTTTGTATTACGCGGATCTAAGCTAAGACAATTTTAACATCCTTCATTTATTGTCAACAAGTCCATTGTTAAACTTTGGCCTCCCCTATACATTTTTTTATATGTTTTTAATGTTACCCTCACACTAGGATTTTTTCCTGTATCGTGGAGGCAGTTTACAAACATAAATCGTACGAGGACAAACATCCAGACCCGGAACAATTATTTGTAGGCCATACAAATACTTATTTCATGCGGGATTCCAACCCGAACATTGCCACAGAGATCGATCGTGAGCCACCTGCTTCCATCAACCCCTTACTTGTTTTATCAGGTCGTAACTCCATTTTTTCTGAATTTGTTTTAAAAGGTTTTAAAATCAAGACTTATCATAAATGAAAAATTCTATAACGTTTTTATTAAATAACAAGCCTTCCACCTCGGCTTCGCCTGGATAAGGTCTATTATTTTGACGTTATTAAGATTTAAGAAAGTTAAAGACCATTTATTTTATTTTTTAGTATTTCTTCCACAATTATTTTCGTATGAAATATAATTTGGGTCACTCCTGGTATTACTACCTACCTATTTGTTATGTTTCATTACAATTGGTTTAGCCATTCCGAAGATTAATTAGTGCGGTTAGACGGACAAAGTTTTAAAAATGATAATTCACTTTTTATATTTATACTAGTAATATCCTTAGCTTAATATAAGATGTCCGATATTATAGACACACACTTTAATTTTATTTATATATATATATATATATATATATATATATATATATATATATATATATATATATATATATATAAATAAATAAAATATATATAATACAGATATACACACAGATATAATATAGATACAACGATTTTTGTGTATGAACTGCGTAGGTACATTACAATACAATACAATACAATACAATACAATAACTTTATTTCAGGCATCAAGGACTTAAAACTTAAGAACAATGGTCCATAGCAATATATACCTCACTATCTAGGGAACTTTTTTCTTTGGCGCGTCCCTGTATCGGCGAAACACTACCCCAGAGGGCCAGAAATCAGGAGCGAGGAATGTCTCTTTATGTTTTGCAGGAACCTGGAGTACGTAGGATTTGAAGTTCGTTGACCTATTAGACTCCAGACGCTGCAAATGTAAAGAGATCGGATCCTCAATGCGGCATCGGCTTCGTTCTTCCACGAAACGCAGAACGTCTTCTCCCGACGTACTTTTGTCCAAACGGGAGATGTAGAGTTGTATAGTTGGCTCCACAGCACGCAGAGTTGTACTCGCGTTTATCTTGGCGGTCCCACGCTGGTTACAGACGGGTCGCGACCGACGTCTCTTCTCAACAAGAGTAAACCCGTCCGTATCAATCTTGTCTTGTACATTAAAATCCTATAAATCAAACTTTAACCATTAGCTATTAGGTTACCATCTGGTGTAGTCTAAAAAAAAAGTTTGTTACTTAAAGCCAGCTGCTTTCCTATATAGCTTTAACTTTATAAAAAGTTTGAAAAAAGTAGAACTAGACTAGACTCTCTCGGTTTTAGATTGTAAATAGCTCTAATGGCCCTCCTCTGTAAAACAAAAATAGTTTCTGAACCAGCCGCATTTCCCCATAGCAAAATCCCATAAGACATTATGCTATGGAAATAACTAAAATAAACTAATCTAGCTGTCTTGACACTAGTGAGACCTCTAATCTTTTTTACAGCATAAGCTGCAGAACTTAGTCTGCTTGCTAATTTGGATATATGGGGGCCCCACTGAAGCTTTGCGTCAAGAGTGATGCCAAGAAAAACAGTGGATACAACAGGGCTCAATTCCTCCCCATTTAAAAACACATTGGTATTCAGATTTTTAACATTCGTTGTTGTAAATTTAACACAATTAGTTTTATTTCCGTTCAAATGCAGATTATTAACGTTAAACCAATGCACTAATTTTGATATAGCATTATTCACTTCGTCACATTTAAATGATTGACGTTTAAGTTTAAAAATCAAGGAAGTATCATCAGCAAATAATACTATATCATGACTATCCCCTACAAGGTGAGGTAAGTCATTTATATACACCAGAAACAGGAATGGGCCGAGAATCGAGCCCTGAGGAACACCCAATAGTACAGGTGACCCGGAAGAACTTTTGCCATTGATAATAACCTTCTGCTTTCTATTACTTAAATATGAAATAATAAGTTTAAGCGCTGTATTCTTGACACCATAGTACTGTAGTAGTAGCTTCCTGATTAATGTCTCATGGTGAACACAGTCGAAGGCCTTGGAAAGGTCACAAAATATACCCAAAGCATCCTCTGAATTCTCCCATGCACAAAAAATATGTTTAATAAGCTCAACTCCAGCGTCAGTTGTCGAGCGACCCCTTGTAAAACCGAATTGATTTTTATGTAGCAATTTTCTAGCGATGTCTTAATCTTCTAGAAATAGTTTTAATAATTATGATGATGCTCCGTGGTGCGGAGGTTTTGCAACGAGTAGCAGCACTGCTGGCCGCGAGTTCAAATCCACACGGAACAACTTTTTGTATGGCCTGCAAATAATTATTCCAGGTTTGAATGTTCGCCCTTGTGAAATTTGTGTAAATAAACTGCTTCTACGATACAGTAAAAAAATATAGGGTGGAAGTACTATTTAAATTATTTAAAATAGTTATTTAAAAATGTACGTACACTCTTGATGAAAGGGTTTTTTCTGCCACAAACGATCACATTGTGGAATTCAGTGTCGTATAGTAACGAGAGCTAAAGGTTATAATAAAAAGTGTAGTGTCATCGGGACGTAAGATAGAATGAAGTGTCCCTCATGGATTGATACTGGGGGCATTTTTTCTTGATCTACATAAATGATCTTTTTGCTGATGATACCTCATTATTATAAGTAAAATGAACCTTCTTCGCATTGAGACGGCCCAACGAAATACTATATATTGTTCCCAAATAGTTACAAAACCCTCTCAACGCTGTAGTCAATTTACAAGATAGTAATTTGGATTTCGAAAGTTCGACCGTATTTCCCAGAATTTCTGATTCTAAGCTCCAGGGGAGAGCGCATGTTGATGAACTAGCTTCGAAATTAAGTTCTGTCTTCGTTAATAGAAGGATTTGAAAGTTCACTAATGAAACAACAAATCTACTCCTCTAAGGTAAATTCGTCTACTTTACTTAGTTCTTTTTTTAGGGTTCCGTACCTCAAAAGGAAAAAACGGAACTCTTATAGGATCACTTTGTTGTCCGTCTGTCTGTCTGTCAAGACACTTTTGCTCAGGAACGCGTGGAGGTATGAAGGTGAAATCCATATTTGATTTGATATTTGATATGACTCAAGTCGAAAAAATAAAACTTCTAAGCCAACGCAATCAAAAGATACAGCCGTTTATACAGCAAATTTTCGTCATTCGCAAGGGAATCAAAACCTACAGGGTACATCCCGTGAACTCAGGATCTTAAAATTTGGTACGAAACAACGTATTAAAGCACAGATAAAGGAAAAATTGCGAAAAGCATAAATTTTTAGTAACATCATATAATAAAAATACTTTTAATAATATTAAACTTATATACCTACGGATTTGTTTGGAACCTTCGGTGCGCGAGTCCGACTCGCACTTGGCCGGTTTTTTTCTTGGGGAAATGCCTACGCATACCCATCTTGCGGGGGCAAGGATGGGTTATGTGGGACTCGCACCGATTAAAACTCCATGGTTTTTCACCTTTGCCGCATATTGGCAGGAATGCTTGAGTATATTTATTTATTATATTATATACTCACATACTTGAGAAGGAAGGGGGAGAGGGTTTGTCCTCCCCCCTTCGAAGTTCCTTCCTTTCACTCGGAGTGGCCACCTTGGGTCTTGCCTACACCACGGGCCTGCCAAGCAGGTTCCTCTTTGTTCACCGCGGTTGACCAAGCAGAGGCTACTAAGCCTCCCCGTCACGACAAGTTGGGAACCCATGGGAGGGGTGTACTTTATTTACTTCTACAGTGATTGAATGGTAAACACTATTCATTTTGCAAAAGTAAGAAACATGGGCAAGCTATAACTTGGGGTCTAGCGAGTCGAGCGATAATTTCTAGGAAACTAATCAAACTAATATCTCTTATTATTATTATTATAAGTAAAGTTACAGTTACAGCCTATATACGTTCTAATGCTGAGCACAGGCCGCCTCTCACTTCTGAGGGGGTTTTAGTGCAAAGAAATGTGTGCCGCGCTGCCGAAATGCGTGACGGACTGTGGGCGGACTTCATGTCTGGAAATATGAATTTTTTTATGTCTCTACTAACAATTTCATAGATGTCGGCATGGATCGAACCCAAGTTGCTCGCGTACTATGAAATTTACAGCGAGCGTAAAGCCCCTGACCTACCACATACATATAAATACAATGGAAGTGTCTGTCAGTAATATCGAAATGACTGGCTTCTTTTAAGCTCAGGGGGTAATGTGCATGCTAAAAAGGCAGGAAATCTCCCACAGATCTGCAGTTTTTAAATATTTTACAATATCTTTTCATGATATTATATGAAATGTAAATTTTTTGTACACGCATTTACAATACAATACAATACGATACTCTTTATTGTACACCAAGAAAAGATAAAAATATCAAAAAGAAAACAAAAAACAACTATTAACCGAAATACAAAGGGCATTTTGTTTAAGTAATTATTCGGCGACGGGCGGAGGAAAAGAGTTCAGTGACTTAGTTGTTAAGATCGGAATATCAGTAAAATATTTCTCAAAAACCATTGCAATATCATAATCTGATTCAGTTAATTTGTTGTTAAAACATAACCGGTAGTTCAAATTGCAAGAGTTGACCTTACCAGTTTCACTATTAATTATACTCCATGTAATTTTAATTTTATTGGAATGCGTCTTAATTTTGTTGCTCAAATGCAAAGACTTGTCTATGGAGCACACTTCTTTTAACACTTTTGACTATTTTTTTACATATTCCCTAAATTTGACGCTAGGGTTATATGACGTTTCATGGTAAAGTTCATATAACCTCTGTCTGCTCTAATGGACTCCTACAGTCCGCCATTCATTGAATGCCATCCAACTGTTCAAGGAGAACGTTTTAGTAGTAAAACTATTATCAAATTCATTGCAAATAAATTTAAACAATGTGCTATACAAAATATTTGGATTAATTTGGTATGAAAGTGATGGAAGTTTCTTCACTATGTTACTTCTAAACTTCTACAAGCGACGTGCATTTACTGGAATAAACACAATTTTCTTATGTACTCGCTTATTGTGAACATAGATAATGAAACTAACTGTCTACAGTGATAAAAACTCAAATTATGTATTATAAATTTATGCAACGGCTTAATATTTGTAAAGATGGTATCTATTCATGTTGCACTACATTTATTAATACGCGTTGGCTCTAAAAATAAATTAAAAAAACCATATGATTTAAACAATGATCTAAATTGAATATTGATGGAGGAAGCTTCTAGGAGATTGATATTAAAGTCTTCACATATCTCAACAGATTTATTATGTTTATTAAGCTTAACAAAAACTTCCTCCATAATTATTTTAAAAGTATCGTATATAGAACATGGAGTTCTGTAGACACTCACAACATTGAGGTGCTCAAACTCAACACGTGCCATTTCTACAGTTCGCTCAACAGAGAGGCTCACAAAATCTTTACGTTCTTGATAATAATTTACTAGCTAAAATTAACGAGCCACTTCTTGAAACCGTTTTTCTATTGATTGAACTGACCACCTGGTGATTACTGAAGTTAATCATTAAGTTTTTTTACGTGGTAGAGCCATGCTGGAGCTATATTAGTAGTATAGTTGTAGCACGAATGGGTCGGCTCGACCGGGGAAGGACCACGCTCTCACAGAATACCAGCGCGAAATAGCAGCTTAACGCTGCTGTGTTTCGTATGGTGAGTGTAGAGAACCGGCGACCCATTTTACTGGAAAAGAGGCATTCCATCTTAGTCCTCACGGGTGACGACGCATCTGCATTTTGATTCTTTATTGAGGATAAATGTAGATGTCTATGGGTCACAGCAACCACTTACCATCAGGTGAACTGGTGCTCGTTTGTCACCCTATACTATAAAAAAGAGCAATTATTTTAAAATAAAATATAACGATTTTATCTTTATACAAATTAAAGTATTTGGAGATTTCAAAACAATCTGAAACCTAAATCTAACCCAACTACAAAAAAAAACTTATACGGCAACCGTAACCCATGTACATAGGATGTAATATTATCATACACATATGTATTTACATATTATTACTACAGGGCGGACTTGGAAAGTAAATTGCAGGGTTAACGTTAAATGTATCCCGCGGGATTATACATCATTTCTGAAGGGGTTCTAAGGGGCAGAAATTCCGCTTTTAGAACCAGGATATTTCGTTTTAGTTGTAATTTAGATGTTAACGACTTCATTTATTTTTTACTTGTTAATTTATTTGACAATCAAAGACTTTTTTAATTCTTCATGTTTTTCAAATAAAATACAGTCTTGATCACTCCGGACATTGCACACTACCAATTCGTAAAGTTTCAATACAATCGATTCATTCATTCCAAAAGTCATCACGGACAAACAGACAGACAAGCAGACACAAAAGTTGGTTATTCATGTCTCGATGGTATACAAAAAAGTTCTAAGTTCAATAAAAGGCAGTCAATTATATAATTGGCTAATTAATAAAAACATTAAGCGCGGTGAGGGATTGTATAAATATTTATGCTAAAAATTTCCCTAGCGATGACGATACACTAAAGTTACGGCGACCTGCTTGATTGCCAATTAACGGGCAACACTGAGAATTTCAGTATGATATAGCTGAAATTACAGAGTGAATTTTTGCTTTTTGCCCCTGCATTCTTTGAGAGTGCTCGCAGAAAACCGATTAGGGTTGACCCTTATAATACGCAGCAAAATTTTAACGTATTTTTGTTTTTAAGTTTACCAGTAAAAAGGGTCATCTTCAAGATTGTCGCCATATGAAACACAACATTATTCTGCTATTTTACGCTGGGATTCTGTGAGAGCGTGGTTTTACCCCGGTCAAGCCGACCCATTCGTGTTACAAACATAATACAGCTGCAGCTAAAAACCTCAAAATATTATCTGTTTCTTTAGTTTGATAAAAAAATTACAGTCTTACTGTTGGGCGAATCATTGATGAGATGGAGTTGGTGAACTTCACATGTCCTCCAAATATTTTCTCTAAGAACATTCTTTTTTGAAGTCGGCTACAAACCGCGCTTACTGCTATGCCATAAAGATGCTCTTAATGTGAAATTGTTACCATGGATTTGCTGCCCCAAAGTGTGTTGATGGACTTTACGAGGGTTAGAACTTTTTTTTTATTTAAATTTCTCATACATGCAGGTTCACCACGATTTTACTTCATCGCCGGGCACGTAGTAAATTAGCACTTAAAATTGCAATTTTATTGTAGTCGACAGAAATCGAATCGAGGTTGCTCGAGTACTGTGAATTTTTTTTTTTTTTAGTTATTATAAGCCAGTGCTTGACCACAATCCCACAATTTTCGGCAAGCGCATGGCTCCAGATCTAGCCCTATCTAAAATAGTGGTTTCTTATCAACTATGTGTATTGAATGAAACAAAGATTTTAAGGATTATATTGCATTTATTTTGAAACGTGTTTTAAATTCTTAAGGAGGTAGGTATATTGGGGAAAGTGGGAGAACACGAACGTCGGGTAGTCACGCACGCTTCAATGCTACTGTGTTTAAAATAGATGACAGTAATGTGTTTACGGCAAAATTTTCTTGGTACTTTATTGGAGAGAAATGACGGTATTGTGTTACTGCTATCTTTAAAATCACGCTACCACTAGTGCTCGACAGTAACTTGTGAGAACTGGACTCACGCGTGTGTCCAGGTATTTATATTTTAATAATTTGTGTTTTACATAACCATAATATAGCTACAGCATGGCTCTACGAATTATGTCTAAACTAATAATCATGTTACGTACATACAGGACCAGGAAAATACATGATTTACGTGTATTTTCAAAATTTAACTAAAAGGCATAGTACAAGAAAATAAAGATATGAAACGACGAATAAAGAAAAAAGCAATAAAATTTCATTGAAATACTCTCAGTTGCATTTTAAACTCGGCGCCATTGTTGTTTGCAATTATTGTATGTTTCACTAAACACAACAAATTTCATGAATTTTATGGCATTAAATTTTCTCTCAATTTTAATTTTTCTAATGCACGATTCCTTTTGGCCAAGAAACGTCTTTATCATTACGAACCATTTTATTCACAGAACACAATTATTATTCTCTACCGAGTGATTTTATTATATGAAAATTAGAAAGAGAAATAATAAAAACAATTGTAATTAAAAGAAAAATCTTGTTAGATGTTGTTTTAATTCTTTAGATGATTGTGAAAACCTTATTTAAATCTACGAAAATCTATCATACCTCTTTAAGCAAATACACAGACATTTGCGATTTTGTTTAATATTTTAATAATTCACATTTTACTTTATTACAAAATCGTACATCAGCTTTAAAAAAACAGTTTAGACATTCAGTTGCGTGCACTTCATTAAATTCGCAGTAAGAGCAATATTTTATTGACTGATTTATTGCCATTCATATTGGAAGAAATATTTTATTGATAAAAAAAGTTTTTACTGGCTAAAAACTACTAAAACAACAAACTTAAATGCAAGACGTTAGGAGAAAGAGGAAGGGAACTCTCCGACATAGTATAAAGAGCGGGAAGTAGGTTATCTTCATACAAACGCACTGCGCGCGGCTTGTATGTGTGCGTCATAGTATCTATGAGGCGTCGCACGCAAACTTAAACACAATCTCGGAATGTTTCTCACTACGCCAGTCTGGGCTAACACCGCACGAGCGGAGGTTCGCGCGTTACGACTTTTGGCACCGCTAAATGAATGAAAAATGTGTGATAATCGCAGGAGAACGTATTGCTGTGTGTTTGGGTATCTTAATAATTCATCGATTCCAGAATTGTCTCTTTTCAGATTAACTATTGAAAAGGACAGGTCACTTATTATAGCATATAATTTTTACTTGACGATGAGATACCTACTTACTTATTTTTGTTGTATTAGTTGTCTATCAGACAGGAAGAATAGTAACTAAGTATCTATTTACGGTTATAAAATCGTAATTAGTTATATTTGCAGAAGTTATTTATAAGGATGCGGATATATTACACATTAAAGTTTAATAACAAGTCGTTTCGTAACAGTCGAAACCGAAGAAAGTATTTTTCTGTAGCTAATTTGTAATTTTGTAAGTAATGTGTGATTCAATATATATATATATATATATATATATATATATATATATATATATATATATATATATATGCTTGTATTAATTAAAAATAAATATTAATATGGTCCTTTATGTGTGCAAATACTATATTATGCCTATTAAAAATAAAAAGTAACTAGAATATACTAAGTAAATAATTTAAACACGAGCTCACACACCGCCCCGCCGGTTTAGTTTATCCCTTTTTTTATAAATAATACTGCTCTGAATCTTAATACATTTCTGTATTTGTTAGGAAAACCATTGTTGAACTTTATCGACTAATGATCACTGAATTAGTTATACAGAGATGTATTATTTTTGGCAAGGGCCGGGCTTTAAACTAATGATTTGGTGACAATGACAACCCTGAGACAGTAGGCAATTATATCGCGGATTGGGCCGGAGACAGCCTACTTGGTGTCTTTATACTATGTCTCCGAGGTTGTAATGACAGACGCGATCGACTAAAGGTAAAGGTTTTTAAAACATTAACAACTTCCCTGTCCGCGAAAAAGATATAATAGTTAAACAATCGAAATTTTCATATATGAGTCACGGAACAGTGCAATGATTAAGCAGGCTGCAGATGTCCATGAACTGCAAAAAAAAAACCTGAAGTACGTTTGTTACTTCAGGTTTTTTTTTTATAAAAATAACATACGGGAATCTGAAATCCATCATACTGATGAATGTGACGAGGCAATCTAAGGGACTGTAGTGGACTTTGATAGGCTGTAATTAATGAATGAATAAAATTATTGATACGGCACTAATGGGTCCGCTCTATTCTCTATAATCTATGACCTTATTAGGGCAGTGAAAATAATTATAATTTTATTTCTTTGAAGTTGGCTTTTAATTTTGTAGCAAAATAAAGAAAACAAGAACATATAAAATAAATTTATTTAGAATATTATATTTCTTTAAATTATTAATAAAAGGAAGCTTTTAACTAAATTACAATGCAATTACAATTACAAGTCTCTACTTCAACTTAAGTGTATTTAATTTTGCAACATTTGCCGAGTATATGTAAGATATACTAGAGAAGTTTTTCCTTCAGTTCATTATACATTGTCATTAATCGTATTTTTGTCGTGAAATGTGTTAAAAATTATTTAATTGTGGTGAATACGTGAATAAAAAGTGTTCAACCTGCATATAGGGCAGTCTTAGATAACCAACGAATCTTATATCAAAATCCCTCTTTGAGGCAATCTATGGAGAAGGCCTTTGTTCAGAAGTGGACTTTTATAGGCTGTAATTGGCTTGTAATTTATAGGATGGATGGATGTAAAAGTCCATTACTGATGAAACTGCTCTTCAATTATGTGCTATTTGCTAGTTTCTAAACAGGCGAAAACCAAATTTCAGCACATTCGCATTGGATACAAGTGGCCTCACAAAGCGGTAATGTTTACTGCCGGTAATGCACATATGCGTCAAGCGCGTTTGAAATGCAAATTCCACCACAAAAAAACGGGCTTTGATTTCTTTGGAAAATTAACTACGTAATGAAATTCCTCTCATGACTGCAAGATGATAACTGCAATAATAATAAACCTAGCAAGCTAACAGCATAGCAAAGTGGCGAAGCAATCAGCTTTGTAGCGGTTTCTAACGGTTGCCGTTGAACAATCAGCTTCAAAATAGGAGGTTCAGATGCCTGGGTGATCAGTAATCGATTGCTGAAAACAGAATTTGAAAATTCGAAACCGTTCTCGAAATAATCGTGGGACAGACGGACAGACGGACAGACATCGTGAAATCAATAAGTGTCAACGCAAGCTTCGCCACTTAATAATAATCGTGTTACAAAACATGTTAATGAAATAATGTGTCAATTAAAAATATATATTTATTTACATAACATAAAATACAATATTTTATTATATACATAAATAAAATAAAAAACATACAATATAAAAACAATAATAATAAAACTAAAACTAGTAATTTAATTATCATACAGTCCTACTCCCCGCGGTATCCTGCCAAGAACGCTGGCTGCGTTTCCTCGCTGAATGGCTATAATAAGCTTTTGAACGAGACAAGAAGCAGCCCTCTTATCACCAGCAGCAACGACCAGCCGCGGACGGAGTTAATTTAGGAACGTCACCGTACGTGGACCCCACGGACCGATAGTCTCTACAGCAAATGGCACAAATAGGTAGACATCTCAGAGACTCATATTTGCGCCACTTAGTTCAACTGTCTCTGATGCCGCCCCGGCTCTAAACGAGGTACCCCTGAGATGAGAGGCCGCCAAAGTGTCTACGCAAGTAGCATCCCACACTTACCTCTCTCCCAATGGACCAATGTCATACCGTCGGGTCTCTAGCCATCGTCTCTAAATATTCCGTAAGGCTCTAAAACCGAGGGAACATTTATAGAGACAAGGGCCCTTCGGATAACATCGTTCAAAGAACCGTGCCGTGAAAACCCACCAGCACTTTTCTTTAATTTGATCTAGTTTTTCTCAGATTTTTTTAATAAACAGCTGGTACCCGGCGCGATGGTACGGCAGAAGAAATAATTGTAGAAATATCGTTTTAAATTTGGAACTACATTCATTAAAGTTGAATTAAAGTTAAAATTAAAGTTAAGTTAAATTAAAGTTGAAACTTTCAAATAAATTTGTAGGTATGATACGCGCGCACCTACAGTAAGTTAACTGTAGGTGCTATGCCTATAACTTTCACGCAAGTGCAAGTATTAAATTGACAAAGTTTTAGCGCAACCTGATGAACGGTATGGCAGCGCATAAGATACGAATAAACAAATATTAATTTCTATATATTAGAAGAAGATGTCAGAGTTTAAAAATTCAAACAACACGTGTTGATCAAGAGCTGTGATGATCCTGATAATTATTTTATTTTATTTTATCCTGGTGATCATGGATACTAGGATAAAGTTATTAAATTGTATTGTCATGAGTCCTTGACACGAGTGCAAATTTTCAAGTCAACTTCGGTCATGTCGGATTGCCGTCCCATCGGACTATGAGAGTGAGAGAATAGAGAGTGCGCCTGTGTTCGCGCACACACTTCTGCACTATTATTATATTTATGCGTGTAGTCGTTTAGGGTGATAGTTTGTTTGAGCGCACAAACGATGTTAATATTTATTATAGAATAAGAATAACAAAAGAACACACCTGATACTAAGTAGACTCCATAGCTCATCTATATCTATATTCAGTTAAGAATCAAAATGCAGGTGTGTTATCACCCCAAGGACCTAATATGGAATACCATGCTTAAAACGGTTTTCA
Organism: Parnassius glacialis; assembly: GCA_033319125.1. Classification (NCBI taxonomy): domain Eukaryota; kingdom Metazoa; phylum Arthropoda; class Insecta; order Lepidoptera; family Papilionidae; genus Parnassius; species Parnassius glacialis. Next base: position 6,619,502 of record JAVANC010000026.1, on the reverse strand, counting down.
GTTCTTTACTCTTATCACAGGCAGATACAAGAACTATCGAAAAATTATTGTTAAGAAAGCGGTAAAAGATAAAAAATAAAATAGTTGAGTGCACAAAGCTAAATACCTTCAAAAATTAACTAAATTTTTAACATGGTATTATAAAATAACTTAAAAATATTCATATAATATGTTCACAGAAATAAGCTGCACCTACATGCCTGTTGAGGGATATTAATTCAAAATGTACAAAATCCTAATAATGTGTGATATGTGAGTCAACCGAATGAACTTAAATAATTTTGTCCAAGAATCAGATCGGAAAGTCGTATTTTTAAGCTATGACATATAGAAAAAAATATTTAGTACTGTCCTGGACAGTTTCTTCGGAATTTCTTTTTTAACATAACGTTAATCAAATATAAATAAGTAGATACTTAATTGAGTAACTACCCATTTATATTTTAAATATTTTATATAATATTTTGGATTAAATTCATTTAGATATCCTGCAGATCGCTATTTTCTGTTAAGACTGGCCGCCGTGAACGAAATTAGGTTTGGAGGACCTTTGTTAACATTAATGTCCTTCATGTCTGAAATAAAGATATTGCACTGTATTGTGTAGGTACTGTATTTTATAATTTTTTGAAATTATTAAATGAGTAAATAAAGTCCGAAATTGGCTTAAAATAGAAAAAAGGCTAGAGCTATCGATGTTTTTTTTTTTGTTACAAAAATAGGAAAGGCTCTCTGCCGCTAATTGGCAACAAGCAAGCCGCTACCATTCCATTCACTATTGATTTAAGTACACTTGAGTCACAGTAAATTTTTTTTAAATTAAGTCAATTTCATTTGAAACATTTAAATCTCCAATTTTCTGCAGAAAGGCTTGCTTTCGAATTTTGTTTTTAATTCGAATCGTTGTTTGTGTTGATGATTGATTGATGATTTTTTATCCAAGGTTTTATTTGTTTAACTTAATGTTATATTTTTCGGCGTAAGACAGTCCGTCACTCTATTTCGTCACGTGGGTATTGTAAGAAGTGCCTCTGAGAAGTAAAAAATGAAAGAACTTTTTATTTTATACACACATTTTGAACAAAAAAATATACAGAACAGCACATAACAGAAGAAATAAAAATATATTACTTTAACAGTGGTACAGTCACACGGCATGCTTGCTGTTGCACGAATGGGCCGATAGAATACCAGCGTGAAGAAGGAGTTTACTTCTGCATTAGCCTGGTGAATACAGGTGGCCGGAGACTCAATTCCCCCCCCCCCCCCCATCAACATGGTAGCGGAGTTAACTGAAAGACTACCCCAGTAGAATACCAGTATTCCTGGAGAATCCCTCGCTGAGCATCCATGCCCACGCTACCCTACTTTTTCTGAGCGTGGGTGCTTAGGCTGCCCCGCGTATTCTAGGGGGGGGGGGGGGGGGGGCGAAATTCCTCTCAAGACGAAACCTGTTGAGACAAGCGGAGTAATAACACAAAGAAAACTCCCGCCACGCTTTCCGTGAATTGCTGTAATATCCGGGGACTTTATTCCAACCTTCTTGGCAAAGCCGTCCTTGCTCTTTCTAACCAAGATACAGGTATCCCCTCCGGCTGATACTTCGTATCTCTCCTACCCGGGGTACAAATTAGACCAGTCCTTCGCGCCCCGGACTGGATTTTGCGTGTACGTCAAAGAGGAGATCGGTTTTCGACGCCTCGGCAGTCTTGAAGGTACGGACCTGTCCATCCTATGGCTGCGCGTAGACAGCGACGACCATCCCCGCGTCAACGGGTGCCTCTATAGGTCCCATAGCGGTAATACCTACACAGACCGACTCGTCAACCACGTCCAAATTCCTGCAAACTCTTTGGTACAACAGGTCCCATCCACAGAGATCGTGATGCTCGGTGACTTTAACGCTCACCACGCTGAATAGCTTGGTTCCCGTTTAACCGACCATGCGGGTAGATCTGTTTATGAAGTCATGGAGGCAAAGTTGCCTTGGCATATGGTCTGACAGAACCGGTTACTTTGCCTACGCGGATCGCAGATGTGGAGGATTATGTAGCTTCCCTGTTAGATCTTCTGCTGACCTCCCATCCGGACGGATATCCGGTCTCCGTCGATGCCCCTCTTGGCACTTCGGACCATTGTCTAATCCGAAGTGCGGTGCCACTCACGCTCACTTCGCAGTTGCGATCTGCAGCTTGCCGCCGTGTTTAGCACTATAGGTCGGTCGCTTGGAACGGGATGTGATCTTTTTTGCATCCTACCCTTGGGGGCAGATTTGCTTCTCACCGGATGATCCCAACGTTGTTGCTGATTTTGTCACTAATGAGATACTTCAGGGAATGGAATTATTTATTCCATCATCTGTGGTGCCTATTGGAGGCAGAACTAAGCCATGGTTTGGTCACTCCTGTAAAATAGCATCACGCTCTTAGCAGGAGTGCTACCGGGCCTTGGCTGCCGCATTAACGTCCCGGGATGAAAACACCAGGGCTCTTAAAAATAAGTATAATTCCGCCTCCAGGTCCTTTAACAGTGTCATTGCTAAGGTAAAGTCAGAGCACATTGGCAGAATTGGCGAGAAACTAATTCGCCTCCCTTCGCGAACACGTGCATTCTGGTCTCTCGCCAAGGCTTTACGAGGAAACTTCTGTGAGCCATTTCAGCCATCTCTGCACAGGGTGGACGACTCACTGGCCCATAACGCAAAGGAGAAAGCCAATCTGCTAGGATCTCTTTTTGCTTTCAACTCAACTCTAGATGACACACACTAGGGGAACACACCAGAGACCATCCCCCCGCGGTGTGAATACTCCATGCTGGAAGGCTGTTCACACAGCGCTCGGTGCGTAAATCACTCCTCTCCCTGGACGTCAACAAGTCGAGTGAGCCTGATGGAGTCCCACCTATTGTGCTGAGTACATGTACTCCGGAGTTGGTACCGGTTTTAACGCGTCTTTTCCAGTACTCTTACACCCTAGACGTAGTCCCGATATCATGGAAGACAGCTTTGGTGCACGCGATCTCTAAACAAGGCGACCGCTCAGATCCGTCCAACTACAGGCCTATCGATATCTCCTTCTTGTTCTCCAAAGTAATGGAAACTTTTATTAACTGCCAGCTCATGCGGTCCCTTGAGGATCACCAGCTGATTAGTGACCGCCAGTACAGTTTTCGTTGAGTTCGCTCAGCTGATGTTCTTCTAGGATACCTAACTCATATATGGGCAGAGGCAGTGGAGTCCAACAGGGAGACGTTAGCCGTTAGTTAAGACATAGGGAAGACCTTCGATCGGGTTTGGCACAAAGCGCTTCTTTAGTAGCTCTCTTCCTATGGGCTTCCCGAGAAATTGTGCAATTGGATCACCAGTTTTCTTGCAGATCGGAGCATCAAGGTCGTAGTAGACGATGTATGCTCTGATTATAAGCCCATTAACGATGGGTTTCCACAAGACTGTTTGCTATCACCAACGCTGTTTCTTCTGCATATCAATGATACAAAGTATTTTTCAAACCACTAACATTCATTGCTTTGCAGACGACAACACTGGTGATGCTTTATACACAAGCCGTGCCAATAATTTTGAGGAAAACGTCGCCGAGTACCAGAACAAATATTTGTCTGAAGTCGAGACTTTGTTGAACAAACTCTCAGACTGGGGGCGACTAAATAGAGTGTAATTCAATCCCTAGAAGACACAAGTTTGCACGTTTACCGCTAAAAGAAACTCAGTTTCAAGGCATTCCCATTGTTGCCTCAACCAGTATCGGAATCCTCGGTGTCGACCTGTCGAGTGACGTGCAGTTTCATGGTCACTTGGAAGAGAAGGCCAAACTGGCTTCTTAAAAGCTTGGCATGCTCAGCAGAGCGGGCAGTATTTCATACCGGGACACCCCTTGCAACTTTACATTTCACAGGTTTTTTTTTATAGGATAAGTGACAAACGAGCACACAGTCCACCTGATGGTAAGTGGTTGCTGCGGCCCATAGACATCTACATCTATCCTCGATTACAATTCAAAAATGAATGCCTCATTTCCAGTAAAAAGGGCCTCCGGCCACCTGCACTCACCAAGCGAAACGCAGAGGTAAACCTCTACTTCACACTGGTTTTCTATGAAGTCGTGGTACCACCCCGGTACGAGCCGGCCCATCCGTGCGACAGCAAAAGCTGCCGCGTGGCTCTACCACTGTAAAAAGCTCCTTCCATTTGACCAAATCCAGCGCAGATCTGTTCGAATCATCGGCAATCGGCTTCCGATCGGCAGTGCTAGTCTCTAGCTTAACCCTTTCGCTGTCCCATGCGCTACGTATAGGTCATTGCTAATGTCTTACTATTGTGTCTGAAAACCGGACAGTGAAAGTGTTAATATATTTTGAAACAGGTTTATTTTGAATTTCATCTCACCTACTAACAACCTTTTTCACATAGAGTAGATGTAGTTTGCAGAACACTAAGTTGAGCTATTCAGAAGTAACTTGAACCATTTCAAGAAACGTACAAACGACTTACAAGTTACTTGAGTCGAGTTCTTAAGATGATTAAATTTCATTTTAAAGGTATTTTAAGTCCCGAACTAACACAAATAGTTTTATGCTCTTGCATTAATTACCAACACTGATTTTGAAATTTTTTCCACACTAAAATCTTAATTTAATTACATGATTGTTGAGCATTCTAATATAATTATATTAGAAACATTAGTACATATAACTCAATGATTACAAATAATACAATGAAATAATTTAATTGTAGAAATGACGTAGATTTAATTGTAACTGTAATATTTTTATACCTAGGGGTTGAATTTAGCGAACATATTTTTTTTAAAAGATCAATTCTGTCTCTTTACCTGTATTCACAAATAAATAAATTTGAGTTAGAATGTGAAAAAAAGAACCGGGGTTACCGGCACAGCCCAATGGAGTACGGAGTACAACAGGTAAGCTGAAGTGGCAATGGGCCGGCCATATAGCTAGAAGAATCGACAACCAATGGGGAAAAAAGGCTATAACTCGATAACCTTTCTTCAGCAGCCTTGTACATATGAAAGAAGTGTAGGGCGACTCCTACTAGGTGGAGTGACGACCTGGTAAGACCTGCAGGAAGTCGATGGGTACAGGTGGCTCTAGACCGTGCTTTGTGGCATTCCTTGGGGTAGAACTATGTTCATCAGTGGAGTTACGAAGGGCTGTAATTATGATGATGATGATGATTGTGTTTTTCATTTGTTTTGGTATCACATATCACATATTTTTATATTTTTCATTGTATTTTTAATATATTTTATCACTTTTATTATGTCAAATATAGAAAACATGCTAATGTCTATTAAAACTCCCTATATTATATATATATATATATATATATATATATATATATATACAACGTGTCCCAAAATTCAACGATAAGCCAACACCGGAGGATAGACGTGCCCCGGATAAATCGGACAAAAAAAAATATATCCCAATTATATTTTAAGTTATATAAAAAAATGAAATTCTTCAGAAATTGAGACCGTTTATGATATTTTTCACTACCATGACCACAATTTTTTAAATTGTTTTTATAGGCAACCGGAATAGTACTGCTATCTACCACAATTCTTAAAAACTCCAGAATAACTCTTGTTTTATCACGAAAATTAATGAAACTTATTTTATTCCCTAAATTTTTTGAAGACTTTTCCTTTAAACCAAATTTAACTTATCGTGGTGTAAAAAAAGTATGAACACTAGTATGGCAAGTTTTTTTTAAAAATTGACGCAACTAACCAACATTCCAAAATGGTATAATACTCTAGGAAAACAAGTTATAAAAAAATATGGGCCTATTATTTCTTAACAGGGGCCAACTGACGGTCGGGTGTTATAAAAGTATTATTTCTTGAAAAATGTTTAAAATTTCAAAACAAATGGTACAAACAGTTTCACGTGTAATTTATTAAGTTATTAACATTATAGCAAATGTTCGAACTGTTTGCCACCAGCATTAATACATGCACGACTTCGCCTTAAAAATGATCGTTTTATTTGTCTTGCATATCTTCTGCTATTAATGTAATCAGCAGCCTGAGTGATATTTCGACGAAGCTCGTCCAATGTCACAATGGGTTTTGAGTAGACCCTGTTTTTAAGACAACCCCAATAGAAGAAGTCCAGGGGTTCAAATCGGGTGAACGGGGTGGCCATAAGATAGGACCAAGTCGCCCGATCCAACGCCCTGGATACTCTTGATTTAAATATTCTCGCACAGGACGGGCATAATGTGCTGGGCAACCATCATTTTGGAACCACATGTTTTGAAGATCACTTAAGGGCACGTCGTTTAACCATTCTAACGCTTTCTGATACAAAATGTTTCACACCAAGGCTACAAAGTCGGAGTCGATGTTCATACTTTCACTAAATAAATTATAAATTTTTAGCATACTTCTAAAATGGAATCCACCTTCGTTCGAAATACGACTTTATGTTCTTTTTTTATATTTTTATAAATATTACGCGATATCGCTTCGCCAATTCTGAACGGATTTTAGTAAATCTTTTTTGATAAAACCGGTTTTAATTTAGGGGTACCGATACCATTATCGCCTATCAAAGTTTCACTGCCGAACATAGGTCTCCACATAAATTGTCTCTTAAGAGGAATATTGGCCATAGTTGTCACACTTGGCAGGCGGGTTGGCAATCGCATTTTTTTATTTTTTAGTTCTTATTAGGAAGTTGTTGCTGTCCATCTCCTGTTTCCTTTCCACCTGTCGGCTCTTACGACATACACAGGAAGATTAAGAGTAGTGAATTTCCTTACGCCACTACTCAAGGCATATAAGCATTTTTATCAAGAAATAAAATTGATTGTGAGTCCTCCTAATTCGGCTGTACACTCCATTACTCCCGCGAAGCACAGGCGTGCCCCAGGCATATATTTTTGCAAATTATTACTGCGTGAATAATGGAATGACAAACTGGCCGCCTTCGATAGCTGTTGGTTAGAGATAGCCTTTAAGTGTTTGGTATTGACGTGTCTTAAATTTCACTGCCCGATTTTTAGACACAATAGTAAGACAATAGCAATGAACTATATGTAGTACACAGGACAGGGAAAGGAGCACGCCTGTGCTCCACACATGTAATATTTGAGGTGTGACTGTGCTAAGAAAGGTAGCAACTTCTTCAATAATTACACAATTTGTGGAAAATTATTGTAACATTACTAACGTTTAAGAGCTTCGTAATAACATTTCTATTTATTTTCTATTTTGAAGATCTGATGCACCAACACTCCTTTTCTATCGTGATTTTACTTAGGATGCATTGGTTAGGGAGAGAGGACACACCTCCATCCATCCTTTGTGGGCTCAACTAGCCCGCTTGGAGCAATCAATCACCTCGGCCCAGCCAAGTGGGTTCTGCGTAGATCGCACCAAAAATTAATATTCAGAAACTAAAAGTAGCCGGGCTAAATATGACATCGGGACGTCAAACATCTCAGTCATCAGCTCAACGTGCTATGGAGTGGGCTATGTTCGGGGTTTCCCTGCGCGATAAACTTAGAAAAGAGGATATCCGCAGTAGAACCAGAGAATTAAAATATAAACAATTTTTATATGTAGGTCTTTATAAAGTTTATATTAGTATAAAAACTAAGTCTTCTTTTAATGAAGACAAGAAATGTATTAATTAAATTATGATTTTATGCGAAAGCTATCAAAAATCAACATAGGTATTTTATAAAACTAGTTTTACGGATTTCTCGCGTTTAATTAACTTATTTTTAATCCCCGACTCTTCGAGTACTTTAGAGCACCCATGGTCACGGGGAGGGGGGGCTGAGGTGTTTGACGTCCCAATGTCATAGTTAACCACGGCTACCTCCAGATTAAAAATTATTGATTTTTGTTCCGATCTACACACTATGAACTTACAGTATCTTGAAATCTTGCAGTTGTATGCTTGGGTTGTGATTTAATTTTATTAATTATAGGATCCCAAGGATCCCAATTAGGATGTTTTTTAAATTCCATAACCTCGCGAATCATCCTTGGAAAGAGTCGGAGTTCTTTTGCGAGGATTTGTGGTCTATCAAATCTAATGTAGGGACGGGGGCGATCCTGGGCGTGTTCACAGACTGCAGACTTCTCGGCGCGTCGATTCTTCATATCAGCTATGTTTTTTTTTTAATAGAAATAGGGTGACAACCGAGCACACAGTCCACCTGATAGAACGTGGTTGCTGAGGCCCAGAGACATCTACGTTTATCCTTGTTTACAAATTAAAATGCACATGCGTTTTGAGCCTTGAGGACTAAGATGGAATGCCACTTTTCCAGTAAAAAGAGTCTCCGGTTTTCTACACTCACCATACGAAACACAGCAGCATTAAGCCGATATTTTACGCTGGTATTCTGTGAGTGCGTGGTCCTTCCCCAGTCGAGCCGACCAATTCGTGCTACAACTATACTATAAATATAGCTGCAGCTTGGCTATACCACGTATAAAATGTGTTCTTTAACGCGGATTTGTTACTGATCTTTTGGTTTATCCTATATAAAACACTTGTACACAAAATTTAAAGGTTTAAATATTGTGTATAAGTGCAAAGTATTATGTTGTTGGTGTTTCAAAGTAAAATGAAATAAGTAATATATTTCGCACATTAAAGCGACGGAATTTACTCGTCGCATAATGTTCTGAAAGATTTTATTTTTTTATAGGATAGGGTGAAAAAGGAGCACACAGTCCACCTGATGGTAAGTGGTTGCTGTGACCCATAGACATCTACATCAATCCTCAATAAAGAATCAAAATGCAGATGCGTTGTCACCCATAAGGACTAAGATGGAATGCCTCTCTTCCATTAAAAAGGATCTCCGATTCTCTACACTTACCATACGAAACACAGCAGTGTTAAGCTGCTATTTCACACTGGTACTCTGTGAGAGCGTGGTCCTTCCCCGGTCGAGCCGGCCCATTCGTGCTACAACTATACTACTAATATAGCTGCAGCGTGGCTCTACCGCGTATAAAGATATACACAAGATGTGGTCTATTTTAAAACTATGATAATTAAAAAAATGGGGCAAAAAGCATGTGACCCATCTGATGGTATGTGACCACCGCAACCGTAATAACGCAAACTGTAATGACTTAAAGAAAATCACAGGTGTGTTGCCGGCTTTTTAAAAATTAGTAGGCTCTTTTCTTCTAGTTCCCCAAGGCATAACGGTTCGGAGAAATCGCAGGTGGTAGCTAATGTTACAAAAAGTGCAATGAGAAGAACTTCTGGTAAATAGCTCAGTAGTGGACCACCAAACATTAAGATGGTGTTGATAGTATTGTGAAATTGATCGCGATATACGTTGGTAGGATTTGGCTGCTGGAATTAATCCGAAACACTCTCTGAGCACTCCCCGTATAAAATGCGATACAGTATGCAAAAGAAGGCAGCATCTTTTCGCAGTTTCATTAAATCAAGTCGATAAGAAGGCAGAAATTGATTAGATACTAAAAAACAGTTATTTTTAGAGATAAACGGGCAAACCTGTGTCATCTCGTCATCGGGAAAGGACCACGCTCTCACAGAATACTATCGTAAAATAGCAGCTTAACACTGCTGTGTTTCGTAGGTGAGTGTCGAGAACTGGACACCCTTTTTGCTGAAAAAGAGACATTCCATCTTAGTCCTCACGGGTGACAACGCATCTGCATTTTGATTATTTATTGAGCATAGATGTAGAAGTATATGGGTGACAGCAACAACTTAAGATCAGGTGGACTGTGTGGTCGTTTGTCACCCTGAAATTACAATTTATTTACTTAACTTTTAAAAATAATATAAATCGAAAAAGGTGTATATTGTGAAATAACTCTTGCATTAAAGAAAATAAATATTTCAGATATTATCGCAAGCGTAGAATTTTCATATTCAGAAGAAAGACATTCGCTGTGAAGTAGTCACTCATAACCGGAAACATTACTGTAATAACAAATAAGTGTGATATTATTTATGCAAATATACATCTTATGTTTTTTTTTAAAGTTTTTTATATAAAACATGCTTAATTCAGACTAAATGGAAAAGGTTTACGTACTATGTGTGGCTTTGAAAAGTGTTACGTCAATTAACGTCTTCTGAGGTTTTCGTTGTCAGAGTCTAGGAAGCTGTATTATTTAGTTCTGTCCGTCTTAATAAATCATATTTAGTAGTATTTTATATATATAGTATTTAATAGTATTTAGGAGTATCATTATTAGTAGAGTTTATTAAAGAAGAGTTTTTAGACGTAAAAGAAAACTAACCTTGTTGAAATATTAATAACCCCCTTTTATATGTACTCAGTTTTTTTTCTTAATATCTCAGTTTTATATAAAACATATATGTAACGGCCTGCAACTGCCTATCCCAGGAGTAGGATCCTCCGCGGCCCATGAACGGAAGAACCTACAAGCAGGTACAGGTCGGGCGTCCTAACGCCAAGGGTTAAGTTTCTAATTACATTAAACGATCAGGGGGGAGCGTTACAATTATTGAACAGAGCTTACTTACCTCTATCCAAGGCGACTGGTCCCTCAGGATTCGGTCAGTTCGCGTGTAGATGTGTAGTGCTAGGAAAGTAAGGGTCAGTGATGTGTATTTGGGTGTGGCTGGTAGTGTTATTGACCTTATTAGACCGTTCCCTCTGCAGCAGTTCGACCCTCAGCTCCTCTCCAAACTACGGTCTCCTTCCGCAGTCACTTTCTTCGTTTTCTACGATAACAGTTCTTTAACTCTGCCGTACGATTAACTACCTTACAGAAGCCACCAACTCTCGTTTGTTGTAACACTTGACTCGCGAAAATGAACACAGAACGTACGGATCAAAGGTCACCGTTATTTCTAGAATATCAACTACCGCACTAGTAAATAATACGGTCGAATCCACTTATACAGATTCTGAATTAGGCCCTAAGTCCCGGGATGAAGCTAACAAAACAGGAATGCGCGTTACAATTCGCAGTGGTATATTTACTATACGCGCCTAACATATTCCGCCTCCGACCTCCCGACCAAGCACGCGTGCTCTCTCGACGCGATGAAAAGGACTACTAATTTTTTCTAGGACGCTCTTGACTCCCACCGTTCAGCAAGACCGGACGTTCAACATGCACGAACTTCATCCCGTATCGGCCGAGCCGAGTGCCATCTAACGTCGATGCCTGACACTAACACTTTTGCGCGAACAAACCCCCGTCCCGGACATAAGGATTTAGGTCCGCGAGCAAACCGGTCAGCGGGACAGGGTCGCGACGGCAAGTTGCAAGATCGAATCTACAACCAAACTAGGCCACCTTACGCACCCAATCAAATCTTGCAACCCTAACCAACGCCTCAAAATTACAGCCCCAACGTGGGCCAGCCGGAGAGCTGAACTGGATGCCCTTCCTGGACATCGCAGTACATAAATAAGTCCTATTCCTAGACAGAAGTCCGACGACCTCCTTCAAACACCTATCTGCGCTCCTATGATTAGTTCCGCAATCTGACCGGATCAGGTCTGCAAACAGCGACACGACACGAAGCGGCCCAGAGGGACCTTCAAGCTTCAGTGCAGAGAGCACCCCCAAATTCCCCATGAACGTCGTCTGTGGAGAGCTGAACGAAACGCACAGATAGTCCCTAGTATGAATTTTCAAACAAGTAGGCATAACCAAGTCATCCACCTATAATCATTTACCAAATGGTGCGACAGCTGATTTCCATCTGATAATCTACAAACCAGATAGCCCTGGTATAACTAATTTTTCAAAAGCATCAATGTTCAATTACAGAATTAATTAAAACAAGTAATCACCGATGCACATAGGTCAACTTGGCAAAGTAAACAAAACAATAAACGTAAGAGACAGCCCTATTTCTCATTTCAAATAAATATCTTAGACAGTGCTAACAAAATCTAAACCAAAAGAGAATTGACCCCTATTTCCTTCGGCAACAACAGGGTTATCTAACTTCAACCTTCCTTATCACAAAGCAAAATGATTAAACACTATCACAAACATATACATAATTTTCAAAATAGCGCGCCATTCAAATTTCAAATGAATTCAAACCCTCCTTTAAGCCCAGGCGCGACGACCAAATACAATTACAAAGCAAGCATTAAAAAAGGGCACACAATTTAATCTCAATTTTCCGTGCAACAACAAACGCAGTGATCAAATGTATTTACAAAACATATGCAACAGCATTTAAAGGAGTATTTTAAATTCAATTCTTTTAATCACAACCGCTACAATATGAATTTCACGGAAAACTCAAAGCATTTTAATTTTAATTCAAAGAATTCTTAACTAAGTGCTCGACCAAACCAAATCTAACACCCCTTGAGAGCGTGATTCAACGCTCCAGGGGGCCCTAATCTTCCCACCACCAAGTGGAGACCACACCGCGTGAACCCGAGACTAACAAAGCGCAACCACTAACAGTCGCCACTCGGGTTGTACGCCCTCACGGAGGCCGTCGGCAACAGAACAGCTTGACAAGTAAGTGGACTGTTGACGGCTTAAGGCTCAGTAGAGGCAGCCATGGTGGGAGCTAAGGCGGCAGCTAGCTAGGGCCGCCTCCATCAAATGGGGTACAGTGGTACACCAGTCGCGGCCACTCAGCTAACGGGAGTGAGAAGGGTCCAGCGGACCGATGAGTGGCCGTGAAGTTCCTCTTCGCACGTTGAGGGGGGGCGATGACACCCCCGCCCCTGGGGGAATGACCCCCCGACTGGTCGGGAGAGGGACCCCTTTCAAACGTTGGGGTCTGTTGGCTAGCCGGCGGGCGCCGAGCGTCACCCGTCAGAGGGCGTGGCGGAGCGCCCACGCCCGTGGGGGTCGAGGGCCTGGCAGCGCCCCGAGAGGAGACGCCGTTCGCACCCAGACACAGTACGGCATGGTGATTGCCCTGGCAATGCAAACAGGGACGCCGGTGCGGACAGTCTCGCTGGAGGTGCCCTTCCACACATGAGTAGCACCAGCGGCGCTCCTTGGCGATAGTTCGCCTCGCCGGAACCGGCTTACTTAATAATTTCGGGCAAGACGTTACCCGGTGATCAGATGCTCGACAATAGGAGCAGGGGGGGGGGGGGGGTTGACGACGACTTGCCCGGCGGATTCCGCCTCTCACTGGGCACGGCTCGTAAGTCGTCAACGGTGACCGCCGCGTTCTCAATCTGCCGGCACTGCTCCTCCAAAAATCGCAGCAGGTCACAGAAGGGCGGAATATAGGAGGCCTCGTCCCCGCCGTACCTCTCCTCAAAAAGTATTCTAAGGTCGAGAGGTAGGCGGGACAGCACGATGCGGAGCAACAAAAAGGCCCATTCGCCCACTGGTAAATCCAGCCGCCTCAACGTATTACAGGCCACCAAGACTGGATCCAACAGGTCCAGACGTAGTCTGGCCCGGTCACTAAGCAGCGGAAGGCTCAGAAGCTGCTTAACATGTTCGTCCGCAATTCCCCGGACGTTGGCGTATCTTCTGGCTAGGAGGTCCCGAGCAGTCTAGTAGGCGTCGTCCGACAAGCTCAAATGGCTGACAACGCCCAGGGCCTCCCCCTCCAGTGAGGCCAGGAGGTACGCCATCTTCTGGCTCGGGGTCAAGTCACTTCGGGCGTCCACTAGGCCGTCGAAAAGACCAACGAAGGTCAGCCATTCGGAAAGGACCCCGGAGAACCTTGGCAAGTCCAGAGTTGGGAGTCGTCCCAACAGCTCCGGCTGAGGCTGCTTCCGAAAGGACTCAGGCAGGCCATTCGTCCGAGCTTCACGCGCCTCCTCGGCATACCTGCCTTCAGCCTCGATCAACTCGTCCGTGAGCGAAAGGAACTGCTCATAGTCTGCGAAGCAGGAGTCCAGGACTCCCTTTTCCACATCCGAATCCTTGAGCTCAGCGTAAGCCTCCTCCACTGCAGCCCTTCGAGCATCGACCTGCTCGAACCGCTTCATCAAGTTATGGACCCTATCCGGTCGACCTATCAAAGCATGGGCGCTGGTGGCCCAGCGTAACTCAGTCCGCAGGTAGCGGATTAGCATCTTGGGCGAGGACATCACTACTAAATACAAATTACGACGCGGCTCGAGCACAATTACAAAAATAACAAATAACAAATACAAAAAAAAATAACAGCTAACAAATGCAGTTCCTATCAAATCGAGTTGAATAGAAATTAAACAAATAAGAACCGCTATTTATCAAATCAAATACAAGTTAGTACAAAAGAAAAGACAAATCAAATTAACAATAACAAATACTAGTGCGATCAAATCAAGTTAAATTCAAATTACGTAAATACACATTACTACTCTTCAGTTCAAATACAAATTACAATACGAAAGATACATAACGAAGATACACATCAACAAAAAATGATCAACAAAAAATGATCAACAAAAAATGATCAACAAAAAATGATCAACAAAAAATGATCAACAAAAAATGCCTATCTCGGAAATCGACCCTTGGATAAGTAATCCACTACAACTATCCCACAACGATAATTTACCGTTTACGTAAAAATAACCATCTACCTACATGACGCAAACTCCCGCTTGCGCGCGAACCGGGAGCTGCTTTTCAAATTTACCCGCTAACAACAAAAAAATCAAGCCACCAAAGAAAGGAATTTTAATATTACGTATATAATAAAAAAAATAATTTTTACGTATTACGGACGGGCGTGATTGTAGCCACAAAATTAAACCAATCAACCCAACGCTCCCTGCTATCAAAATTGTTAAATTTTTATCAAACACTACGGTCGGTGGATCGACCGGGAATCGATCCCAGTACCGCGCTCTGCTACCAAATGTTACGGCCTGCAACTGCCTATCCCAGGAGTAGGATCCTCCGCGGCCCATGAACGGAAGAACCTACAAGCAGGTACAGGTCGGGCGTCCTAACGCCAAGGGTTAAGTTTCTAATTACATTAAACGATCAGGGGGGAGCGTTACAATTATTGAACAGAGCTTACTTACCTCTATCCAAAGCGACTGGTCCATCAGGATTCGGTTAGGTCGCGTGTAGATGTGTAGTGCTAGGAAAGTAAGGGTCAGTGATGTGTATTTGGGTGTGGCTGGTAGTGTTATTGACCTTATTAGACCGTTCCCTCTGCAGCAGTTCGGCCCTCAGCTCCTCTCCAAACTACGGTCTCCTTCCGCAGTCACTTTCTTCGTTTTCGACGATAACAGTTCTGTAACTCTGTCGTACGATTAACTACCTTACAGAAGCCACCAACTCTCGTTTGTTATAACGCTTGACTCGCGAAAATGAACACAGAACGTACGGATCAAAGGTCACCGTTATTTCTAGAATATCAACTACCGCACTAGTAACTAATACGGTCGAATCCACTTATACAGATTCTGAATTAGGCCCTAAGTCCCGGGATGAAGCTAACAAAACAGGAATGCGCGTGACAATTCGCAGTGCTATATTTACTATACGCGCCTAACATATTCCGCCTCCGACCTCCCGACCAAGCACGCGTGCTCTCTCGACGCGATGAAAAGGACTACTAATTTTTTCTAGGACGCTCTTGACTCCCACCGTTCAGCAAGCTCGGACGTTCAACACGCACGAACTTCATCCCGTATCGGCCGAGCCGAGTGCCATCTAACGTCGATGCCTGACACTAACGCTTTTGCGCGAACAAACCCCCGTCCCGGACATAAGGATTAGGTCCACGAGCAAGCCGGTCAGCGGGACAGGGTCGCGACGGCAAGTTGCAAGATCGAATCTACAACCAAACTAGGCCACCTTACGCACCCAATCAAATCTTGCAACCCTAACCAACGCCTCAAAATTACAGCCCCAACGTGGGCCAGCCGGAGAGCTGAACTGGATGCCCTTCCTGGACATCGCAGTACATAAATAAGTCCTATTCCTAGACAGAAGTCCGACGACCTCCTTCAAACACCTATCTGCGCTCCTATGATTAGTTCCGCAATCTGACCGGATCAGGTCTGCAAACAGCGACGCGACACGAAGCGGCCCAGAGGGACCTTCAAGCTTCAGTGCAGAGAGCACCCCCAAATTCCCCATGAACGTCGTCTGTGGAGACCTGAACGAAACGCACAGATAGTCCCTAGTATGAATTTTCAAACAAGTAGGCATAACCAAGTCATCCACCTATAATCATTTACCAAATGGTGCGACAGCTGATTTCCATCTGATAATCTACAAACCAGATAGCCCTGGTATAACTAATTTTTCAAAAGCATCAATGTTCAATTACAGAATTAATTAAAACGAGTAATCACCAATGCACATAGGTCAACTTGGCAAAGTAAACAAAACAATAAACGTAAGAGACAGCCCTATTTCTTATTTCAAATAAATATCTTAGACAGTGTTAACAAAATCTAAACCAAAAGAGAATTGACCCCTATTTCCTTCGGCAACAATAGGGTTATCTAACTTCAACCTTCCTTATCACAAAGCAAAATGATTAAACACTATCACAAACATATACATAATTTTCAAAATAGCGCGCCATTCAAATTTCAAATGAATTCAAACCCTCCTTTAAGCCCAGGCGCGACGACCAAATACAATTACAAAGCAAGCATTAAAAAAGGGCACACAATTTAATCTCAATTTTCCGTGCAACAACAAACGCAGTGATCAAATGTATTTACAAAACATATGCAACAGCATTTAAAGGAGTATTTTAAATTCAATTCTTTTAATCACAACCGCTACAATATGAATTTCACGGAAAACTCAAAGCATTTTAATTTTAATTCAAAGAATTCTTAACTAAGTGCTCGACCAAACCAAATCTAATACCCCTTGAGAGCGTGATTCAACGCTCCAGGGGGCCCTAATCTTCCCACCACCAAGTGGAGACCACACCGCGTGAACCCGAGACTAACAGAGCGCAACCACTAACAGTCGCCACTCGGGTTGTACGCCCTCACGGAGGCCGTCGGCAACAGAACAGCTTGACAAGTAAGTGGACTGTTGACGGCTTAAGGCTCAGTAGAGGCAGCCATGGTGGGAGCTAAGGCGGCAGCTAGCTAGGGCCGCCTCCATCAAATGGGGTACAGTGGTACACCAGTCGCGGCCACTCAGCTAACGGGAGTGAGAAGGGTCCAGCGGACCGATGAGTGGCCGTGAAGTTCCTCTTCGCACGTTGAGGGGGGGCGATGACACCCCCGCCCCTGGGGGAATGACCCCCCGACTGGTCGGGAGAGGGACCCCTTTCAAACGTTGGGGTCTGTTGGCTAGCCGGCGGGCGCCGAGCGTCACCCGTCAGAGGGCGTGGCGGAGCGCCCACGCCCGTGGGGGTCGAGGGCCTGGCAGCGCCCCGAGAGGAGACGCCGTTCGCACCCAGGCACAGTACGGCATGGTGATTGCCCTGGCAATGCAAACAGGGACGCCGGTGCGGCAGTCTCGCTGGAGGTGCCCTTCCACACATGAGTAGCACCAGCGGCGCTCCTTGGCGATAGTTCGCCTCGCCGGAACCGGCTTACTTAATAATTTCGGGCAAGACGTTACCCGGTGATCAGATGCTCGACAATAGGAGCAGGGGGGGGGGGTTGACGACGACTTGCCCGGCGGATTCCGCCTCTCACTGGGCACGGCTCGTAAGTCGTCAACGGTGACCGCCGCGTTCTCAATCTGCCGGCACTGCTCCTCCAAAAATCGCAGCAGGTCACAGAAGGGCGGAATATAGGAGGCCTCGTCCCCGCCGTACCTCTCCTCAAAAAGTATTCTAAGGTCGAGAGGTAGGCGGGACAGCACGATGCGGAGCAACAAAAAGGCCCATTCGCCCACTGGTAAATCCAGCCGCCTCAACGTATTACAGGCCACCAAGACTGGATCCAACAGGTCCAGACGTAGTCTGGCCCGGTCACTAAGCAGCGGAAGGCTCAGAAGCTGCTTAACATGTTCGTCCGCAATTTCCCGGACGTTGGCGTATCTTCTGGCTAGGAGGTCCCGAGCAGTCTGGTAGGCGTCGTCCGACAAGCTCAAATGGCTGACAACGCCCAGGGCCTCCCCCTCCAGTGAGGCCAGGAGGTACGCCATCTTCTGGCTCGGGGTCAAGTCACTTCGGGCGTCCACTAGGCCGTCGAAAAGACCAACGAAGGTCAGCCATTCGGAAAGGACCCCGGAGAACCTTGGCAAGTCCAGAGTTGGGAGTCGTCCCAACAGCTCCGGCTGAGGCTGCTTCCGAAAGGACTCAGGCAGGCCACTCATCCGAGCTTCACGCGCCTCCTCGGCATACCTGCCTTCAGCCTCGATCAACTCGTCCGTGAGCGAAAGGAACTGCTCATAGTCTGCGAAGCAGGAGTCCAGGACTCCCTTTTCCACATCCGAATCCTCGAGCTCAGCGTAAGCCTCCTCCACTGCAGCCCTTCGAGCATCGACCTGCTCGAACCGCTTCATCAAGTTATGGACCCTATCCGGTCGACCTATCAAAGCATGGGCGCTGGTGGCCCAGCGTAACTCAGTCCGCAGGCAGCGGATTAGCATCTTGGGCGAGGACATCACTACTAAATACAAATTACGACGCGGCTCGAGCACAATTACAAAAATAACAAATAACAAATACAAAAAAAAATTTACAGCTAACAAATGCAGTTCCTATCAAATCGAGTTGAATAGAAATTAAACAAATAAGAACCGCTATTTATCAAATCAAATACAAGTTAGTACAAAAGAAAAGACAAATCAAATTAACAATAACAAATACTAGTGCGATCAAATCAAGTTAAATTCAAATTACGTAATTACAAATTACTACTCTTCAGTTCAAATACAAATTGCAATACGAAAGATACATAACGAAGATACACATCAACAAAAAATGATCAACAAAAAATGATCAACAAAAAATGCCTATCTCGGAAATCGACCCTTGGATAAGTAATCCACTACAACTATCCCACAACGATAATTTACCGATTACGTAAAAATAACCATCTACCTACATGACGCAAACTCCCGCTTGCGCGCGAACCGGGAGCTGCTTTTCAAATTTACCCGCTAACAACAAAAAAATCAAGCCACCAAAGAAAGGAATTTTAATATTACGTATATAATAAAAAAAATATATTTTTACGTATTACGGACGGGCGTGATTGTAGCCACAAAATTAAACCAATCAACCCAACGCTCCCTGCTATCAAAATTGTTAAATTTTTATCAAACACTACGGTCGGTGGATCGACCGGGAATCGATCCCAGTACCGCGCTCTGCTACCAAATGTTACGGCCTGCAACTGCCTATCCCAGGAGTAGGATCCTCCGCGGCCCATGAACGGAAGAACCTACAAGCAGGTACAGGTCGGGCGTCCTAACGCCAAGGGTTAAGTTTCTAATTACATTAAACGATCAGGGGGGAGCGTTACAATTATTGAACAGAGCTTACTTACCTCTATCCAAAGCGACTGGTCCCTCAGGATTCCGTCAGGTCGCGTGTAGATGTGTAGTGCTAGGAAAGTAAGGGTCAGTGATGTGTATTTGGGTGTGGCTGGTAGTGTTATTGACCTTATTAGACCGTTCCCTCTGCAGCAGTTCGGCCCTCAGCTCCTCTCCAAACTACGGTCTCCTTCCGCAGTCACTTTCTTCGTTTTCGACGATAACAGTTCTGTAACTCTGTCGTACGATTAACTACCTTACAGAAGCCACCAACTCTCGTTTGTTATAACGCTTGACTCGCGAAAATGAACACAGAACGTACGGATCAAAGGTCACCGTTATTTCTAGAATATCAACTACCGCACTAGTAACTAATACGGTCGAATCCACTTATACAGATTCTGAATTAGGCCCTAAGTCCCGGGATGAAGCTAACAAAACAGGAATGCGCGTGACAATTCGCAGTGGTATATTTACTATACGCGCCTAACATATTCCGCCTCCGACCTCCCGACCAAGCACGCGTGCTCTCTCGACGCGATGAAAAGGACTACTAATTTTTTCTAGGACGCTCTTGACTCCCACCGTTCAGCAAGCTCGGACGTTCAACACGCACGAACTTCATCCCGTATCGGCCGAGCCGAGTGCCATCTAACGTCGATGCCTGACACTAACGCTTTTCCGCGAACAATATATATAAAACAAAGACAGATAAAATATTCAAAAGTGATCATTCATGTCTTATTAGCAACCATTGAGGTTAAGTTAGCTAGTTATTTTGATATTGCAGACAGACACTATAGTACGTGAGGGTAATATAGTCATCTGGTTAATATGGTCACTTTCTTATAACTCAAGAACTACAGCCTTGTTTGCATAGATGGCTTTGTGATACGATAGCTCTTTAGCAGTCAATCAAATAATAAAGGGTCAAAAGGGCGCTGCTTTATCGACGTCATTTTGACAGTTGAAATGATTGTAAATATTGTAGTCGATTTTAGTATTGTGTTGTGTAGTTATTACTTTTTAGTTGATTTTTCGAAGTGTTTCTAATTATTGCCAAAGCTTGTTTGCTATTGTTTCTTAATATGTTATTTATAGTACACGACTTTGTGTTTTGTCTCTGTTCTCCTCCTAATTTTCGCTTTATAGGAAGACAAATCTTACGGTCACCATATTACCCTCACCTATGTTATAATTTGAATATTTACTGGAGGCCGGCAACGCAACTGCGATTTCCCCTGCTGTTGCATTTGTTCATTTATTTATTTATTTATAATTAATTACAACGGCTTGCGCCAATGACAGTAATTAATAGGTAATACTAAACATATATATATGATCATAGATCATAATTAACATAATTCAAAAACAAATAACAAGTCAGAGATCAAACATACTTAACAATAACTAGAGGAAATAAAATAATATAAAACAGAATAAAGTAATAACAACATACAACTTATTTACCTAACAAACATGGCTTTCACATAACATGAGACAGTTTAACATGATCACCTTGAGTGTGTCATTAAAGATGTCACATTTCGGGACTGTCTCCATTAAGGAGTTTAAAGCACCATGCATGCGACACAACGGGGATTGCGCGCGCGACACAGTGCGGCAATGGGATGTGACGAACAGCCGGTGTCGTCGAGTAGGCCTATGACGCAGGTAGTAGTTAGGCACATAAAGTGTACACAAAGTATTGTGCAGCTCTGGGGAATCTACCATGCTCCTTAAAATTTTTATGGCAATTAGGATCTGACCTCTGGCTCTACGCACTGAAAGGAAATTATATCCTAACATTCCCAGCAAGAAAAGAGTAGGATACATAAATGGATAATATCCGTAAATCTTCTTAAATAAAAAACGCAGGAAGGCTTTCTGAACCTTTTCAATCAACAATTCATATGTGGATTCGTGGGGATTCCAGACGGCTGCAGCAAATTCTAACTTACTTCAAACTAGACAGTTAAATAATAATTTGGTGACAATAGGATCATTGAAATCACGGGCATTGCGTAGGACAAAACCTAGGCGTCTGTAAGATTCTGAAGCTAGGGCAGACATGTGTGCATGGAAAGTCAATCCGCAGTCAAATGTCACACCAAGATCTCTAATGGTTGACACGCGCTTTATTTCAACACCTGCTAATGTATAGGTGGCATGTGTAGGTTGTAACTTGTGGCTAAAGGTCATGACGTAACATTTGCCGGCATTAAACATCATTTTATTATCTATACTCCACTTATGGATTCGGTCGATGTCACTTTGAAGATGTTCGGGAGTTACATCCTTATCAATCACTTGGACTAATTTCAAATCGTCAGCATATAGGAGGCATTTGGCATACTTTACTACTTTAATGAGATCGTTAACCATAATGAGAAAGAGAAGGGGGCCTAAAACTGAACCTTGGCTTACACCTGAGCGCGTATGATATGACTTCGAAATAAAGGATCCATGGCTAACATACTGTTTTCTATTTGAAAGGTAATCAGCAAAAAATTTTAGAAGTTTTGGGGTAAAACCCATGCTGTATAATTTGCTTAATAGAATATCGTTATCCACTACATCGAACGCCTTTTTAAAATCTAAATATAGCACATCTACTTGTTGACCTTTATCCATGTGAAGAGATATATAGTCAACGATGGATAACAAGTTAGTCTCTACTGATCGATCCGGTCGGAAGCCATGCTGCTCCTCACAAAGCCCGCGTATTTACCTGCGCGTATATTTCTTTGTGAGCAATATTCTCAAAAAGTTTTGCTGCGCACGACACTACTGCGATAGGACGATACTCTTCAACCAAGGTCTTATTGCTTGTTTTAGGTATCGGAGTGACTTTCGATATCTTCCACTGTTCTGGGTATACGCCGGTGTTTAAAGCCAAGTTAAAAATATAGGTAAGTACAGGAGCAAGAATCTCCTTGCATCCTTTTAAGATGTAAGCTGGGACTTTATCTGGACCCACAGAACTAAGTGGTTTTAACTTATATATTCCTGATTTTACTTGTAATAAGGTAAAAAAGCTTATGTTGATATGTCCATCGCATGACAAGGGAGTACTAGATATTATATTGTTGAAATCCAATATGGGACTATTGGGTAGAAACACACTAGCAAAATAATTTGCAAAGGCATCTGCAGCTTCACTATTGGAAAAACTACAGCCTTTGTAGGCCACAGAGGGCTCAAAGCCACCCTTAGTTCGAAGGCTACTAATATGATTCCAGAATTTTTTGGATTATTCTTAATGCCATTTTCAACAGCTGCTAAATAGGCATTGTATGCTGACTCGATGCGTCCCTTGAGTTCTAACCGCAGTATGGAAAATGCTTTGTAGACATTCTGATTATTATATCGTTTCCATTCTTTATGGAGTTTAATTTTGCGATTTACATCTTTAATTATATCATGTGAAAACCAGACAGGATAGCGTTTCCTGTTTGAAGCTTGTCTGCTTTTCTTAGGTACGCAAAGATCAAAAATATTATATAAAACTTCATAAAATTGACTAGTCGCAGATTGCACATCTGAGGCATTAAATACACAACCCCAATCCACTGTAGACATCATCTCATATAAAACAGAAAAGTTAGCTTTATTAAAACTCCAATCAGAGGTTGAGTCAAAGTTACTAGGCTTAATATTTTCGTTACAATTATTTGATAAGATGTTAAGAGCAATATCCAAAGGAGGATGGTAGGAGTCCACATTAACAATGCCCCCAGTGTCTGAACTATTTACTTGCACTGCGCAACTAGAGACCTTTATAAGGACAACATCTAATTTACCACCAAACTTATTATAAACGTTATTCTTGTCAGACAAGGAACAAAATGAGAGGAAATAACCATAATAATTACATACATTCTTGGAAGCACTATTTAAATTAATATCACCAATAATAAGTACGGTTCCTTTAAGGTCATTTATAAAACTCTCAACTTTAAAAAACCAATCAAAATATACAGAGTCTGTAGCGCTGGGAGTTATGTACACTACACACACATAAACACTGCTCTTCCGGTAGGAAAATTCCACCCAGAGATCTTCGCCATTAAGAGTTTCAAACTCACGTACTCGGTTAGGTGTGATACCTTGCTTAGACGCTAATAGGACACCACCGCCGTAGCCGCGTCTGTCTCGGCGTGTGACATTCCATCCGCTGAGGACTAACTCAGAATCCTCAACAGAAGAGTCTAGGAATGTCTCAGTGGCTCCCAAGAGGTAATGTTCCATGAGCGACAAATTAGTTCTCCACAAATTGAGTTTGGTCTTAATGCCGCGAACATTCTGACAAAAGATACCTAACGAGGTTATTCTTTTCCGGACTGTAAACTGGTTAGATGGCTCAGAATGCAGAATGTTTACGTAGTTATAGAAAAACCTGCGAGTTTATCTGTTGCGATTCTTTAGGTAATTCATTTAGGCTTTGATTTTCTAGGAAGCAGTCAACCTCCTGGTGCAAAGTATTCAGGTTGCCTAGATCAAGAATTAGGTCTTGCAAATCCGATACGACAATCTTTAAACCATATTTATTTAAAGAGCCACAGCGTTTGTTGTACGTACCATAGTGATATGGTAGGTTAAGGATTGAATCTAGGATGTGCGCGTAATTAAATGAGTTTACATCTAAATAAAGAAGGTTGTTAAAAGTTTCTCTGCGACTGTTAAACATTATGTTAACATTCATGGGCAGCGGTAGTCACTTACCATTCTGTCAGCCGCATGCTCGTTTGCCCCCATTTCTATAAAAAATACTACAGATAGACACTTCAATTTCATTTAAGTATATGTATAGATTAGAGGTAGACACTTCAATTTCAATGTATAGATTAGTTTAAAAAATTGGAGAATACTTTTTTCCGTAGGTACAATCAATTTTGAAACTAAAATGATTTACTTCCTGCTAATTTACGAGTATAAATGATTAAAAGCGAATCTCTTGATTAAATAAGAGCAAAGAAAGGACAGAAAGTCAGTCTCTAGTCTTAAGATTTCAATAGCTGACAGGTAAGAGAGTATTGGAGTAATAACAATCTCAACTTAAGTAATAGGCCGCCATGAACCTGTGCGTTTTGACTTTAATTAAACTTCTCTCGTTAATTCTGAAGTAATAGGACAGGGGTTCCCAAACTTTTTCAGTTCGCGGCGCACTTACAGATTTAGTATGTTTTTGTAGTCAAAATAGGGTACAACGATACTAGGTAGATAGGCACAAAAATTAAAACATTCAACGAATTTTTTTATTTATATTGACACACAAAAATGAATTATTTATTTAAAAAAAAATAAGAAATAAAATACAATAACAACTACGACAATGTCACGTGTGAGCTTGGTGATGTCCGCACATTTTTTTCACAGCTTTGCGTTAAGGATTGACATCGCTACTCCCATTTCTTGCTCCACATTGATCTTTCAGCGACATTTGCTTTTTATTTATAGCTACAGCTGAAAATGTTGTTTACTTTGTACCCGCGAATACTGAAACTTAACTTCGGAATAATGATAAACAGGAGCACCTTAAGGCGCATCAGGCCGCACACTTTAGGAACCACTGGTATAGGATATATTTCAATGTCGATGGAGTCAATTTATAACATTGATTTATCCTTAATGGTAACTTTTGATTAGTTTTGAATTTGGTAAGATCGACAGAATATTTTAAGAACTATTGGTTTTATTATACTGAAATATATTTAGCGCATTATACAATTAGTATTTTGTTAGATTTCGCTGTTAAATCAGAAATTGACATAAATCGTATTATATAGAGGAAGTGGTAGTTAGTTGCACTTATGTTGTAGCAATGCTATTGTTATAGTTGTAGCACAAATGTGTCAGTTCTACTGGGGAAGGACACTCTCACAGAATAGATAAGCGTAACATAGCAGCTTAAAACTGCTGTGTTTCGTATGGGGAGTGTAGAGGCCCTGTTTACTGAAAACGAGGCATACCATCTTAGTCCTCAGGGGTGACAACGTAACTGGATTTTCTTTCTTAAAGGAGGAAAGACGTAAATATCTATGGGCCACAGTATCCACCTACAATCAGTTGGACTCGGTGCTTGTTTGTCACACTTGCTATAATAACTAGCTGTAAAACTTGCCACCGTGTATTGATGTAAAGTAACAGACAATTCGCAACTCAATCACCTTGTATTATTAGCCTTAAAAATATAATTTAAAAAAAAAAACATAAACACTCACGCCTGTCACCCAGAGGGGTAGGCAGAGACTATGGAATTCCATTTGGCACGATCCTGACACACCCCTCTCACTTCCTCCACATCCATATACCTACGCATACACGCTCGTCGGTTAAAGGTACTCTTAATTTGGCCATTTTCAATATTTCGCCAATTTGGTCGATAAACTTTCGCCTAAAGCGACCCTTCCCGACTCTGCCGTTCACTTCTGCAACATAAATTTGCTTTGTCACTCTTTCCTCATTCATTCTTTCTACATGACCAAACCACCGTATTTTTAAACTCCCACCCATACTCACAAGTTTGTAGATTGGAGTTTCAAATACCGCCAATTATTAGTCGTAGGAGCCAGTTTCGTTATTAAGCGATCCTTCATCCTTTTTTGCTATTAAATTAAGTACTTGGGCGACCGAAATTTTAAACATACATTTAGTTAAACTTGAAAAGTAAAATAATATCAAAATACATAATTATGCCCCGTGGGTGTCGTAAGAGGCGACAGGGGGAAACTGAAACAGGGGATGGGTTGCACCATGTTCCTGATAACAACTGAAAATAATAAAAAAAACTGCGGTTGCCAACCTGCCTGCCAAGCTTATCAACTATGGTAAAATGCTCGCTAAGAGGAAATCTTATTGGGGGGCCTATGTTCAGCAGTGGACTTTTATAGACTGTAATGGATGTAATGGAAATGGATACAAAAATTGGTCACTTAAATTATTGAATAAAGTACATTACAGTTAAGTTAATTTGTGCTCCGTTAGAGATGTCACGTATTTTACGTGTCCCGTTGCAATTGGCCATTTTTAAAATTATTATTGTTGTTTTCTAACGATCAATTACAATATATTAGTTTGAAGCAATGTTTAAATTCAGAATACGAAATAAATTTACATGAAACGTGAATTCCTTTTTGTTGCCATTGTAAATCATTGACACGCATTCGAAACTCGTTAAAAGTTTTATCGATAGATGCTTGCCATCAGGAAGTCAATTTAACTTGAAGTGAACGGATTCTAAGCATTTTATTTTAATTCTTTTTGAATGACAGTTATCGAAGTGTAAATTTATAATATGCAATGTTGTCTTAAATAAATTAAATTATAGATAACAATGAAGCATGTACAATGGTCTAATAAAGGCTCCAGAGCCAAGGAGATATACTTTTAATATCGAGATATTTAAGAATTTCAACATTCTATAATATAAATACTGAAATTGTATTTAAAATGTATGCTTAAACAATTAAGTCGAATACTTTAATTGAGTTAATATTTTTATGTTTAACTAGCAACCTGCTCCGGTTTTGCCTGGATTGGACCTATTATTGTGACATTTAATATAATCAAAGACCATTTATTTCACCAAATTTTCGTTATTTCCAATCTCTTCAAGTTTTACGGATAAAATTTAGCATAAATCCCTGTTGCTATTCCGAGACAAACAGACAGACAGAGAATTTTTTAAGTTAATTTATTAGTTAGTTATGTCTTAATATCCTGCAAATAATCACCTGAGTTTAATAAAAGCCAGTTATTTTAATAATACGCACATACACTTCAATTATATTTATATGAATATATGTACACACTAATAGATTTTTATTAAGCTCCGAAAGTGTAATTAAAATCTTTTAAATCGAATAGAATACCGTCAAAATCAGAAAAAAATTAATTGAATACGAGAAAAAGTTATGAGCTTCACTTTTCTAGATTGAATTTAAAGCTAGATTTCTAAAAACCCGTATATAGGTTGTAACTTTAACATTAACATGTAGGATATTACGAAAAAGAAAAATAAAAAGTAAAACACAGCCTATAAAATTCCACTGCAGAACAATCCATTTCATAGGGTTTTTTTCCGACAGGTTGGCAACCGCAGATTTTTTATTATTTTGAGTTGGTATAAGAAAGATACTACTGCACTTTCCCTGTTTATGGTATTATTATATTTTTTATATTGTTAGATTCACAAACGGTCCGGCTGCAATCAACTTCAGACGTAAAATGCATTGTGACTGAAGACTGAGTAATAAGATACAATACCGTACATGCTGTAAACTAGCTTTAACTACCTGTAACTGGCTGCTTATAGTTTGTAACTGGCTTCCTCTTTAAACCGGAACAAAGCAGTGGGTGCTAAGCAGTTTTTTGGCAAGACATACTCGTATATATCTTACAATCCGCCCCGTCATCGCACAGGTGATTTCTCGATCTGCAGGTGATTTCTCGAGTGCCACTTACCCAGTACAATTGTGCATCTAAGCCATTTTTGAATCAACTGAATCACACACACACACACACGCGCACACAAGCACACGCCCACGCACTCACACGCACACATGCACACACACACACGCGCACACACACGCGCGCACACACACGCGCACACACACGCGCGCGCACACACGCGCACACACACGCGCGCACACACACGCGCACACACACGCACACATACACACGCGCACACACACGCGCACGAACACACACGCGCACGCACACACACGCGCACGCACACACACGCGAACGTACACACACGCGCACGTACAAATACGCGCACGCACAACAACCCGCACGCACACACACGCGCACGCACACCCACGCGCACGCGCACACACACGCACGCACACACATACGCACACACATACGCACGCACGCACGCACCCACGCGCACACACGCGAACGCGCACGCGCACACGCACGCGAACACGCACGCGCACACGCACGCGCCCGCACGCACGCGCACGCGCATACGCACGCACGCAAGCACGCACGCAGGGCACGGTCCTTTTGTTTTTGTATTCGCGCGATTAAAAAATTATGCCTTAAATTGTTAGCCGTTTGTTTTGTTTAGTTATAATTATTGTTTTTTCGGCTGAGTAATAGCGAAATTTTCGGTGTTTTGAGCAGCTTTGTATAAATTTATTTTACTAAATACACTTTGCCTTACTCCGGGCAACAAAGTACTTTTTTACCTCGACCTCAGCCGCCGTCTTGAGTAGTCGTTTGATTACAGCGGTTCGTGCTGAAAAATATCGATCGCTTTAGAAATACAAAATATTCCAAAAACCAAATTTGATACATACTTGACCAAGGTAAGATATTATTATTTTTTTTAAAATACAAATTTTATCACCATATTTTGTTTCGCTAAAAGTACGCAATACTTATATATAAATACTAGCTGATCCCCGCGACTTCGGCCGAGTGGAGTTATTTTTCACGGAACCCTAAAATAAAAGCAGCCCAAGTTACTCCTTATAACATCAGCTATCTGCCAGTGTGTATAAATATTGACATTAATATTTATGCGATACTAACGTCACTCAACTTGTTTGCCTTCCCGGCACCCCTCCTCTCATACTTAAACTTTATGGTATGGTATTAAAGTTCAAATTGATTTTTAAGTATTATTACGAATCTTTTGTATGGGAATATAGAAAAGTGTTGTTTTTAGACTTTTTAA
This sequence comes from Parnassius glacialis, assembly GCA_033319125.1. Taxonomy (NCBI): domain Eukaryota; kingdom Metazoa; phylum Arthropoda; class Insecta; order Lepidoptera; family Papilionidae; genus Parnassius; species Parnassius glacialis. The sequence continues at coordinate 6,590,432 of JAVANC010000026.1, read as the reverse complement.
GGCAATTTTTTAAATTTTTCTCTCCGTAAGAACTATCTTCGTACTTCAAGGAATATTATAAAAAAGAAATCAGTTCAACTGCTCTCGAGATTTGCGCTTAGCAACACATTCAGCGATTCATTTTTATATTATAGATATCAGTATATACGTCTTGGACTTTATGAAGTCACCTGAAAGTGTACTCCGATATCTGCAACTGGACCTCCTCGACTAATAGAACTAGCTGTGCGGAGATTGTGCTCGTTATATCAGTTATGATGAGACCTTACCCCGACTTGAAGGTGTACTTCGGTGAATGCCATTGGAACTCCTCGACGAGTAGTAATAGCTTGGGCTCGTTTTGTTAGTTATGATGAGACCTTTCTTCCAAATAGTGGCAGATTATCTTTAAGGCAAACTAAGCACGTGCCTAGGGGCGCAAGCTTGAAAAGGTCCGCGCGGAAGTTTTAAAAAAAAATAATCATCGTATTTGATTACTCCTAAATCGCTCTTACTCTCTCATCACATTTTTTATTTTTATGTCCCCCTGTTATTCGTACTCGTATCCTAATTATTTTGCAATTATTAAACTATGTTATAAATTATAATACTATTTACTTGCTAAATGAGTACATTTAATTTATAATGCATATATAATGGCTCCTAGGGGCGCCGGTGAGTTGCTCGGCTAGCCTAGGGAGCAGTAAACATTTGATTCGCCTCTGCCTCCGTTCTTGATAGCGACCTCAAAGTGTACTTCGATGAATACTACTGGAACTCCTCGAAGAGTTGAACTAGGTTTGCCGAGCTTGGCCTTGTTTCATTAGTTATTACCTGCGGACTTGAAACAGTGATCTGAAGGTGTACTTCGATGACTGCTACTGATACTTCTCGACGAACAATAATAGGTGTACCGATTTTGGGCTCGTTTTGTAAGTTATGATGAGACCTTACCTCAGGTCTTGATAGAGTGATTTTAAGGTGTATTTCGGTGACTGCTACTGGAACTCTGTGATGAATAAAACTACAATTTATATTTTTTAATTTTTTCACTATCATATGAGCATTATGATTGGGGCACTTTTGGATTTTACAAACTTTTTTTTATTAAAGTTTGACAAAATTAAAATTATCGGAAAATTGGAAGTATAGTAATAAAGTAATTAGTGAACATTAGTGTGTATTTAAACTACTTTAAAAAAATTACGTATAATCAATGTAATTTTTAGTGCGCTTAAGGCATGCACAATTGGATTCACCAATAGTTTTTCTTATATATTAGATAAAAATAATGTTTTTGGTTAGTGGGTGATGAACCAATTTAATCATACATTTAAGTAACACGGTAGTACATAAATATACAACGTGAATAGACTTTACTTACATTTGTTTCAGTTTAAAAGCCATAGCTCTTACTGGAACTCGTTTTAATACTTTTATCTAATGAACGGCAACGATGGAAGTTTGATTAATACTCTCCTGCGGGTGCGTTAAATACAGTTTTCAATAGAAAATATATTCAAAAACTTTTTATTACGTAGCTTAACTTCTAGAGTGCTGGCGATAAGCAGAAATGATTTTATATTCATGCTTAATTACGTTTCTGGTATTTTAAGCATCATTTTGTAACGAAAATCTAAGGTTATCCATCACTAAATCAAGTTTCTTTCATAAAAAGTCTCGTGATCTCCAACAAATGGCGTCATAATCATTTCTTATATAAATAATGTCATGTGACATCGAAGCCTAAATCGCGCTAACAAAGTTCCGCAGTTAAAGCAGCTTATATAGAATAGCTCCGAACTACCATTTGGAGCGTTGGCCGCTCCCCGGGCAGAACACCTTGCCCGGCGGGAGATCTCCCCTATTTCTTTCACCGGCCACATTGGTGACCCCGACGTGATATGAACACGCAACCAACAACCTTCTGAAAACTACAACTTCAAGCTTTCGAAATCGTCCTCAAGTAACCCATTCATTCGCTCCCGAGCTGATATTGTCTGCTGTCTTCACATTCTGCAAGCTATCTAGCTTTACAAAAGTTCATCGCAGCACTGGAATAATAATGCTACCTGTTCCTTCAAGCTACTCTCTGCGCTACAGTGTTCGGCACGGCTCTGAGCCTTACTGCTCGCTTCTGCTTCACGGCACTCTCGCAGATTACTTGCCTTCTGCTGGATTCTCCGCAGATTTATAAGGCAGACTTTTGGCACTTGCTGCGGCTCATCGTTCTCATCGGCATCACTTGCAAGTGCGTAGTACGGTATGCATTACACACCGGAATATCATTCGCACCGGCGTCACTTGCCCTTACGCACACAGCATGCATTCACCACCGGCATTAAGGACGCACCGACAATCGACTGCACTATCGACCTCCGGTCTGAGCAGGGGGGTGACGTGACGGCTTTGCCGTCGCGCCACAAGCGAATCACATCGAAACCTAAATCGCGCTAACAAAGTTCCGAAGTTAAAGCAGCATATATAGAAAGCTCCAAACTACCAATTGGAGCGTTGGCCGCTCCCCGGGCAGAACACCTTGCCCGGCGGGAGATCTCCCCTTTTCCTTTCACCGGCCACAATAGATCTACCTTTTAAAGATCCATTGATATAAATTTCGTTATATGATTCTCGTATGTTTACTATTTTTACATTTGTTATTGCCGTAACTAGGTATATCTCCGCTATGAAAAGATATTGCGAAAGCAGAAAAATAGGCGAGGTAGTATTTTATTCGAAATGTAAATATCTACAGAAATTTGAAATTTTGACGCCTAGGACGCGTAGTGGATTTGCTGCAGCGCCGCGGTCCGCAGGTTCGATTCCAGCATAGAATATGTTTTAGTATCTTCAACATATTATAATTGTTACGCATCTTGGTGTTATCTACGTGCAATTTATTTATGTAAACTGTTTCTAGGGGAGTAGCTTTAAAAAGGCATATGATCTAAAGTAATTGGACGCAGGCTGCTCTAATTTACAAAAAAGTTATGACGCAGTTAGTTAGCGAAGCTGGTTCAGCCCGTGTTGAATAAATATATTTTATAAGGGTTACGAGTGTGTGCTCGACACAGTCCACTTGGTGGTATGTAGATACGGTGGCCCATAGACATGTTAACCTCGATTAAAATTCATCATTGCCACCACTGATGACAAAAATGCTCACTATGCGTAACACACACATTTAAGCTTACTGATTAATTGCGTGATGTGATTATTTTGCTTCTAATAACGTATTATATGGCGCAGAGAAACGTCGAACGTACCTCTTCTCAGCCCTCCGAGCCAACATGAACTTCCTCAAATGTCAGAAGTGAAGAACCACATTTCATTTCCAAAGTCCAGTACTTTTTATCATTTTATTTGGCATGTCTAAAATAACAAACCCACTTTAATATTCATTAAAAAGGAATACGTTAGAGCTCAATCTGAATGACAGATGGAGGAGGAATATGATAAGAGAAAAGTGTGGTTTGTAAGATGATGTTAAGGAAGGAATCTTTCGATGGTTTGCTCATGGAAAAAGAATGATTGAGGAAAGAGTGACAAAGCAAATTTATGTTGCAGAAATAAATAGTCGAGCCACTAAGGCCCACCCTAGACTGAACTTTATCAACCAAATTGGCTTTATATTTTGAAGATGAGCTAAATTAAGAGAACCCTTAATCGCTAAGCATGTATGCGTAGGCACATGGATGTTAAACGAGGTGAGAGAGGTGTGTGAAGGCCGTACCAAACGGAAGTCAGTAGTCTCTGCCTACGCCTCTGAGTGACGGGCGTGAATGATTATGTATGTATGTACATATTATGTAAAGAGGCCTCTATTACATTTTGAGTAACAAACAGAAGGTGGACAACACGCTGTCACTTAGTGAAACCTTATATTACTAAGTGGACAGGGAGTGAAGTTATGATTTTAGTTTGAAGATAAATTACCTTATTTAAATTGAGGGTTGAATCCTGCTTGCTATTATGTTTATTGTATTAGGAAGTATGTTGAATGTGGAAGTTGTATTTTAGGTTCTGTGTTCTAATCTCAGGCAACATAAGGAGCATAAACTTAAGTTTCTCTACGTGATAGAAGTAACTGACATAGCTCAACGGATCAGTAAGCTGAAGTGTTAATGGGCTGGATATATAGCTAGGAGAACTGACAATAGACGAGGAAGAAAGTTTCTCGAGTGGCATTCTCGTTCGGGTAACCAAAGTGTAGTGCGGCCCCTCACTAGATTGAAGGACTACTTAGTAAGACATGATTTCGATGAATGCAGTTGGCTCAGGATTGTCTTTCTGGTATTTGTGACGAGCTGTAATGATGATAACGATGCAATATTAATGACAGGAGGTACAGCGGGAATGTTACTAGTGAGTGCAAATTCCCAAGTGACAAACGAATTTGTAGTCCACCTCATGGTAAGTGGATACAGCTTACAAATGCGTTGTCACCTCTGAGGCTTAAGATGCAATGCCTCACAACCTATAATTATACTGGCCCTTCAGGTCAGAACACATTATTGTAAGCACTGCTATTCGGTGAAAAAAAATGTATGAGGGTGGTACCTACGCAGACGAAGTCCTAACAATCATCTTAGTAATGAGAAAAGTGCCAAGAACAGACACGTAGAAAACTTAATAATAATTACAAAAACATGCCGTCGCAAGCTTCAAATGTGTGAACCTGACAGTTATTTTGCTTAAAGTTGCGCAAAGCGCGTAGGTATGTTCTACTAGCGCCTAATAATCAAGATTCCAACGTTTTGTCGCATAAAATTGTATCTAACAATCATACTGAACATATAAATAATATAAAAAGCACATTGTCAGAAAGATAAATGATTGTTGAATTAATCAAGTCCGCAAACACGATAACTTTTGAAAATATTAATTGTTTAACTCAATCTATTTTTAAATATCTTCACTTCACTGAATGTAATTGGCAGTGTAATTTTGTTTTGTTTAGCTATAATTAATTTTTTTCGGCTCCAAAATGCCGAAATTTTCGTTAATTTGGTAGCCTTGTATGTAAATTATTTTTCTAAATATGCGGAAGCCGCACTCCGAGCTACAGCCACAGAGTACTTTACTCACTCACTCAGTTCGGCGTCAGTTGCCGTTGTGAGTGGACATTGTTTCAGTTGTTTGCAGCGGCTCAAAAAGGCTGTACAAATACACAATATTCGAATAACCAAATTTCTTAAATACTTGATTATAATAATAATGAGAGATTTTTTTTATTACAATATTTTAAAAGCACAGAATAAATAATAGTAGTACGTACTAAAAGTAAGTAGTATCAAGTTTTTGTCATGGGTGACATTTTCATGGTTTTCGAGGGTGTTGAACCCGATAGGGTTGTTGAAATATAAATCCAAGATGGCGGCCGCAATAGGTATCAATTTTTTCATCATGGGTGTCATTTTCATGGTTTACGAGAGTGCTGAAGCCGATAGTGCTGTCAAAATGTAAATCCAAGATGGCGACTGAATTAGGTACCAAGTTTTTCATCATGGGTGTCTTTCTCATGGTTTTCGCGGGTGTTGAAGCCGATAGTGCTGTCGAAATGTAAATCCACGGTGGCGGCTGCAATAGGTATCAATTTTTTCATCATGGGTATCTAGTTCCGTATAATCATGTTATACGTAATTTTTTTAATGCGCTTAAGGCATGCCTATTTGGATTTACCAATTTATTTATATTTAAATACGTCTTGGACTTTATGGAGTTACCTGAATGATGATATGATGATCATAATATGAGCATTATGAATCGTGTACTTTTGGATTTTCCAAACTTTTTTTAAATTGAAGTTTGACATAAAATTATTGGAAAATTGGAAGTATAATAATAAAGTTATTAGTGAAAAATTGTGTGTATTTTAACTACTTTAAAAAGTTTCCGTATAATCATGTTACGCGTAATTATTTTAATGCGCCTAGGGTATGCACAATTGTATTTGCCAATATATTTTATTATTTTCTGTAGCTTTCACGAAAATGCTGCTGCCGATCAATTGCTTAATTTTCTCTCTTCAACTTCTCTTACTATCGTAAGATTCTATATGGAGCAGTGGATATTCTTACACCGTCACGACACGGTTTCGACGGAATGGAGTGGTTAACTTACACCTCCACTGTATTGTAAGACAATCGTGAGTATTACGACAAATCCTTCTTTCACTACAAGAGGCACATGTCCAGCATTGATCCTTATGGATGTCATGGAATTTTGAAGAGAAACGACTATCTGATGAATTACGCAGCGTTTGAGAGGTTTAGTTGTCATTAATATAGTGCTTAGTAATATTTTCTTCAAATAAAAAATCCGGGTTCGGATGTTGAATCAAATGCAATTTATTCTTCTTCATCAGTCCCTAAAAGTCCACAGCCGGTCATGGGTATCTCCTGTTGTAAAGAGGATTTGCCTTCTTCGTCATACTTTAGCAGGCACATTAACAAACCATCACAACTTTGATGCAGCTGCCGGTCGCACTTCTATATGTTTAACGTCTGGTGTAAACGAAATGGTTACACTGCCATCTATTGAAAACCGATTTTTCTGGCATTTTCCATCGTCGCTTACGACACCTACAAGAAGAAATTGATTCTTTTACACCGCCACCATATGGCACTCTCATAATATGTCGGCGCGTCTATAAAATACCGTTTTTATATGATAAGGGTGACAAACGAGCAAACAGTCCAAATGATGGTAAGCGGTTGCTGCGGCCCATAGACATCTACATCTATCTTCGATTACAAATCAAAATGTAGATGCGTTGTCACCCGTGAGGACTAAGATGGAATGCCTCATTTCCAGTAAAAAGGGTCTCCGGTTCTCTACACTCACCATTCGAAACACAGCAGCGTTAAGCTGCTATTTTACGCTGCTATTCTGTGAGAGCGTGGTCGTTCTCCGCTCGAGCCGACCTATTCTTGTTTGCAACCACGTAGTTGAATTGAGAGTGAGTGAGAGGTTGCGTCACTCATCGATACGACGATGATAGCGAGTTAGAATTGAGGGTATATTGAGAAACCCCACTTGTTTGTGCAGTATAAAATTCACTTTAGACTCCATGCGCGAGAGATTCCGCTTGAGTCATTCTACGAGTGAAGTCATTCTACGATTGTTAAGATAGTGTCGTGGTTCTGTCTGTAGTACATAATAATAATAAAAAAATTGCGTAAATCGAACCAAAAATTAATATTAAAAACTAAAGGTAGCCGGGCTAACTGTGACATCGGGACGTCACGTATCTCAATCCCCCCCGTGACCATGGGTTGCTGTAAAGCACCCGAAACGTCGGGAATTAAAATAGTAAATTAAACGCCATAAAATCCGTCCGTTAAAAAATAGTTTTATTCAATGTGCAGTGTTCGCGTAAATATAATATGAAATCATTATATAATAGTTAAATTTAAATACGCTATACATTGTTCTTATAATAGAGCTCGTTGTTACGCCAATGTTGTACACCGAAAACACTTTTATCGCGACATGTCAGTAAAGAGCTTAATTCGCAGCCTATTTTTAGTCGACACATTTACATCCAAGCTTTAACCTGGCTGTACTTTAATTTTATGCATATTTATTTACAAATTACATCAAGATTCGCGTATGGTTTCATAGTATGAAAATTGATTATTCCATTTCATCATGTAGGTGTAGTAAAAGGTGCCTTTCAGGAAAAGCTTTAGGTCAAGGTAGCTCAGTCATCAGGTATTGCAATCATCAATATATCTGCCAAGTCTGGTGATTACGGCAAATTGAATAGTAGGGATACGCAGCATCTACTTATGAATAGGATATTGTGTATTAGTACTATTAAAATAAAACATCCAAGATTGAATGGGGCTCTACAAGATTGAATGGGGCTCTACAAGATTGAATGGGGCTCTACAAGATTGAATGGGGCTCTACAAGATTGAATGGGGCTCTACACTCTATTGTGAAAAGTCAGAATATGTCCAAAAAGGCACGTATGGCAATTCACAATACTGTGTTGGTGCCTACTTTAATGTATGGTAGTGATAGTTGGGTGTGGCAGAAGAAGCACGAGAGTAGAATAAATGCTGTAGAAATGCGGTCATTACGTAGTATGCTAGGGCTGAATCTGAATGACAGGGTGAGAAATAGTGTGATAAGAGAAATGTGTGGTTTGCAAGAGGATGTTGTGACTATGATTAAGAAAGGAATGCTTCGGTGGTTTGGTCATGTAGATAGAATGAATGAGGAAAGGGTGACAAAGCAAATTTATGTTGCAGAGGTGAATGGCAAAGTCGGGAAGGATCGCCCTAGGCGAAAGTTTATCGACCAAATTGGCGATATATTGAAAATTAAATCGAGCGTGAATGCGTAGGTATATGGATGTGGAGGAAGCGAGAGAGGTTTGTCAGGATCGTGCCAAATGGAAGTCCATAGTCTCTGCCTACCCCTCTGGGTGACAGGCGTGAGTGTTTATGTTTTTTTTTATGTAAAATAAAACATAATATGTAAATTTCTATACAAACATGTGGTTACTACATTGTTCATTCGATTATTTATTACATCCTCTAAATCAAAAGCCCATTGCTGAACATAGTTCTCCTTCATAGACTGACACAAAGGGTGGATATATGCCACACTTGCCACTAGGCAGGCAGGCTGACAACCACAGTTTTTAATATATGAACACTTAACATAAAGGTTCTCCTGTCTACTTCCTGTTTCTAATATGACATGATATGGCTCGTGGGTTTTCCAACACCACCACTACATGCCAAGCTTAAATTACTGTAACTGTTAATTAATGGTCCGGCACAACGTCCAGTACAGTATACGAGTATATGACGTGGTTTTACGTGGTAGAGCCACGCTGCAGCTATTTTATGTCTGCAGCACGAATAGCTCAGCTTGACCGGTGATTCTAGAATAAAATAGCAGCTTCATACTGCTGTGTTTCATATGGGAGTGTAGAAGAGAACCTAAGACTCTTTTTACTGGAAATTTCATCTCAGTCCTCAGGGGTGACAACGCATTTGCAGTATAATTCTTAATCAAGGATAAATGTAGATGTCTATGGACTATAGCATCCACTTACCATCAGGTGGTCTGTGAGCTCGCATATCAACTTTATTATAGACAAAAAAAATAACTGCTGTATTTCGCGTGTGGCCAAAACTTAAAGTGACGGTAATAAAATATTCTGCTTACCTCGTTGGTCCAATGGAAGTAAACGCGATTGCTGAACATGAGGTCCTGAGTTCATGTGTCAAAAAGTTTTCATTAGCAGCCCGGTGTCAGGAAGTCGGTGGTGTTAACTTCCATGCCTCGGAAAGCACCTAAAGTTGTTGATCCTGCGCCTAATTTCTATTCGGTCGTGTAGGCTTGCCGTCCCATCGATCTATGAGAGTTAGCACTATAATCCTGTTTTAAGCAGATTACATTGCAGCTAGCCTACATTTAAACTGACTATCGTGACCTAATTTCAGTCGGGAGGACTATTATTATAAAATAAAAAATGTGTATCTAAATCAATAATTACGTATAATATGTCAAGACATACAACATCGGTACATTACCAATAATATCAACGAGAAAAATATTAATCTTTGGAGAAAATAAAATAAAAGAAAATACCATTAAATGAAGGTAAAGAAATATATAACTAATTATATAGAATTATAGAAATATAGTTTTTTATTATTTATTTTAGTTATAATATTATATTACTAATTATATAGAATAATATTCTCTCACTCATTCTATCAGTATAAAGTATCGCGCAGTGACTAAAAGAATCAGTCGATAATTCTACGAGTTTCATTGTTGTTACGCCACACCACAACAGCAATCACAGCGCACCATTCAAGCCAGCCAATCCTAGCCAAGCCAAGCGGAAGCCACCACTCTAACCACCGGGTATCTCTGGTGTGGGGTAGTGCTATATAGTGTCTTACAAGCTCAATTTTGGGAAGTGATCACACTACCGCTCGTAATAAAACGAAACTCTGCCGAAATTGTAATTCGAGTATAAAATAAAATTAGTGCGTTTAGTTCTACCTTCTTTTATTTGTACTGACTGTTACATCTCAGAAGTGGGATTAAAAGTGAAAACTATGAAGCGTCATCACGTCGGAATGCCAAGAAAAGGCCATAAAGTCTACCCTCAAGAGTCGAGCGATTCACCATGTTGTGTAGGTAGAGGTTATTCATGCCTTAGTGGTACTCGGCAATATAAGACAGTTACTTCAGAACTAGCTGTTCCCCGCGACTTTCCCCATGTGGATATTTTTGCGCGGGACCCTCAAATAAAAGTAGCCTAAGTTACTCCTTATTACATCAGCTATCTGCCAGTGAAAGTCCCGTCCAAATCGGTTCACAGGTTTTTGCGTGATGTGTGTTCACGCCAAAATAGCTCGCAGATGACTGATTTTTTCAGACTTACCTAACATTTATTGTTATATTTTGGCCAATTTACACAATATCTTAATGAGTTATAGCTTGTGTGTTATTCTGATGTATGAGCTATATTATTGTAAAGTTTTATTAAAATCCATCCAGTATTTTTTGCGTAAAATAGTAACAAATATCCATATATCCATACAAACTACTACATTAATAGTTTTTGTAGGATTACACACATACACATCAATTTATATATATATAAATTAAATGTTTAATATTGTTCATATAATTCAAGAAACACGTCGCGCTAAAATGCTGCAATATGATACAGATGCTACAATCAATTTATGTTTAAAACTAATATTTTGCTATGAAATACGCGTCTAGAGAATTCAATTTAGTTAAGCGAAACATACGGGAAGTTCCAAACTTTTGCCACTTTGTTTGTGGGCGTAGGGGCGCAGTCAATTTGTATCGATTTTAGTTTTGCTTGTGAAAAAATTTATCTGTTAATAATATAAAATTAAAAATTTTGTACAAGGGACTTAAATATAAATTATTAAGAATTACTCAAAAACTATTGGTTAGAGCTTGAATCGTCGTAATCGGTTCATTCAGAAAGAAGTTTTTTTTTAAGGATAAGGGTGACAAACGAGCACACAGTCCACCTGATGGTAAGTGGTTGCTGCGGCCCATAGACATCTACATCTATCCTCGTTTGCGAATCAAAATGCAGATGCGTTGTCACCCGTGAGGAATAAGATGGAATGCCTCATTTCCAGTAAAAAGGGCCTCCGGCCACCTGCACTGACCAAGCGAAACGCAGAGGTAAACCTCTACTTCACGCTGGTATTCTGTGAGGTCGTGGTACCACCCCGGTTCGAGTCGGCCCATCCGTGCGACAGCAAAAGCTGCCGCGTGGTTCCACCACCGTTAAAAGTTATGAGGTAACACGCATAAAAAAACATGCAGTCAAATTGAGTACCTCCTCCTGTTTGAAGTCAGTAGAAAAGTATAATTGAAACTCGAGATAAAATTAGGAAAAATGGTTTTGTATAAAAAGAAAGAGATATAAAAAGAAAATATATTTTCATTTTATTAAACTTAGAATCTGTATTTCTATTCGATTACAATAAACGTGTCTTGAAGGTAAGAGTGAATAGGCTTTTGTTAAGTCAGTGCGCTTCATCATCTTCGGCTTCATCATCACTTACCATCACGTAGTTAAGCGCTAGTTTAGAATAGTAAAAAAACTATTTAAAATGCTTAAAAGTAGATAGCAATATACTGCCATCTGGTTCCTTAAATAATATAGTGAACGTAAGCAAAATAGAAATCGCTTAAAACATATATAATACTAACTGTGCCCAGCGCAGTAGGGGCCGCGCGACATGACGTCTCGCTTATCTTAGGCTTTCACTGCTGGATTCTCCCGGTTCTTATCGAGCTAATTTTTTTAATAAGGTGTAAAGCAAAGTATAATTTAACAGTGTTATGATAGTGACAGTATTTAAACGAAGAAAGATTGCAAGCGCAATAATTGGTAAGCCACTTTTACATCAGCTCAATTTGCCTTTGGTCATTTTTTGGAGCTAGGAATGATTCCATTTTTCTAATTTTCTCCGACTGACCTCTTCAGTCATACATACTTTGTTTTGTGACTTATCGTACACTTTAACAGGACTTTTGCCGGTTAAAAATTATGAGACAGATAGGAAAGTCACGTAGTGGCGTATGTCTGAAGCACGAACAGATTGGCGCGCCCAAGAAGGGTCAGCCTTGCTCAGTATACCATCGTGAAATAGCAGTATAACCCTCTTTTTTTTCTGTGATAATCTAGTACTTGACTAAAGCTATATATGTATATAAAAGCAAAGCCTTTTAAATTTTGCTTTGAATACAACTACATTGTGTCATGATTTCGAGTGTGTAAGTTTAGAAAATTATTTATTACAGTAAGCAAAACTCGACTTCTGAAGCTTATGCGGAAATTCATTATACATTAATCATTATTAAATATTATTGAATAATGTATGTATATGATTAAAAAGAAAATATTACTGTTAACATAATTTCATCAAAATAAATAATTACAGATATTAATAAAAAATAATATGTTCACTTATATTATTCCAATACTCTTTGAATTGTTAGTTTTATTTATGTCGTGGATGAGGCTTACTTCCGGCTGGTGACGCAACTGTCCGTCGCTAGGTGGAGAGAAGGAAAAAAGCAAAACTGCGAGGAGTAGATTTATTCTATTGGGAGCTTTAGAGTCGAAAAAGATTACTTTATGAGTCGATACTCGAATATATGTGATTGTATTTCTATATTACCTTTGAGTCGTCGAATACAAAATAAAGATCATAAAAACTGTAATTGGATAAAAAATACACTGGAAAATTATTCTACTGCATTGCTGTACTCATTACAAGCAGAGGAACTCCGAAATGTATCCTGTGGAACACCGAGACACTATTTTGTGCCTGTGCTCAAGACTCGCAAGATTGGATTTAATCTAATCAACTCCAAAGCTTTCAGGGGGCATTTTGCAGCACCAAAACGTATAATACAGCAATAATTTATACACGATTGAGCTTGCACTTTATAGTATAGAGTAAGCAGATGTCCCGATATACCGCTTTAGTTTTCATTCGAATACTTAATAACCGCCCAATAAACCGCCGTTGCGATTTGAAGATAATTCCAATCCAATATTTGAAGAAAAGTAAAGTCATGAGTAGGTATAAGTAGAATAGTGTATTAGGATCCCAGAAGTAGAAGTTTATTTTGTCAAGATATCCGCAATTCAATTAACACTTATACGACTTGGCAGCCAAGCGAATTTCAAGTTTAAACATTGACAGAAATATTTATGCTGTGAATCTTTACTTTAAAATATTTGGAAAGTTCGATTTATTTCTGAATTATTTCTGATTGTGTATAGAATAAGTATGACAAACGAGCACATAGTCCTCCTGATGTTGAGTCGATGCTGTGGCCTATAAAAATCTACATATTTACTTGATTAAGAATCGAAATACAGATACACCCTCATAACATCTTTATAATCTTAGTCCTCAGACTAAGATTTAATGCCTCATTTTCGGTCAAAAAGGTATCTGTTTCTCTACACTCACCATACGAAACACAGCAGCATGAAGCTGCTATTTATGCTGGTATTCTGTGATAGCGTGGTCCTTCCCTGGTCGAAAATGCAGAATGCTTTTTCAGCGCTGAGGGCTAAGATAGGATGTCTCGATTCCAGTAAAAAGAGTCTAGAGTAGAGAGATGTTATCTTAACTTGACCCGAAATATTCGGTACATCATCATCATCATCATTATCATCAATGCAACCCTTTACAAGTCTACTGTCAAACATCCTCCTAAAAGGAATGCGTCAAAATATTCGGTGCAGATAATAAAAAACTATGAACTAAAGCATGTAAGCAATTTCCTTGTCACAGAAAATCCTTAGAGAAAATCCAATAAGCTCTTGTTAACATTATTGGTACATAGTAACTAACTTGTTTAACTGACGTGCAAATAATCGTCAATTAGAACCGGCGTTATATCACTAAACACTGGCTCTCTGCGATGAGAATGTTTTGGATGGCGAACAATTTACCCTACAAAGGCTTCTGCCTGTTTATAGCAAATGTCGATTTACGTCACAGTATCTTGTAATAAGCAGTCTATTTGTTTTCATAAACTTAGAAACATAACTATATAAATAAAAACGTATGAAGGCACTTGAGAACGGCAACACCGATTTTGATGAATTTTTTGTGTGTGTTCGAGTGGTTTTCTACTTGATTTAGATTTACAATTGGACCCCGTAGGTGGCGTTGTTGTCGAGATCTAGAGATAACCCGTTCGAAGTCAGGGCGGAGCGCTAGTTTTTATATTAAATTGAAGTGACTAACTATTTTTACAACTCCGTGGCACCGTGGCTTAGCAATGAAATGTGGCGCTGAGGATCAAGGCATCGAATTTCGGTCAGAACAACTATTTGTATGGTCTTCAAATATTTGTTCTGGGTCTGGATGTTTGTTCTTGTGAAATTTAAGTATGTATACTGCCTCCAGGATACATGAAAAAATCCTAGGGTGTGGATAGAAAAAAAATTGTCCACTTGTTGGTTAGCTACTGCAGCCCATAGACATCTGCAATCAACTTCGTTATCTCTCTTAGGACTAAGATGGAATGCATCACAGTCCTTAAATTTATATTATATTGCTTCTCTATATCCTTCAGCCCGCAACACAACAGTGAAGGTACTGCTATATGTCGGCGAAAGTAGATTAGAGGGTTGCAGGGCAGACTCCTAGGCTAGTCCTGCCACCTAGTAAACATATAAGAATTTTATAAGATGAGATGACAACCAAGGTAAATCATTTTACTTTTATCTTTTTTTCTTTTTCTTTTTTTTTTGAAAAATACTAATAATGCTATTAAACATTACTAATATTCCCTTTAACCAATTAGGTAAGCTTAAAATGCTTGTGTTAGAAGTAGTTCACGACAGTAGTCGAATGGCGGATTCGAACCCACGACTTTTCGAGTTCGCGGTCCGCGTCCTGCCATTAGCCCACTGACGATTTGATGATGATTCAAGACATGTGTGACTACAATGATTGGAGATGGCACAAGACCGTGTCATTCTTTCGGAGGTGCCATTATTCAGCAGTGGACTCGTGGCTGTACTGATGATGATGGTGAACTATTTTACATATAAATTATATTGACATCGACCATGCAGGAGCGGTGTAAGAATATCCACTACGCTATATCATCCCGCGGGTGTCGTAAGTGGTGACAGAGGGTCACAAATGAGAGATGGACAACAGCGTCTTCGTAATAATGACTAAAAATAAAAAAAACTGCGGTTCGCCACACGATTGCCAAGCCTGGCAACTATGTCGAATACAGAAGAATGAATGAAGCAAACTATGGGAAGGCCTATGGTTAGCAGTGCACTTTAATACTTTGTAACGGTAGCGGTAAAGATATATTGACCCCCCGAAAATTTCACCAAACTATAAGATCTAGGTCACACTACATAAGTCCACTGCTGAAGGGACTTTTTTCTTAAGGACTGCTAAAAAACACAATCCAGAGCCACCCGCATTGATCTACTGCTAATGCGTTACGTCACACCAATATTTAAGTTAGTAGGGATAAGGGTGAACAAAGTGTACATAGTCCACCTGATGGTTACTGGCTGCAGTGGCCCTTAGGCCCCTACATCTAATTATTATAATCAAAAATAGATAAGCAGGAACCCTTTTTTTTTTTGCGGATGGAAAATCATCAGATGACGCCTTTCGCTCTGGGTGGAGCGGAAGGGAGTGTCAGACTTTTACTGACTAAAAACCATCCGTGTTCCTTCAGTACCCTTACGTTCCGGAGCCGCGGTATCTCTTTCGAACAGCCCGCAGCCCCGGCAGGCGTCGGCCCTTGCGGGCCCCTTCACGATGCTGACAGCTCTTTGAGGCGCGCGTGGAACAAAAAGCGCCGTCGATACGGCCTGTCGTCGTTAGACGGACGGACGGCGAGCTACCCATTGCTTGCCATCCACAGGCCCACGCCTACGGTGGCCGGGGGCCACGACGTAGCCCCCGACGCCCGGGGCGTCTCCCGCGGCGGCCGGGAAGGAAAGCTGCTGCTCTCTCCTACTCCCGCTCCGCCACCTCCTTCGCTAGCATCACTGCTTCGCAGAAGGTGGTGACGGCATCCCATTCCGTCTCGCTCCGGACCATGGCTTCGACCAGGGCCGGACGCGAGAGGTCGCCGCCGCCTATCGCCGCTACGAGGACACGGCGGTACTCCGCCCAAGCAGGGCACACCTCCACGGTGTGCTCCACCGTGTCCTCCGGTCGATCCTCGCAGTGGGAGCACCCGGGCGTTTCCTCCCGCCCGATTCGGTGCAGGAACCTCCCGAACACACCGTGTCCGGTGAGGACCTGCGTCAGGCGGAAGGTGAGGACGCCGTGGCGTCTCTCAAGCCACTCCTCAAAGAGGGGTCTTATCGCCGCTATAGTGGCGTGCCCAGCACGGGGTTGCGACAGTCGTTCTCTCCATGTCGCCATGAGATCACGCCGGAAGTCTGTCCGCTGCACGACAACTTGCCGCGGCAGCGGGGTTTCCCCTCGGCATAGTGCCTCCGTGCGCCATTCGTGCAGGCGCGCGAGGATTATCGCCTCCAGATACCATGGCGGCAATCCGGCAAGGAGGCACTCCGCCTCACGGGAGATCGTGCGGTAGCCGCGAACCATTCTCACGGCGACCACCCTTTGGGGCGCGTTCAGGTGGTGGATGGCAAGCCGCGCCAAACCACGCGCCCACACCGGGGCCCCGTAAAGGGCCATGGACCGCACAATCCCCGCGTAGAGCCTCCGGCAGGAGGCGTTTGGCCCCCCCAGGTTCGGCAGGAGCCGCCTGAAGGCAGCCCCGGTCCGTTCCAGTTTGGGAGCCAAACGTCGGAAGTGCTCAACGAAGTTCCATCGGCCGTCGAGGACGAGTCCTAGGTACTTCAACGTCAACTCGACGCCGACGGATACCCCTCCTACCATCACTGAGGATCCCGGTGGTGGCCTGTTCCGAGGACCATGGAAGTGCATGGCCTCGGACTTGTGCAGAGCCACCTCAAGACCCAGCTGCCGGATCCTCTCAACGTCTATCGCAACCCCGCGTGTCATATTTTCCGCCGCCGCCTCGTACGACCCCCCCTGTGCCAGTACCAGCGTGTCGTCAGCGTAGCAAACTACGCTGACGCCGGTAGGGAGGTCGGCGCGCAGCACCCAGTCGTAACCGATGTTCCACAGGGGCGGCCCCAGAACCGAACCCTGTGGGACACCGCACGACATCTCTCGCCGGTTCCACTCACCGTTGCGACCGGGGTAGATGACGGCCCTGTCCGTCAGATAGTCCCCGACTATACGACGGAGATAGGTCGGCACCCGGTGATACCGGAGTGCCTCCCTAATGCAGCTCCAGGGCATGGAGTTGAAGGCGTTGGCGATGTCGAGAGACACCGCCAAAACAACCCCCCCCTGGCCACTGCATCCCCCGTCGTGAGGGCTCTCACGCGCATGATGGCGTCCACCGTAGAGCGCCTCTTGTGGAAACCAAACTGGTGTTCCGCAAGATCCGGCCCCGTCCCCGCAAGGTGCTCGGCGAGGCGGTTTGCAATGACTCTTTCAAAGAGCTTGCCCACCTCGTCGAGCAGCACCACGGGCCGGCATGCGGACGGAGAGTCCGCAGGGCGCCCCGGCTTCCAAATGAGGACCAGCTTCCCCGTCTTCCAACGAAGCGGGAATTGGCCTCTGTCCAAGCATGCGCTTAGGAGCCCCTCCAGTCGGGGCCCGAGAGCCTCCGAGGCCAGGACCCAGGCTTTGCCAGGCAAGCCATCGGGTCCTGGGGCGGTATTCCTGGCCTTGAGCCTACGTACCGCCACTCTCAGGTCTACCCCGGTCCTTTCCGGGATGTCGTCGTCGTCGTCCTGGTGGTCCGCTTCCGGCACCGCAGGTGGCGGAGCCATAGGCGGGGGCGGATGTTCCCCTCGCGCAGGGAACAGAGCGTTCACCACGTCCTCCACGAGCTGAGGCCGGAGACTCTGCGTCAGCGGGGGGGCCCAGGTGCGGAGTTTATCCCGCACCATCTTGTAAGGGCGCCCCCGCGGATCTCTGTCGAGAGTCTCCAGCATCTCCTCACGGGCCCGATCCTGGGCCCGCGTGACAGCCTCCCGGAGGGCGGTCTTCGCCGCTCTGTATCCCTCGTACAGCTCCGCCTCAATGGCTGCCGCATTCGGTGGACGAATGCGGAGCCTGCGATGCCTGGCGTACAGGTGCCGCGCGGCGACACAAGCCTCGCGCAGACACGTCAGCTCACGCGACCACCAATACACCTGACGCCGGGCGCTTCCTGGCCGGACGCGGGGCATTGCCACGTCACATATCTCGGACATGGCCTCCTGGAACCACCCTGCCTCATCATTGACGTCGGCAGGCCTATCCGGTGATGACACCCAGGCCTGCACGATCGAGGCTTCCAGGAGGAGCTCCCGGTCCAGCTGCTTCAGCGCCCAACGCGGACCACTCGGGGCCTGTTGGACTGGCGCTCTCGAGGGCTGGGTGGAGACGTCAAACCGGATGTACCGGTGGTCGGAGTAGGTCTCCACCCCCTCCATGACTCGCCAGTCAATGGCACGCGGCGACAGAGCGGGGCTAGCGAATGAAATGTCCACCACCGACTCGCCCCGCATCCGCACACACGTGGGGACAGAACCCCGATTTAGGACGACCAGGCCTGTCTCCAGAGCCCAGTCTTCCACCATCCTACCCCGCACATCTGTACGACGAGAACCCCAAGCCAAGTTCTTGGCATTGAAGTCCCCGAGGACAAGTACTAATATATTACTATATTATTATAATCAAAAATAGATAAGCAGGAACCCTAAGAGACTAAGATGCTGTGATCTGTAAAAGAGTCTCTCTTTTCCAAAAATTACGCGGATGACTATTCCATTGGGCTGTGTCGGTTACTCCTGTCCTATATTTTCTTCTGGTTGGTGCTTCTTTATGAATTCTATAATATAAAAAAACCCCGAGCGATTTTTATACGACCAGACGTAAAGGACCACGTTTCAGTTCCTTAGGTATTTAAGGAAAATTACCTGTAAATTTTCTTTATTGATTAAATTTATAATTATAAAATTAATTTACATTAATTAATTGCGAATAAAAATGCCACTGCTGAAGATAGGCCTCCCCAAAAGTTTGCCCCTTAAATCTATATCAATCCACCATTTGCCATAGCACATGAGTATCTACTCATGAGGCCATAGTATTCGCGCTTGGCAGTAGAGATGGCACCCGAATCTTTTTGTTAATAAATTATGATAAATTATATAAATTAACAATAAAAAATAATGGTACTGTCATTGAAAATAACTGAATTTTTTTGTGATAGGATTCCGTGCTTCAGTTAACAATCGAGTGTACTGTAAGAGGATACTCCCAGCGGCGCACTTGATGCAGTTTATTATCCCAGTGGAGTTGCTTCTGACTCTATTCAAGTAGATCTCCGATAGACAGGAAAAATTTATAATTGTGTACGATTTATTTTTAAATAAAAGTGCATTTATCTCACAAACAAATAAGATATACGAGTATAATTATGCTCAGCAAATAGTAACAGTGGTAATAATGCAAACATTTTAAAGATGTTAAAAATTAATTGCTAAGATCTGCGCAATAAAATAAAATGACGTGTCTTTTTTATAGGTTTAGAGTGACAAACGAGCACACAGTCCACCTAATGGTAAGTGGTTGCTGCGGCCCATAGACATCTACATTTTTTTTGATTACGAATCAAAATGCTGATGCGTTGTCACCCGTGAGGACTAAGATGTAATGCTTCGTTTCCAGTGAAAAGGGTCTCCGGTTCTCTGCACTTACCATACGAAACACAGAAACGTATTTTACGCTGGTATTCTGTGAGAGCGTGGTCCTTCCCTGGTCGAGCCGACCCATTCGTGCTACAACTATACCTATTACTAATATAGCTGCAGCATGTCTCTACCACGTAATGTCTTACCTATTTTGGTACAATTTTATTTTATGACGCGGTAATTTTCTAATTCATTTTGAACATCTCAAATACATTTAATTTCCGTAAAGTAACGCCTGATTCTATTAATTATAGTACGTGAGGATAATATGGTTATCCGGTTAATATGGTCACTTTCTTATAACTCAAATAAACTACAGCCTTGTTTGCATACAACTACTTGGCTCTGTAATACGACAGCTCTTTATCAGTGAATCAAATAATAAAGGGTCAAAGGGCCCTGACTTAACGACGCCATTTTGTCAGTTGATATTACAAGTATAGTAAATATTTCACTCAATTTTAGTATTGTGTATGTAGTTTACCCCACACTAGGTCACACTAGGTTTTTCTCCTGTATTGTGGAGGTAGTTTACAAACGCAGATTGCACGAGGACAAACATCCAAACTCAGAACAGTTATTTGTAGGCCATACAAATACTTGTTCCGTGCGGGATTAGAAGCCGCGGCCCCCAGCGCAACAACTCATTGCTAAGTCACTGCGCCTCGGAGCCGTCATTGATTGAAAAATATTGTTATTTCGCATAAAAATTTTCTTAATCACAATCAAATATAGCCTATGTCACAAAGGAATAATGTAGCACTATACTGGTGAAAGAATTTTTAAAATCGGTTCAGTAGTTCCAGAGATTAATTCCTACAAACTAATTCACAAACTTACAAACTTTACCTCCTTATAACATTACTCGTAGTATAAATAAATTATGTGTAACATTGTTTGTCCGTGATGAGCTCTAAACTACGATTACTGAACTGATTTCAATGAAATTTTGGTCAGTTTGGTACAACGTGAGAGATAAGATAGTTTTCATCGCGATAAGTGACCCTCAATATATATTTTTATTGCGAATTTAAGGGTTCATTATGGCAAGGGCCGTGGGAAAGTGCAGAACAACCTTTGCCTGGCCAGCTAGTCTTAATATAAATACACAATTAAAAGAATGACTAATGCGTATGGTGCCACTAAGTGAGATTTATAGACCTTAAGAAGAAGCCCATTTAGATAGTAATAATAATAATAAATAATAAGCTGGCATTTGAATTATTGTGCAGTTTTATTCCATACACTATTCTTTTAGTAATAAAATAAATTTCATATATATTTATATTCATAATCTAGATTTTAGACCTTCACAAGTATACTGTAAATGTGTCTTCTCCAAGGAAACGCTACAGAATAAGGTCTTAAGCCACAAGCCTCCATCGATTTTCCAAAGCGTCACTCTACTTAGCGGGAGCCGCCTTAAACCAGTGCGAAACTGCCACTGAAGTAGTTTTTGATCCAGCGGTTGTTGGTTTTTCGAACTTTATGACCGACCCAATGCTACTTTACTTTAGCTTGCAGATCTGTTGGGCCAATTAAATAATGTTCGCATTACAAGTATTTTTATTCTGTCCGAAAGTTCTTTCATGGTTCTATCACGTATTAAAAAATTGACTAAAACGTTTTTTATAAATGTTCATACAAATCCAGACACATGAAATATTATTCAATTGTTATAATTTCATAAATTTATGCAATGAATTAAAGCTCTTTTTGTTAACAGGATGATAAAATAATTTAATTAACCGCAACTTTCCAATATCGGCGTCGAAAACACACAGCTGTTTTATTTTGATTGAAATATCCAGAAAATAATAAATATTCATTTATAAATACATAATTAATTTAATAACTATGCATTACATTTATTTGGAATACATTTTAACCAACCTAATTGTATTTTCGTGCTCAAAATTGAATTCACAAATAATTATATAAATAATTAATGGTTTCATTGTATTTTTACGTGGTAGAGCCATGCTGCAGCTATATTACTAGTATAGTTGTGCACGAATGGGTCGGCTCGACCGGGGAGGGACCACGCTCTCACGGTATACTAGCGTGAAAAGGCGGCTTGACGCTGCTGTGTTTCGTATGGTAAGTGTAGAGAACTGGAGACCCATTTTACTGGAAAAGAGGCATTCCATCTTAGTCCTCACGGGTGACGACGCATCTGCATTTTGATTCTTTATTGAGGATAGATGTAGATGTCTATGGGCTACAGCAACCACTTACCATCAGGTGGACTGTGTGCTCGTTTGTCACCCTTATCCTATAAAAAAAATTCTTTTGTAATTTAATATCAGTGCTTACAAGTGAGCCTACATGTGAATATAAACAATAAATAAAACATTATCATATGGTCGCAATGCCATTAGTAGAGATAAACGGTGCACGGGTCTACGTTTGGTAAAACTTCTAAATTATCTGTACATTCAAAACTGGCCTTCGCAACCGCCGAAAAGTAAACTAGAACTAGTATTAGCACATTCCTATGAGGAGTAGATGTAGATGTGTGGTGTGATAAGATAAGTGTTTTATGTGTGGCAATCGCAATGGGAAAAATTGAAAAGTTAAAATTACAGCCTTTAAACGTCCCACTGCTAGGCACAGGCCTCCTCTCATTTCTGAGAGGGTTTAGGGCAAGGAAATACCCGCCGCGCTGCCCCAATACATGTTGGCAAATTTTACATGTCTTCGAAATATTTTTATTTCTTATTTCTTAGACATACACATTTCCTCACGATGTTTTCCTTCACCGCCGAGTACGTGGTAAAGCAATGCCGGCGGAAATCGAACCCGGGTTGCTCACGTTCTGTGAAATTTAGAACGAGCGCTTAGTCTCTGGACGAATTAATAGAAAGGGCGTAGTATAATATTAACACTTGACAGAGCCATGTTGGAGCATATTATGTCTGTGGCATGAATAGATTGGCTCATGGCTCGTCCATAGAAAGATCCCGCTTGCATAGATTACCAGCGTGAAATAGCAACATAATGCTGCCGTGATTAGTTTGGTGAGTGACGGAAACTGAAAATCCTTTTTAATGGTAAGAAGGCATTTCGTCTTAGTCCTCAGGAGTAACTAAGCAACTGCATAGTGATTCTTAACAAAAGTAGAGTAGAAAGATTTAGGTACTTATAGTATAACATCCACGTACTATCACGTGTACTGTGTTCTCGTGTGTCATCCTCACGTCTATAAATTTTATAGCAGTGGTAGAGCCAGGCGGCAGCTTTTACTGTCGCATGGATGGGCCGGCTCGAACCGGGGTGGTACCACGACCTCACAGAATACCAGCGTGAAGTAGAGGTTTACCTCTGCGTTTCGCTTGGTGAGTGCAGGTGGCCGGAGGCCCTTTTAACTGGAAATGAGGCATTCCATCCTAGTCCTCACGGGTGAAAACGCATCTGCATTTTGATCTGTATCAGAGGATAGATGTAGATGTCTATGGGCCGCAGCAACCACTTACCATCAGGTGGACTGTGTGCTCGTTTTTCACCCTTATCCTATAAAAAAAACTGAGGCTTTGTTAAGGTGAGTGCGTCTTACCTTTTCTTATTTATCTTTGTACAGTTCGTCCATTCAATCCATTACAGCCAGCAATAGTCGACTGTTGAACATTAGGCCTCCTCCACATTTTACCTCGTATGGTATTTTGCCAGAGTTGTTATCAGGAAGATCTTATTACCCTTTTCCTGTTCCAGTTTCCCTCTGTCACCTCTTACAACACCCACGGGTATAGTGCTGTAAATATTCTTACGCCACCATCACACGGTTTTGGCTAGATGATCATTTACCAACAGGTAAGACAGCAGTCAAGCACATGCTTATAATTGTTATAAAAATATTATACATAAGCGAGGCGGTGTTTTTGTTTTTATTTTGTATTTTCATCATTGCTACAGCTTTCTTACAGCTTCAGTACACTGCTGGACACTGCAATAAAACGCCACTTCGCGGTCAGTAGGTCTGGTTAGCGCAGAGCTGATATCCTCGCACTTGTGATGCTGCTGCCCATTACCACCTTATGAAATTTGGGTTCAGCATTTTTTTTGGATCCATATCTACATACAGATTTTCAAAGTCAAACAGCTGCGTGCACCGCTTGTAGGTCAGGTTGACATTGGTTCTTACATTTACTATTGTATAAAAATAGAAAACAGCCTACATATGTTTCACTGCGAGCCAGGACTCATTTCATAATAATATCTCAGAGAGTTTTAGGGCAAGAAAGTGTAGCAGTCGCAGATAGATCCAATGCTTGTTGGCGGTTTTCACACCTGTTTTTTACCTGCCGAAATTTTATTTTTAATTTTTCAGACATACGAGTCTTCTCCCGAAGTTTCCCTCTTTGCCGAAATATATATCACCGCCTAAAATTGCATTTAACCATTTGAAATATAAAACAAAAAGAAAGTCATTCTTTACTATTGATGGATGAGGAATCTAAAGGTCGCTCAACGAGCTGTGGAGAGGGCTATGCTTGGAGTTTCTCTGCGTGATAAACTTAGAAATGAGGATATCCGCAGTAGAAACAGAGTGACCGACATAACTGATTAGTAAGCTGAAGTGGCAATGACCGGCCGGCCATATAGCTCGAAGAACGGACAACCGATGGGGAAGAAAGGTTCTTGAGTGGCGGCCTCATACCGGCGGATGAAGTGTAGGGCGTCCCCCCACTATATGAGAGTGACGACCTAGTAAGATATGCAGGAAGTTGATGGATGCAGGTAGCTCAGGACCGTGCTTTGTGGAATTCCTTGGGGGAGGCCTATGTTCAGCAGTGGACTTGTGAAGGGCTGTAATGATGATGATGATGAAGAAGAAGATCACAGGTCGTTCAAACTACTTAATAAATAATTTACAAAACTACCTAATTTCCAAAATTTAATATCAACCATAAATTCATTTACATTATAATAACCTTTTGTATACAGTTTTCGTTTAGTAAAATATTTAAACTTAAAAATTGAGAGACTGTATATATATTGGGAAATAAATACAACATGGGAAGCTTTTAACTACGAGAAAATAAAATTAGCCGTAGGATAATTTTAAATTAAAAATTTTGTACAACTGGCTTCAATATAGATTGTTTAGAATAACTTAAAAACTATTGGACAGACCTTGATGAAATGTATATGTGACTTTATGAGTAGTACCAGCTTTCAAAATAAAAAATAATCACCGAAATAGGTTTACTCAGAAAAAAGTTATAAGGTAACACACATAAAAAACATACAGTCGAATTGAGTACCGTATTCTTTTTGAAGTCAATAGAAATAGAAAATGAAGTAAGTTTTGTTTTCCCGCAGGCAGTAAAAGCTAATAAAGTAATAATGTAGGGATTCTGTACCGCAGTCACTCATATTAAACAAGGTGTGAACGTCGGAACGTTGCACTTAAGTAGCAATCAACAGGTTTATTGAATGGAGTTAACCACACACACAGACCTTTACTAACGTTGTATAGAACTAGAAGATAGTCAAGTTTACGGGAACGTAAAATGATTTTTTAAAAACTATTTAAAATCTATTTATTTCTAATTACAATAATTATAATTCTAAATACTTAATTAATACGTCTTGACAGAAGTCGATGTCAAAACGAAGTGGCCGCTCCCATGAGCTCTGCCTGATATCTCATGCAACCAAAAGCGCTGACTCTACAGTTACTGGATACTGCCTAATGCTTATGCAGCCCTCTCTAGGTACAAACCCTAACAAACCTATGGTCTTGTGGTTGCATAACTCCTCCCTCTCTAAGAGCGGAATTATCGGCTTCAGTATTTTTAGCTGATGTCCGATGATTCCGCCATCTGTTAACTAAATTACTTTTACATTTTCTTAAAACACTAAAAATTACAACAATATGTAAAATGACATACAGTAATAAAGTAGCTAAGCTAACACCTTTAACCCTTATCACTTTGATCACTATGTTCACTGCCACTGAACTTAAGGTTTTGATTCGATAGATATGCTAGATGTTTCAGGTCGTCTAAGGCTAAGCCTTTCAGGTTAACTGTTTCAGTATCCGTCAGGTTCAGGTGATCCAGTCTTGGTAAGCTTATTACTGGTGTCACTCTATAGCCCGATTCCTTAGCAAAGTATAAGCGGTGCAACAATTTATAGTTTTCTATGAAGGTTTCACAATCCTCACTAATTTTTATAATGTATGTGCCCAAAAGTGATTCTTTGGTGATGTCATCTTGGCATTTGTTTGTTAATATTATTTTATGGTTGGCGTATATAATCCAATTCACAGGGCCGATAGACTGGATTTTGACATCCTCAAGATCAACGAACCGAGGTTCACATAGTGTAAGATTGCTTTGGAATTTCATCAGTTGTTCAGCACATGTGTTTCTAGGATAGGATACCATATTGGAGCTCGTACACAGGAACTCATCTGCCGCTATTTCGGTGCACGGCCGAGAGACCGGTAAGTCTTGTGAACCTTTCACCAAAATGTAAGGATACTTGGGAATTATTAGAGACGTTCTGTTTCTAAGTGCATCGAATACAGGTAATGGGTATAATTTGTAATAATTGTAATGAAAACTATCAGTAAGTGGAACTTCCATCAAGTACGTAATCTGGTTTCCTTTCATGTAAGCTTTTATAACAATAGTTCTTTCAATTTTTATTAAATTCTCTACATTTACAGGGTATACTAGGTTATCAACTTTGGCTATATCATTAAATATCACTAACAGATCAGATGAATTAATAATTGATTGATGTAATACTGAAACTTTACTAAAAGCTAAAGCGGTTTCTATTTCACTAAGCTTAAGGTAAGTGCTACGAAAGTTACTAATATACATATTATACATGCCTAAAATATATGTATTATAAATTGAATTATTTTCTTTGGTAGCTATGTATTTCACTATTCGTTCAATTCTTTTTAGGCGTTCATCTAATATTAGTTCATTTTCATGTAAAGTTTCTGTACTATTCGCCAAACTATTCAGCATTTTAGAAACAACGGTGATTTTACTGTCAACATTCAATTGATTCCGCTTTAATTTAGATATAACGGAATCGTATCTAAGAGCATCTTCGTGATCCAAATTACCGGTGATAGTTATAATGATTGATCCTAGGGGATCTATGAGACCTCTTTTATACCTGTTGGATGGTACGAGTTTTTTAAATTTTTCAATAGTTAAATCGCAAGAATAATCGGCTTGAGTTTTCATGGCCTGGAATTCATAAACATAAGGTTTATTTATATCAACTAACCTACAAAATTCTTTAAACTTAATAGCATTTAAATCTAAATTTTCCTTAATTTCTAATAAATTTAATTCTTTGACTATAAGCCACCTATTTGTTTGCTTAAAAGCTTGGCCTTCTTTTACAGGAAGCAGGTCCGGGTTGTTGTTAATTTTTTGAAGTTGAAGACTGCGGGTCCAAAGTATATGAGCCATAGTCAGGATGGCCATGCACCACCTGTGGAGGTCGTTTGAAATTTTTAATAGGGACCTTTGTCTCCCGTTCACCTATTTTAACAGGCACGGTATTACGTTCTACAGGGCCTTGAACAACAGCTTTCCTGTTTCCTTTCCTTTACCTAGCTTTGTCCTTACTTTTCCTAATATTGATGTCCTTTACGTACGCTATTTGCCCTTCGTTAAGTACTACATTTGCTTCTCCTCCTTTCCTTTCCCTAGCCTTTTCTTTTTGTTCAATCATTCGATCGGAAATGTACTTGTATAAATATTTAGTGCGCTTTTGATGGTCTTTTAATAGCTGTTGGGTATAGGCCCTATCGGAATCGTTTTCAAAAATCTTTCCGTAATCCGTATGCCCAAAGCAGACTTCAAACGGATTTAAACTAGTATTGGATTGTACTGTGTGGTTATAAGCCATTATAGCGCTCGGCTTTCTAATATCTTTACAAAACTGCTTATAATTTTGTATAGCTTCGCCTGAATGCACATCGGTTGGTAATTTAACACGTAGTTCCGATCTAGGTGGCAAAATAAAAATGCGATTTTCAAAATTATGTACAATAGGAATATTTGTGGATTTTGTTGAAAGTATATGACGCTTTAAATCGATGACAGCCTCTAATTGTTTTAATAGGTCATTACCTATGAGGCCATCATAACCTGAATCTACATTATATATGTAGAAATTGTGATATTCAGGGCTTTTAAATGTGGGTGATAGCGGAATAACTATGACCTGATTATGGCTACTTGTAGCATGTGTACTGAAAACCTCGAAGGGTTCATTAAAAATTTCGTTTTTAAAATATTGGTATGCCTTGCGTGGGCTTATAAATGAACGCGTGCTACCGGTATCTAACATGAATTTAGAATCTAACTCCGGGATATATATATATATATATATATATATATATATATATATATATAAGGTAATTTTAAATTTGTGTCATTATTTACTTCTATGGTTTCATGGTTTTTGTCTTTATCGTCTACGTTCACTTGCATCGAATCTGTGTCATCGTCAGAACCTAATGCGTTCAGTTTGATACGGGATAGTGTGTCAGCGTTGCTTGAAGCGGTTATGTGAAAATTTTCAATATTTTCCGTCGTCTTAATATTTGTATCTGCCGGTTTGTTTTCGGTTTCCGGGTTTACAGTCTTTTATGATTGATATTCGGTGTTATAGTAAGGATCGTCGTTAGGATATTGATCGAAATAATTTTCATTTTCATAGTAATACATGTCATCATTATAATAATTTTCATTTAACTCTAATTCGTTTAACCTAAAACCTTGCTGCGGTCGTGCTACAGGTGCTGTGCGCATCGACACATCTTGTGTTAATTAGCGGTTGGTTATGCTAAAATATATTACTATCGTTGTTATATCGCTGCTGCATACCGAACTGTTGAGGATTCATTGAAGGTAAAGGCTGAAGGCCTACAGGTCTATAGCCAAATTGGGGTGGACGATATCCGAATTGCATTTGGTTGTTATTAGGTTGTGGTGGTCGATAATAATTTCCTAAATTGTTAAATTGTCGCTGCTGACCTTGAGTCGGTAGCGGCATCTGCACCTGCTTATTCGGTGGAATGCCAAAAATATATCTAGGTGGTTGGTTCATTTGCATAGGCTTAAAACTATAACACTGTTGAGGTAGAGTGTTATTATTACCGAATTTAAATGATGGCGAACTGTTATGCGATTGCGAATAAGATGTGAGATTGGATCCAGACATTTTGTTCCTCATTTGGTACTGACTATGGAAGTTAACTTCTTCTAATACAGTACAGAGCGCATATTCTAATGAATTTGGGGCTTTAAAACGCACTACTCTAACTAAATGTTCCGGTAAATTATACAGGAAAACGTTTAATGACGTATTTTCATAGATAGCCTTTTTACTATTGCGCATATTTGAGTCCGACAACCGGTTAACTTTACCTATTAAAATTGATCTCATAAATTGAATTCGACAACAAAAATTTAAATAACTTTCTCCGGGTTTAATTCTTAAGGTCTCAAGTTCGATATTTAAACAATCTTCACTTCGTGAATCTCCAAAATGCTGAATTAATAACTGCTTAAACTCATCCCACGTTGTAATATCATCGCGCTCACCGACTAATGCAGCTGCACCACCGAAAAGGCGGCTTGTTATTGTATTCATCACGTACAAATTCTGTTGCGTTGAGCCATTAAATTTAGTTAAAACATATTCACACATTCTTAAAAATAGATTTAAGTGGCGTTTGTCACCATTAAACAAAGGAATGATTTTAATCATTTCACCAGGGATAAGTGTAATACTCTCCATAATTATGTATTTTTTTTACACGCAAACAATATAAAAAGAATATAAAATAAATGTAACTAAATGTCACACAAAATATTAAGGAATAAAATGTATATGATTAATAAAAATATTTCTTTGTAAAATTATGATTTCTTGTATATGGTACTTATTAAAATAGGTAAAACTTAAATTATATAACAATTTTTTTTAAACTATTTAACCAGAATACGTTAAAATGAGAGAAGTTCGATCTCAAGATAACAGAACGCCGAGGTAGTGGAAAGGATGGTGAAAAGTTCTACTCACCAGCCACCAGCTGCTCTCATGGTTCAGGATCAGCTCCGCTTCCTTGACGAATTTGATTTGGTTCGAGGATCGTCTCGGTTTTTTCCTCGCGCCGCGGACCTCCGATTCCGACAGATTTTTATATCGAATTCACGAAGGACGCAACACTTCCGAAGTGTGACGATCCTACCGGCTGCGCCAGTCAAGTTTACGGGAACGTAAAATGATTTTTTAAAAACTATTTAAAATCTATTTATTTCTAATTACAATAATTATAATTCTAAATACTTAATTAATACGTCTTGACAGAATTCGATGTCAAAACGAAGTGGCCGCTCCCATGAGCTCTGCCTGATATCTCATGCAACCAAAAGCGCTGACTCTACAGTTACTGGATACTGCCTAATGCTTATGCAGCCCTCTCTAGGTACAAACCCTAACAACCCTATGGTCTTGTGGTTGCATAACTAGATTGTTTTTTGAGATAAATAATAATAATAATAATAATGCTTTTATTTCTTTAAAGTTACAAATAAAAAATATAGTAGATGGGTCCTCCTAGTAAGTTTCAAAGAAAACCTGTGTCAGGAGTTCCCGCTCTTCCTTATCTATGACAGTCTTAACTAATTAAAACCATTTATATACACAAATTAAACCAGAAGTCGCCTGTATCAATTACATTTTTAAGATTAGCGGCGATTTAAATAAGGTAATCAATGTATTTAAATGTAAGCGCAAATGCTATGTATTATGAATGGTGAGTGTGTGTGTGAGTGTTTGTGTTGGTGTGTATGTATGTGTGTGTGTGTGTGTGTGTGTGTGTCTGTGTGTCTCTGTGTGTGCGCGTGTGCGCGTTTACGTGTGCGTGCGTGCGTGTGTGTGCGTGTGTGCGTGTGTGCGTGTGTGCGTGCGTACGTGTGTGAGTGCGTGCGTGCGTGCACGCACGCGCGCGTATGTGTGTGTGTGTTTGCGTATGTATGTGCGTGTGCGCGTGTGTGGAAAAAATAAAATCATTTTACTGATAATTTCTTTCTAATGTTATATTTTAATGTTTTATTACAGATATATTATACAGATATATTTCAAATGTTTCGTCTTTATCAGGCCGTAACAGCCCACTTTTGGGCGTGGCTTTCGAACACTGAAGAGAGGATTTGTCATAATCGCTACGCATGGCAGAATGATGTTTGGAGTATCAGATATCTCACATGATTGACAATGCTAAATGTATTTTTTATTTCATAATATAGAATTTTTATCCAAAGGAAGCACGGTTGTCAACCCGCTTGCTATTCGTGACAACTATCGTAAAATTCTCCTTATGAAGCAATCTATGGGAGAGTTCTTTATTCAGCAGTGGACTCTTATTGGCATATGAAAGCAAATATGAAAGCACTTGGAAGCTACGAGATCTTTCTAGATTTCTCCATCGCTTCTTACGATACGCACTTGACGATATGGGATGATAAGTTTTATCACGTTGCCTTCACACACCCTGGTTTTAAGAGGAGTCCTACCACCTTGAAAACTAATTTTTTTGAAAAATTTCTTTCACGTAATATGAACACAAAGAAACAAACAGACAAAATATTTCAAATTAATCAACAAACATTCAGCGGGAAAACGCAGCCGTTAGCGTTAGCGTTGGCACTTCGCACTATACCAAAAAGAGTAGGACTGTATGATAATTTTAGTTTTTAATTTAGTTATTTTACTGTAATGTAAATAAATGATATTTATAATCTACTTTATAAATACACACACAGATATTTTGTTTCTGTTTTGTTTTATTACAATATACGTTATTTTCTATCTATCTATCTATATCTTTTGTGATTAATTAAAATATTTTTATATATTATTTTCCAAACAAATATATTCTGAGAAAGAAGAACTAGAAGTGACCTAGTTACCGCAATCTCGATGAACCGTATTATCAACCGGGAAATCATAACGAACCTATCACATGCGTTCAACTGAAGTGATTTCTTTCATATCTGTACGATGTTGAGAGAGTAAATTCGTTAATAGACGCAATAAAATGCCATTTGCACAAAAAAGTAAACATTTTTTCGAACAATCAAATGCCTATTTGTAATTAATACTCAACTTTCGACTTGTTCGTTATCTATACATATAAAATAAATAAAATTGAAGTTTGACTATTAAGTCGAAATAATTGCCTTTTAGTTACCTCAGCTGACCTTGTAGTGGCGGTGTAAGTATATCCACTACCCATACCATCCCGTGGATGTCGTAAGAGACGTCAGAAGGAAACAAGTCAGGAGATGGCAGCAGTGTCTTTCTAATAATTATATCATACTGCTTACCTAACGTGGCAACTATGCCAAATATAATTAATCCTATGGAGCAATCTATTGGGAGGCTTTTGTTCATCAGTGAACTTTGACCAGGTTGTAATGAATTAATAAATTATCCTTAGGGGCTTATTTTCATGCTATTTTCCATTTTTAACATTGTTGTGTGTCTGTCTATATGAACTAATCTTTGGAATGGCTGAACCAATTGTGATGAATCATCACGAACAGAAAGAGAGTAATTCCAGGAGTGATAAAGACTATATATTATCCGAAAAACATGGAACATTTTTCATAATTATAATCATAATTATTTAATTGCATAGAATGTTACCTACATTTTATATATTATAGATTTTATTATTATAGATTCAAGATATTTTTGTGAACGAAAACTGGTCAAGTTAATGTTTTTTTTAATGATTAAGCGACTTACCCAAATATCTCTTTTACAGTTTCACACGAATTTTGTATAAATTCTATGCGGACAAAGTCGCTGGTAAGCTAGTAAAACTGTTGGTTGAAAATGGGCTTGTCTCATTGCAGGATTAGTCTTAATCGTCACTCTTGACACGGGGATTGATGAAGCAAGACGTCTCGCATCATTAACGCTGCTGACCGTCGCTAGTCTCAATATTTTACGTCTAGCATAAATAAAATGGTTATTCCCCTATCATTTTTATTACATATTTATAGAATTATAGTATTAAGGGAGCACACAGTTTACCTGATTATAAGTGGATGCTGTGGCCCATAGAGATCTGCATTTATCCTCGATTAAGAATCAAATTTAATATAAGTCCTCGGACTAAGATTTAATGCCTCATTTCCAGTCAAAAGGGTCTCCGTTTCTCTACACTCACCATACGAAACACAGCAGCATTAAGCTGCTATTTGACGCTGGTATTCTGTGAGAGCGTGGTCCTTCCCCGGTCGAACCGACGCATTCGGACTACAACCACATTATAGCTACAGCATGGCTCTACCACGCTAAAAATCAATCCATCCTTCAAGTCATCAATCGGAATCCCTAAGATCTTTCTGGCATTTGTCATAATTGCTTCTTATGATAACCATCACTAATACTACACGGCAACTCAATATCCAAGCCTTGGGGGAATATGGATGAAAGAAGAATATCAGGCACGGTGAGTTTATACAGGTTATAAAACAAGCCGTCGTGCCAGACTTTGTCAAACGCTTTTGTGACATCGAGGAAAAGGGCACCGGTTATGGTGGGTCTACCACAACTTTGTGGGACGTTAAATCCTTTCAGAATGTATTCTTTGACGCGATGTAACTGGTAGATGTACGAGTGTTCACATCTAAAGCCGAACTCCTCGTCTGGAAGAAGCTTGTTGGTGAAGGCGTATTTACTTAAGATTGTATTTTAGTTAAGATATGTAACTGGAAGGCTAAGTTGCGCGGTTTCTCCGTTTTCGGGATTCCTATTACGTCTGCCGCTTTCCATGCATCCGGAAAGGAACAACTGTAAAGAAGAGCGTTGAATATGTTTACTAGGAGGCATACTAGCACCGCGGAGAGAGATTTCACTGTCCTGTTGCTCAATATGTTAATTATATTAAAGCTACATTCTATATACGTCCCAGAGTCCCAGAGGGAAGGGTACAACGGAAGCGCTGCGCTTTTGCATTCTCGCGGACTCCTTAATTTTATTTCTTAAGTTCATGCTTTCTCATAAAATACAGATATAAGTGTATATAGTAACATTTTTAATTTATCATTAGCCTATTTCTTGATCATATTTCGGTCTCTTTTTTTAAATTCTATATAAAATGCATTTGCTAAACTTCAGCCACGTTTTATAATAAAATATATTTCTATGAGCAACATGTTCGCATACACATATTGCATTCCCTTGGAGA
This sequence comes from Parnassius glacialis, assembly GCA_033319125.1. Lineage (NCBI taxonomy): Eukaryota > Metazoa > Arthropoda > Insecta > Lepidoptera > Papilionidae > Parnassius > Parnassius glacialis. The sequence continues at coordinate 6,556,362 of JAVANC010000026.1, read as the reverse complement.
TAATAACGAAATAAATTAAACACGCACTGCGGGAACAGGCGTTTTAATTAATTTTGTTTTAAGTTATTGTCTTAATTTTGCTTGTTTGTAATACAGTAAGTAATCCTCTGTGTTGCTTTTTGATATAACGTGGTAAATCATTTCTTATAATTTCACTAACAATTTGTTGGTATAACAGAATTTCAGGCGATAGTATTATTTTTCTTTATTATGTATACAGTATTTATAATAATGTAGTCTTTAACCGCACATCAGAGTATATTTAACAAAATGTACAAAAATAAAAATAAAAACTAAATTCATCAAAATCGCTACGTCTGCCTGAAGAATATATTTCTTAATAATTTTCGTATACTCAGCCTTTAGGCGAGAAATGAACTTGCCGTGTTATCACAAGCGATGAAGTCCAGTTCTGATACAGTTTCTTTTGACATTTCACCGCGCTTGGACTCCAGGAACTACAGCTGCTTTTGCAAATGACCACATGTATAAACATCTCTCAGCGAGATTTACTCGATTCATCCAGCTCAGATGCCGCGTCGGTCCTAAACGATGTGTCCCTGAGATGAGACACGTGGGTTTTAACTCTCTTACACGGGGCCAAAAGATTGCTTAATATATCAGGAAAATCCGAAACTGCATACCTCCGATACCCCACGTTACCAACAAAAAACGTTCAATTCAATGAGGGCTAATAATCTTCCACTCACCAGATGTCGCTACTAGCGACTGAGGTAAAGTTTTTTGTTACACAGTGTCATTTAATTGAGAAATTAGTTTTAAATAATAGTTTATCATTGTCTAGAGTATTATATTAATATATAACACAATGCGTCAGTGGTTTGATTTTTAATTTTTTGCACATTATAACTGTTTTTTTTAAAGTCGTCTTTTAGTTATATTTATAGTTTGGTTTATTCATTTTTAATGTAATTAATATAAAATATAACTAATAATACAGAAAGAAACCTTAAAGATTACATTTTCCTAAGAAATTATCGTCCCCGCTATGAAATCTGTCAAATATTTTACCTCACTCGAAAGTGGCGCCGCCCTGGTGGCAGAAAAAGTCGTGGATGCCCTCATTCAATTCAATTTATTAATCTCTTCGCAACTTACTGGCTAATATAGTAAATATAGTAAGGACCTAGTGTAGTGAGAGACCGGTGCCTATTATAGATTTTATATTAAAAACCAGAGTTACAGGTCACCAGTTATTTTGTAATTATTAATACATAAAGTCCTTCAGAACTGCGACCAGTCTCAACGGAGATTAGCTATCTGCGCAGATCAGGATTATAGTACCCTTGTGTATGCGCAATCACAGGTGCACTATATTCTTTCACTCTCATTGTCCAAAGGGAATCCGACAAGACTGGAGAGAGATCTACTACCTACGACTATACGCGCTTTCCTATGTACAGAGGTACCACACCACAGGTAGAAGACATCGCCAACTTCCTGACTCCAGGCTGCTACTGAGAACTTCTCGACATAAAAGCCCGATAAGTGATTATGGCCTGACTCGAGATTTTAACCCAGGATCTTATGTTAAGCAACCACTTTTACGACTACTAAACAGTTGTAATTATTATGACATAAATGGTAAATTTACTGAAAATTATTCAAAAATTAAGGCGCATTTATTTAATATCGCATGAACAATAAAGATTCCATTAATTACTTTCAATAGGGATCATCCCAAAGATAATTAAAAGGTTAGTAAGATAGCTTAGTTGATTAATTACTTCAGTTATTTATGGTCATTTTAACATGCATACTCACAGAACTGAAATAGCAGTAAGAAATAATTTTATCCAATTTTATCGCGTTTTACGCTTACTTCATACACTAATTCACACAATGTAATAAATAAAATATATAAAGGAAAGATAATAATAAAACCAAAACTACTTTTTACTAATTTGGGTTTTTACTACAAACACTGATTACTATTTGAGAATGAGTATTTACATGTAAAACTGTCGGTCGATTCAGTAGTCATTTTATAAAAATGTTAAAACATAGCAAGCAAATCGTAAATATTTATGAATGGAAAAAAGGTAAAAAGATAAATAGTTATGAAGATATTAAAAATAAAACAAACTCGTCGCGACTTTCTCAAGATATTTTAGTAGCAAGCTAATTTTACCGCATATTAACAGACTGCGACGATAAATACATTCCATTGGGCTTTTTGTTCATTAATACGTATTGCAAAATTTAATTAAAGCATCAGAGAATTTTTAAAACAAAGAAAAAAAAGACTTATTCGCATTTCCTCTTACTATTAATTTGCTTTTCCTTAAGTGTTAGGGTAGTATAACATTAATAAACCCCATTTAATATGCGCGGGTAGCGTGACCTAGACATGCCGACGATAAAGTCATGTTCTCCGCTTTGCGTACGAGGTACAAAAAACAATTTCCGAACGATGAACATGCTAGCTGTAGAGGGTCAGAGATAAACTGTTGAAACCTAATTAAACTCTTAAAAGTTCCCCAGCCTCGAGCTTTGTTCACTTTGCTTATCATTCGATGAGTTAATGAGTCTTTTAATTAACTTTTATTCGTTATTTATCTATTAATACTCTTCTTTTAGATGAAAATATAATTTCTTTACTAATTGACGATCGCACTACCCGGCACTTCGTAACTTTGAAGCAGATTCGCTAGACTCGGTTATATATATATGTATAAGCCAACTAGCCGGTCTATTCGTTCAAATAGCGGCCTGACTGATATTCAGGCGATGCGTCTACTACAACACATATCTTGTAATATCAGCGAGAGTAGGTTAAGGTGCGGCGTTGTTGACGAGTATGTTTACCTGGGACAAATAGTCCGACTAAGTAAGTCCAACTTCGACCGAGAGGTCAATCAACGGATTCAACTCGGCTGGGCAGCGTTCGGAAAACTACGACAAATCTTCTCGTTAGACATACCTAAAAAACCTTAAAACGAAATTGTACATCCAGTTCGTGTTGCCAGTGATGACTTACGGATCTGAGACGTGGTCCTTCACTGCTGGCCGTATGAGGAAGCTCAAGGTCGCTCAGCGAGCTATGGAGAGGGCTACGCTCGGGGTTTTTCTGCGTGATAAACTTAGAAATGATAATATCCGCAGTAGAACCAGAGTAATCGACATAGCCCAACGGATTAGTAAGCGGAAGTGGCAGTGGCCGGCCATATAGCTCGAAGAACCGACAACCGATGGGGAAGAAAGGTTCTTGAGTGGCAGCCTCATACCGGTAGGCGATGTATAGGGTGACCCCCCACGAGATGGAGTGACGACCTGGTAAGACATGCAGGAAGTCGATGGATGCAGGTGGCTTAGGACCGTGCTTTGTGGCATTCCTTGGGGGAGGCCTATGTTCAGCAGTGGACTTATGAAAGGCTGTAATGATGAAGTAATGTATATATAATTACTGAATGAAATTAATAGGATGATCATGCCATGTAATGGCTAGATTGTTAAATGAACGGTTAATTAAGGTAGTTGGTTCTTCTAAATCAATAGCTCACCACTGAATAAAGGCTTTCACAATAGATTGCCACAAAGTACGGTCCAGAGCCAACAGCATCCATCGACCATCTGCGTGTTTCATTAGGTCATCACTCGAACTAGTAGTGGACCGCCAACATTGCGTTTACCAGTACGAACCAGCCACTCGAGCACCTTTCTTCTCAATCGGTTGTTAGTTCTTCGAGTTACATGTTCGGTCTATTGCCACTTCAGCTTACTTTTCTCTTACGGATAACTTCGTAACGGATTATCAGAGAAATTTTGAGCGGTCATCACTGGCAACATGAACTAGCTTCACACTCATTGTAAGACCCTGAGAAATATCAAACAAGAAGATCTGTAGTTGTTTTCTGAACGCAGCCTAACCGAGTTGGGTTTATTGGCTTACGACTTGATCGAAGTTGGACTTACCTCGTCGAAGATTTTGTCCCACTTTATCGCAACAATTACACATATAGGTGTAACATTGACGTTAGTTATGGTTTTACAATGTTAATATTAAGACATACCCGTTGGGAAATACTATTGATGTCGTTGAGAATATTGCTAAGGCCCTCCAGGTATTCCGTCCTAATGACAATATCGTCAGCAAATCGAAGGTCCATTATTGTAAACAAATTGAAAATTTCTTCTAATGAAGCGTAAAAGACTTTTGGGGATATAAGGTTGTTTATATGTGTTGTTATATGTATATATATATATATATATATATATATATATATATATATATATATCTGCAGTAGAGTAACATAACATAGCTTATCTTGGAATAAGTATACAATATAGTTATTATAATGTCATTTACTGGACTCTGACCCGCCACCGCACGACTAAGCTTAATTTATTTAGTAATATAAAAAGTACACCGTGAAGTGGCGGTGTATGAATATCCACTACCACCTATCGTCCCGAGGGTATCTTAAGAGAAGACTGAAGGAAACTAAAACAGAAGATGGACAGCTGCATCTTTGTAATAACAATTAAAAATAGTAAAAAATTGCGGTTACCAACCCGCCTACCAAGCGTGACAACTATGGCAAAATCCTCCCTATGACAACCTAAGGCAATCTATGGGAGAGGCCTATGTTGTGCAGTGGATTTTTCCACCGACTTAAAAGGAAGGTACTCAATTCGACTGTATTTTTTTTAATGTGTGTTATAATATTCTTTATTCTGGGTGAATCGATTTCGATGATTCTTTTTTTTATTTGAAAGCTGGTGCTTCACATGTGATCCCATACAAATTTGATCAAGGTCTACATATAATAAAAAAGTTATGTACACACGTAGATATAATTTGCGTAGTTTTGACCCCCTTTGAATGGGGGACATTTAAGCTTTACAACGAGCACATGATATATGATTCCTTAAATGCGATTAAATTTATGTGGTGTTGACGTGGATCAACATGGCTTCACGTCACATTTAAAACTTAAGAGACAAACTTAGAACTTAAGCGCGTTGATACCGAGATTCTAACGTGCTTTGTCTACGACAAATGTTTTGTTATGTCTTTTAAATAAATATTACTTGATGTCTGTTTTATAATATATTAATACTTGCGACCCGTCCCTACGTCGCCTAGATAAGATCTATTCATGTGGCTTTATTTAGATTTTAGATAATTAAGGACCATTTATTTTATCGACTTTTAGTTATTTTTTTTATAAAAAGCCTTTTAGCCTATAAACCTACTAACTTTTCTCTCTATCCAGTGCCATCCATATCCAGTTTTAGCTAACTCTGTCGCCTCTTACGAAACGTACGAAAACTATCATTTTCTCGCACCGTGACTAGATGGCTGCAAATATTCCCTCCCCCTCCCAATGAGGCAATCTTTGAGGAGGCCTCCACTCACAAGTGGACTTTTGATAAGTTGTAATGAATGATTGATATTATATATAGTTATAGGCCACCAATAAGTTAAACTAGTCCAAATAAAATAACGTTAATGGAAAGTCAATCAGAAGGAAATAGGCTATAAGCCGAGTCATAAAATAAGGAAATTGCTTTCTTATTCATCCATTCCGTTTAATCTTTTACTTGATTATTAACGAAGTCACTTATTAACGGTTATTACTTGGAATATAAATAGAGATTCTGCTATCGTAATTCCTGGTAAATTCGTCACCCCATTTCGTCCCAGTCCCTTGTAGTTATTACACATTTAAATCGATTTCAGAAGTAAACTACAAGCCTTGTCACCCCTGAAACTAAAATAAAATGCATCAGAGTCTGTTATGATACTGGCTTATTATGGGTAACCTTAACACGTCTCTTGTTGATTAATGGGGTCACTCTTGTCTAAACGGTCATATAGTCCACCCAATGGCAAGAGTACGCTGTGGCTGTTTATGTACAGTTTGAGGGTTTTGTCCTAGCACCCCCGCGGTGACCGGAGGCTAAGAGTGGTCGATTTTTTTTCTGATTGTGATTGCGGTTTTTCTCGTGTCTGTTTTTGAAATTTGAATCTGTTGAGCTGGTTGGTAAACTGATTATTCCTATTTTTCTTGTCACGGCATGTACCAGTGTTTTTTTTTTCTTCATAATGAGTTGATCGGTTTTTAAGACGTCTAATAAATTTAAATTATTATTTTATTAAACATACAACCTGACACTGACCTACAAATTGCAAGAAACGTAAGAAAATTTGAATTACGCGGGTTACCCTGGCGCTTTCACCTTAAGGAACTAATTTCACCTTTTGTAATCTTTGTCTTTAATGGGAATGCATTGTTCATAATTAATGAAATAAAAAATATTCAAAAGCAGACTATTTACGATTACTATTAGGAATTTGACCGATTGATGGCAATGCTATGGTTAGTAGGTGAATACTTGAAGCCAAGTACTAGACTGGACACAGCATTTAGTTGTTTTTCACCAGCCTAAAATAGCAGCTTAATGCTGTGTTTCGCATGGTGAGTATAGAGAACCGGAGAGCTTTTAACTGAAAACGAGGCATTTATTCTCAATCCTCAGGAATGACGACGCATCTCCATTTTTGATTCTTAATTGAAGACAAATGTAGAAGTCTATGGGCCAGAGGATCCACTTGCCATCGGGTGGACTGTGTGCTCGTTTGTCACTTTTATTCTATAAAAATAAAACTAAGAAGAATCTTGGTTTAAATTAGACTAACGTGTACCACAGAACTGACATAGGCTAAAGAACATATCTTGGAAATGTTCTTCTTCATCAGCTCTTAAAAGTCCACAGCTGGATTTGAGTCTCTCTAGTTGTAAGGAGAATTTGCCTTGATCATTTCGCTTGGATGCATCTCGCACCTTTGGATATTCACAGTGTGGCCTTAAGGAGGTTATATTGCCATCTATCGAAAGCCAATTCTTTTTCTGGGTTTTCCATAGTAGCCGCATACTACCTTACGATACCCATAGAATAAAAGGAGGTGAAATCGTTAAGCAAAAATACATGTAATCACTAGTATTCATACTTTCATGGTTCACCGTAGCCGAATAAAAGAAAACTGTAGTAACAACGATTTGGTTTTTTTTATAGAAGAGGGGGCAAACGAGGCAAACGAGATGGTAAGTGACTACCACCTCCCATGAACCACCGCAATACCAGGGGAATTGCAGGTGCGTTGCCTGCCTTTTAGAAAGGTGTAACTCTTTTCTCGAAGGTTTCGAAGTTGTATCGGTCCGGAAAAATCGCCGGTGGTAAAAAATAGTTTGTTTTAGCGACGGTACGTTGATTGCATAAGCAATGAAATTTTTAAGAGGCTTAAATATATGAATGCATAAAAAAATGAAGTGTCTGTTTTTTATGTCACAGTAACAACTTTTTACGAATTGCATATTAAAGTTAAATCCTGTACTTATAACAGAAAAACTATTTTTAACATTTTTGTCTGTCCGTCTGCCTGTTTGTTCCAGCTAATATCCAAAATGGTTGAACCGATTTTGACGAACTTTCACTGGCAGATAGCTGATGTTATAAGGAGTAAGTCGTGCTAATTTTATTTAAGAAAAAGCATTAGAGTTCCGCGCCGAAAAATCAGAAAACCATGATAAGTACATGTACGTATAAAATTTCACAACAAAATTGAACAGCTAGTATATCAAAATAGATTAGTCTTAAAACCAGGCCAAGTTAACTAAAATATTTATATGGTGCAATGCTGTCTATTTTCAGAGTATTAGAATGGCCGAGTAGCTAAACCCATTATCATTTTAATTTTCATTATGCTAGTGGATCGCGTAACAACGTTAACGTTTATTTTGCAAACTTACAAAAGCGTATGAATTATTATTGCTCGTGCTTAGCGGTAGAACTAGCTCTAGTAATTCCATGTGGACTTCTAAGTCAAAAAAGAGAGTCTACCAAGAAAGGGTTACTTTGTGGCCTAGGCCTAAGCTTAGGACTTGACTGGAGTGAACTTCAAATAACTAGACACATTTATCGATCATCACTTCCCATACGCAATACAGTAAATAAAAATTTTTGTGTTTCAAAACTTAAAAATAATAATAATAATATCTTATACAAACAAAGTAAGTTAGACGAAGTGCTGAGTATGTTTCAAGTAACGCCAAAATTCTGCTCAACTTCTTAAAATACACTCAAATTCCTTTCTTCATTCTTTCTTCAAAAAAAATTTCACTGATGGACGCACACATATGCATTTAAAGACAGTTACTTGCCAATAATTTTAGATACATATTTTGTGCGTGAGTGCATGTTCTTACAATAATACTTAAAATATACGCAGCGCTCCGTCTAACTTTCTTTATTGGTATGAGATGGTGTTGTGATGATTTTGACACAATCTTGTATGGCCATAAGTTCTGTGAGGAGCTGATGTGGAAGCGAAAGAATACAAAACATTAACTCTTTTCCAGATGACTACTGATATAATTTCGGTAGGCAAACCATACCACTTTTCAGTCACCCCGTGTGTCGTCAGGTCCAAATATTTTCTTTTTTATCTGTTTTGGTTTTCACAATATTCTCGTGTCATGTCTCATATCCCCTATATGGAATGGTAATGACGACCAAAAATATGCTTAATTGTCCCCGGTCTATCATTTCAATATCAAACCTATTCGCAAAAATAGTCATGGCCTAGTCCCAATAGAGCCCGGCGAGGTCATTACGAGCTTGACTTTCGAAGAGTAGCTTCTTATAATATGGCAGTTTATGATCCACGAGGAATAATCTGTGAGGTACCACAGTACTGATTTTCAGTCGGGGAATAGATAAAAAAGCACTTAAACTAATAAATAAAACCATAAATAACGAAAATTTTAAATAATAAAATAATGATTATAACAGACCCAGAAACTAAATTGATAATTCGATTTGCGTTGTACGGTCGGGCCTTGTCATTACTCGTTGTTTATTATTATTACTTTAATATACTACATTACAAACTATAATAATAATAAAAAAACTAAAACTAGAAACTTAATTATCATATAGTCCTTACTCCCCGCGGTATCGTGCCAAGAACGCTGGCTACGTTTCCCCGCTGAATGGCTATACTTAGTCTTTGAGCGAGAAAAGAACCAGCCCTCTTATCACCAGCAGCAACGACCAGCCGCGGATGAAGTTCCTTTAAGCACTTCACCGCACGTGGACCCCACGGACTGATAAGTCTCTACTGCAAATGGCACAAATATGTAGTCATCTCTCAAAGACTCATATTTGCGCCACTTACTCAGTTCAGCTGCCTCTGATGCCGCCCCGGCTCTAAACGAGGTACCCTTACTTTAATTGATAATATTAATCTTTTTTAACTTATCAATAATTTGAAATTAGTAAAAAGCACTCCTGAAAAAAAGAGGAGCTGAGAATTTTATAAAGACAAGTTAAATTGGCTGCCTCATACCAAGCAACAGTCGATAAAACTTTTAACGAGTTTGCAAATCAATAATTATTATTTTTTATCGCACTTTTGAACACAAAAACACAAAAATTAATTTTATCCAATTGTTTATTCATGACTTTTTTTTTATAGAATAAGGGTAACAAACGAGCACACAGTCCACCTGATGGTAAATGGTTGCTGTATCCCATAGACATTTTTCCTCAACAAAGAATCAAAATGCAGATGCGTCGTTACCCGTCAGGATTAAGATGGAATGCCCACACTCACCGTAAAAAGCACAGCAGTGTCAAGCTGCCATTTTACGCTGGTATTATGTGAGAACGTGGTCCTTCCCCGGTCGAGCCGACGCAATCGTGTTACAACTATACTACTAATATAGCTGCAGCATGGCTCTACCACGTACGAGACGTGGCGTGTGTGAATTGCGTATTGTGACAGAAAAGTGTGAAGATTTCGATAACAAAATAATTTGAATACTGAGAACTAACTAAATAGCGAAAAAAATATGTTCTTTTTTTTATAAAAGTTAAGTTGACAAACGAGCACGCAGTCCACCTGATGGTAGGATGATACTGCCAATGGGCACATTTATCCGCGATTTAAAAAGAATTAAAATGCGTTATCTGAAGACGGAGATGAAATGAAACGCAAATGTTTCTCCAGGACTGTATGCTAATATATTAAAAAAAATACCTATTAACTTTAATTTAAAAAATAATATTACTTCTAACACATATAATATAATGATATTTAAAATACAACTACAAGGGTATTAACAAAATCAGTGCAACTGCGAAGAACGTCTTTAAGTAAGCATCAATAAACTACCTATTAAATGTATCGGCAATAACGAATTCCTTAGTTTTTTTTTTATTTAAAATAGATTTTCATCAAAAATACTTATTTATATTAAACGGTAAAACATAAAACATTACTACAAATCTGTTCTTCTGAAATATCTGATATTAATATTCCAACTTTATAAAGCGAGTCACAAAAAATTGCTTATTGCCTTCGGTCTCAAAAAAAAGAACAAAGGAAGTACATTTACAATAATAACTAATGATTTTCTTTTATCTCCGATAATCGTGGCGAATTTTATTGTAAAACATTTTGTTATACTTATGTATTAGTCTAATAAAGTTCACTACTGAACATAGATCTCCACTATAGATATCCCCTTATAGGGTTGATATTTGCCATAATTGCCACACTTGGCAAGCGGGTTGCCAACCGCAGTTTTTTCAGTTATATTAGGAAAACGCAGCTGCTCATCTCCTGATTGGTTTCCTCTGTAGCCTCTTACGGCTCTTACGACACCCTCGGGATAATATGGGGTAGTGGATATTCTTACACCGCCACTGTACGGTATATTTAATAATAATAATTTAAAATGTTTGTTGACAAATTCAGTGTCAGTAATATTTTTTTATCTTTAAACCAGTTATCTTGTAACGTATATAGTATCTTGTAAACAGCGTAAGAGAATCCATGACCTCATATCTCTGACACCCTTTTTACTCGTAACATTCATTCCATCTTGGTCCTTACGGGTGACAACGGATCTACATTTTGATTATTAATTGAGGATAAATGTAGATGTATATATGCCACAGCATCCGCTTACAATGAGGTCAACTGTGTGCTTGTTAGTCATTTTTATTCTATTAATTAAAAATATCATCACGTGGTTGTAGTAAGAGGTAACAGAAGGTAATGAAACAGGATATAAACAGCAGCATCTGAATCAATTCAAATCATTTCAATTAGGCAATAATGAATGAATAAATGATGAATGAGATATTAGGTCAGGGATACACCATATCACTATTTTAACATCAGTCGATTCATAGGATTTCCTTACCGTTACCGTACACAGCCTATTCTAGTTATACTACACAATTAATAGGTCGCGTGTACAAACATGATGACTTTCATCTCAATAAGGAGGTACTTTATGAGTGATTGGTTCGTCGCCAATTAAGCAGAATTATTTGAATATTGGCTTTGCTAATAATACAATTATAATGTCCTCCAGACTGAGATTCGGTCATTGCGGCTAATCTCAACGGAGAATAGCCATCTGCGCAGGAAAGGAATAAAGTGTCCGAGTAAACATAAGTACACTCTCTATTCCCTCACTCTCAAAAGTCTGTTGGGACGGTAATCCGATACCACCGGAGTATGATTAGGCGCAGGAAGCATTGTTTTACGTGCTTTCCGAGGTACGGGTGTAAAACACCGCTAACTGCTTGACTCCGGGCTGCTACTGAGAATATCCTGGTAGAAAAACACAATAACTGATTTTGGCCCGACCCGGGATTCGAATTCAGAACCTCATTTAGGGACACTAGACCAATGAGGCAGTCAAAGCTAGCTCTACTATAAGTAAACCAAACGAAAGTGAGCTTACGATTACCCACCTTGACATTATTTAATTTAAAAGACAAATGTGTAGAGAGAAACATATTCCGAAACATATTCCAATTTCTTTTTATTGTTTAAGCTGGAACATAAGTATTTAAAGTCATGTTTTACATGCTGTTACCAGCTTGGGGTTCGAGACAATTAAAAACAGCCGAGTGAATTACCAAAATTGACACTTTAATTACGAACACTAATTACAACTTAAAACGACACTAGTAACAAAACACAATTGTACTACTGATCACTTTAGTTCGCAGTTGTATCGCTTCGAAGTATTCGCTTGTATCGGCAACTCAATAGTATAATTTACTGACTCCGGTCTCGGTCTATACCAGCCTTATAGAGCCTCAGATAGTTCCAGAACATTCTACTGTAGATACATCTAAATGTTCGAGTACATACCGGTCACGAATGACTAGGTGTCGATAGTTCTAGAAAGTTCTTCCTTGGAAATTTCTAAAAGGATTTTGACTCTCCGAATTCTGCTACTCGATACTAGAAGGCGCTAGTGGTAACTAGTTTCGCCATGTACCAGGCATTAATGGTGGCGCGCAACAATACGTTGAAGTATATGAAGATGCAATCTCGCCGTAGAAGCTTTGGCTCGACTATGATGCATATTCAAGAATTTGCTTTTACAATATCAAAGCGTGGGTTTCGTTTAAATCGGAAGTTAAACATCAGTGTTGGATAATATATAGTTTGCTAAGATGATGTGTTCGTAGCATCAACAACTTTTCAACTTTAATAGGCCAGTGCTTCTCACTGTTATCAATCCAAACGGTAAGATTAGGTGATACTACATAGAAAAGTATTTTTTTCCCTCACATGCACTTACTAATACATTTCAGTCTGGTTAGATTTAATTTTTGATTTAATATATTTCTCACGAACTAAAAGTTAATACTTGTGTAAATAAATATAAATGGAAGGCGACACGGTACTACTTTGATATATAGCCTTACTTTACATTCTTAGAGAAAATACTTCGTTTTATGTGCAGTCAGCAATTTATTACACAGAGTTTCAGCAGTTATGTATAAATTAAAAATACCTTGTGGATTTGTTGTCTAAGTTACAAAATTAGATTTAAAGTACTTTTACGCTGTATGGTTGACTTTGTCTATTGAACATTGCAGCATTATTGAGAAAACTATTTATTATTGACACAAGTTTTAGATGTGTTTGTAATTCTATCATTTTATATAAAGATCTATCTCTTGAGTGTGTATCTTCCTTAAAAATAAAATCCAAACATGCGAGATCTACTATCTATACCGTTACCGTTACCCTTACAGGCTATTAAAGTCCACTACTAAACATGGCCTCGCCCGTAGTTTGCTTGATAGGGATTGCCATAGTTGCCAGGCTCGGCAAGCGGGTTGGCAACCGCAGGTTTTATTTTTAGTCGTTACTTGGAAGATACAGTAGTTCATGTCTATATTCGTTCCCTCTGTTGTCTCTTATGGCACCCACGGGATGATATGGGGAATTGGATATTCTTACACCGCCACTACACACACGGTTATCACGACGAGTGCCTATACTCGTATTATTTAATGTTTTAAAAATTTTTGAAATTTGAGAACGCTAATTATGAAAACAAAGAATGAACACTGGCAGGAATTAAATGCGATTTATTATTGTTCTTCTTCATCAGCATATAAAATTCCATTGCTCGAAATGGGCCACTCCTATTGTGGTGAGGATTTGTCCCAAACCACACTCTGACCAGGCGGAACAGGAGGATTATCTATCTATTTAAGTATTTGTTTGGTAATTATTGTTTTGTGTTTGGACATTTGTCCTTGTGATATTAATGTATGTAAATATAATTTTATTGTAAAAAAGCGTGAGGTGCTTTTTCATATATTTTTAAGATGACGCTAATTTTGCAAACATCCACAAAAATATTTACAACCAATAACATCAAGCACCCCATGCCTTTTTTACAATATTTTTTTTTTAATTAATATTTTCTTATGTTAATATTATTAAAATTATTTACTACTTTCTAGTTCGATTATCTACAAAAGCGTGTTTTTTTTAACTAAGTTCTTTTACGCGGCTTACGGTAAATTAAACTGGCAGAAATCGTAGTAGTTTTATGAATTATTCGCAAATCATAAGGATCCTGGCAAGGATAATGGGACAAACTATTTAAATTATTGCATTGTCATCGGTCTTTGATAAGTGTGCAAAGTTTCAATTCAATCCAACGTTTTGATAGGGATGAAAATCACATTCAAAAATTCCGTTAGGTACATAGATTACCAATCTACGAGGGTGGATTGAAAAGTACTCGGCCTAACACAGATCCATTCAATTCTAAAAATCAAATCTACCCACATTATTTTGTACAGTTCAGACTAGTTCATTGTGTGAAGTTCGAAACGTGTGCGATAATTAGTTGTGATTTTATAAATTTATTAACAAAGTAATCGGACATAATTTCCGCGAATGGAGCAAATCGAGCAGCGTGCCGTCATTAAGTACCTCCATAAGAAGGGGCTATCATCAAAAGCCATCCATGATGACATGGTCAGTACATTAAGCGATTGTGCTCTGTCATATTCATCCGTCAAAAAATGGATAGCAGAATTTAAGCGTGCTAGAGAGAGTGTGAAAGATGAACCCCGCTCTGGAAGGCCTTCGACGTCAACTACTGACGAAAATATTAAAAAAGTACTTGATTTAATAATGGGAGACCGCAGATTAAAAATTAGAGAGATAGCCGAGATTATAGGCATCTCTTATGAACGAATTTAAAACATCATTGTCAACGAGTTGGGTTTCCACAAGGTGTCTGCGAGGTGGGTTCCGCGACTGCTTTCAGTTGAACAAAAAAGGACGCGATTGACTATTTCACGCGACTGTTTGGAGTTATTTGAAGCCGATGCAGATGATTTTTTGAATCGTTTTGTTACTATAGACGAAACATGGGTTCATTACTGTACACCGGAAACAAAACAACAATCAAAACAGTGGAGAAGACCTGGTTCACCATCCCCTAAAAAGGCTAAGTCGATTTTGTCGGCAATTAAGGTGATGCCTTCAGTATTCTGGGACTCGAAAGGTGTGATTATGATTGATTATCTTGAAAGGGGTCAGACTATAAACTCTGATTACTACTGCACCTTACTACGTCGTTCACGAGAGGAAATAAAAGAAAAACGTCGAGGAATGCTCAGAAGAAAAGTCCTGTTTCATCAAGATAACGCCCGTGTTCACACGTCAGTACAGTCAATGGCTGAAATTCACAACTGTGGCTTTGAACTGTTACCGCATCCGCCGTATTCACCTGATCTGGCACCATCAGACTTCTTTCTGTTCCCTAACCTAAAAAAGCACTTGGGAGGTCAAAGATTTTCGACAAACGACGAGGTCAAAGCAGCTGTAGACGCATATTTTGACTCTAAGGAAGAATCATTTTTTTTCAACGGTCTAAATGCTTGGAAGGGTAGGTGGCAAAAGTGTATTGAACTTGATGGTGATTATGTAGAAAAATAAAAATATAACTGATTTAGTATGTGTTTATTTTCTTGGTTAGGCCGAGTACTTTTCAATCCACCCTCGTAAAAGCGTGTTGAAAAAAGAAAAAATATCTGCACCCACGATACAGAAGAAAACCCTAGTGTAAAGGTAACTTTTTTTTTTAAGCACAAGAACAATTACATTTCCCGTATGTAAAATTATGCGTATTTAAGAATTTATTTCTTGCATTAACTCATGTTTAAAAATAAACTTTCCGAATGATGTGTTTTTTTAATTATTTTATACAAAAATAAAGTAACAAATGAATATAAAATATATAATACATAAATATAAAACTCTGTCTTTCCATCCTATTACAGTGTGGTTGTCTTCAAGGTAAGAGTGAATAGGCTTTTTAGGGTTCCGTTCTTCAAAACGAAAAAACGAAACCTTATAGGATCACTTTGTTTTCCGTCTGTCTGTCTGTCTGTTTGTCTAGACCCTTTTTCTCAGGAACGCGTAAATGTATCAAGCTGAAATTCATATTTAATACTCAAGTCTACTGTCCCTTAGATCTGTGAAAAAATCAAACTTCTAAGCCAACGAAATTAAAAGATACAGTCGTTTATGCCGCAAATTTTCAACATTCGCAAGGGAATCAAAACCTACAGGGTACTTCCCGTGAACTCAGGATCTTGAAATTTGGTACGAAGCAACGTTTCATAGCACAGATAAAGCTAAACAGATAAAGCACAGAAAAAGCATAAATTTTTGGTTACATCATATAATAAAAATATTTTTAATAATTTTAAACTTATATACCAACGTATTTTGTTCGGAACCTTCGGTGCGCGAGTCCTACTCTTACTTGACCGGTTTTTTTAAAGTCAGTGCGCTTCACCATCTTAGACTACGTCACCACTTACCATCGGGTGGGATCGTAGATAAGCGCTGGCTTAGTAGAATATAAAAAAAACTTATAGTCCACCTGATGGTAAGTAGATACCATAGGTCATAGACACCAGTCACTAACATTGTTTTATAGGATAGGGTGACAAACGAGCACACAGTGAACCTGATGGTAAGTGGTTACTGTGACCCATAGACATCTACATCTATCCTCTATTACAAATCAAAATGCAGATGCGTTGTCACCCGTGAGGACTAAGTTGGAATACCTCTTGTCCAGTAAAAAGGTTCTCCGGTTCTCTACACTCACCATACGAAACACAGCGTTAGGCTGCTATTTTACGCTGGTATTCTGTGAGAGCGTGGTCCTACCCCGGTCGAGCCTTCTCATTCGTGTTACAACTATACTACTAATATAGCTGCAGCATGGCTCTACTACGTATAAATGCTAAAATGCTAATAGCTATTCGTGCTACAACGTGTTTGAAGAAGGCTACAGATGCATTTAGCAGCAGAAATAGATATGAGGGTGGTAGCTGTCTATACGGATTCCTAGACACGAAACGAGGCCTACAACCTTATAAACCTTTTATCATGTGATCGGAATATATTTCTTTTGTTTTCCAATGGACCAATTTTCATTACAAAAAGTGACGTAAACTTAACGTGATGTCTAACTGGACTAAGGAGGACGATGAAGATCTCAGTAGGATAAAATATTTTTCAAAGGAATTTGCAGTCTATGTCTCAAAAGATTATCATAATATATCTAGTAGTCCTATGTTCAACATGGATTTGTGATGGTCTGTAAGGATGGACATGGTGATGATGATGATGATGATGGTTATAATGACGAAGTATGATTACAGGCTGTGAGGTATTCCATCTTAGTCCTTAAAGAGTTTTATCTTAGTCATTATTCATCTATAACCTCTGATTGAACTTGTCAGAACATGTTCATGGACTGCAGTGGTAACTTAATTCGCTTGTGGTGTACGTCATTGTATGTCCTACAAACAATTGTTTCGGGTCTGGATGTTTGTCTTTGTGCAATTTATATATGTAAACCACGGTACAATAGAAAATCTTCGTGAATTTGTTCTTCTTATATTATATTTTTTTCCAAAGTTCACAATAGTACAAATCCTTGACAAAGTAGAGCATGAAATATTTTATAACTTTAAAACAATCCCCTTGCCAGTAGCGTTTCCAACATCGAGAGTATAATATAATCTCTTTTTCTCTACAGTATTAAAAGTGATTTAAAAGTTGCATTGTTAAGTTTTTTTTTTTTGCTTTATACTGAAGTTTTTAGCTTGATAAAATGGTTGAAATACAGTTGTTCATAATAAAATACAATTTTCGAGTTGAAAAGACTAATAATTTATATTTATGTAGGTCCTACATCTCGTCACAGGCACATCCAGGGAGGGCAACATACGCACATAAATTCCTTTTATGTGCTATTCTTTTATTTATCAATAGGCCAGCTGGAAGAAACAGCGCCGTTGTAAATTTATTATTCTATTTTCCTATTATTGCATGTATGTAGGTAAACAATTAAATAAATAATTTACCTAACATGAAAAGTACAAACCAACTTCAAATGGTAACAACAAGAATGAGATAAAATTCAAACTCAAACGGCAAAGAAGAAATTCAAACTCAAACGATGGTTAATCAATTATGACGATGTAAATAATGCTCTATTGAAATTAGTACGTTGGTTTAACGCTAACAATTTGCTCTTAAATGGCAATAAAACAAACTTTATTAAATGTACAATACCTATTGTTAAACATTCAAACACCAATGTGCTCTTAAATGGGGAGGAGTTGAGTCTTGTGGATACCACCGTTTTACTTGGTATTACTATTGACGCGAAGCTTCAGTGGGGCCCCCATATCTAAATTACATATCTAAATTAGCAAGCAGACTTAGTTCTGCAGCATATGCTGATAATGTTTTTATTTATAATGTTTCAATTACGGATAATTATCGCTAAGCCAACTGTTTGTTTTTTACAGCTGGATATCTCTTATATATTTGCAAGGGGGTGGGAAGGATTTGCCATAGTCGTTAAGTTTTGTAGGCGGATTGACAACCGCTTGCAAAGCGTCTTTGATATATGGTCTGGATATTTTCCAGCATGATCCCGTAATATATCGGAAGCCTAAAATATCTGACCCTTTCCATAGCCTTTGTACATTGTAGAGCTATGCTGAAACTATATTACGGTTATAGCGCGAATGGGTCGCCACGACCAGGGAAAGCAAGCTCCCACGGAATGCAGCTTAATGCTGCTGTGTTTGTATGGTTTGTGTACAGAACCGGAGACTCTTTTTACTGGAAACGAGGCATTCCATCTTAGTCCTTAGCAATGATAACGCATCTTAATTATTCTTCTTTATGAAAACAGATGCAGATGGTATCCACTTACCATTAGGTAGACTGTGTGCTCGTTTGTCACCCTTATTCTATAAAAATAACACCTCTTATGATATCCAAGGACAAAATGGGACAATGGACACCGCCACCATATGGCTTAGTTATTTATTTATTTATATAGCATATTCGTAAAAAATGTTATTATTCTCATTATATTTTATTTATAAACCTACCTAGGCCTACTGGAAGAAATTTTATTATGAAATAAATAGCGCCCTTGTACAAACTCTACATCACAATGTATCCTCTCCGCTGTTTGTGTTTACATAATATGTTAAATAAAATTAAGTAAATAAATAAACATGGTAATTTATAGGACAAATGTTACCTTAAGAAAATCCACATCAGGTATTTACGATTTCATAGTTTTGGTAGTGGTATACGTAATTCTACAAGCACTAGAAGTTTGGAAAAGCATAAAACTTTATACGTCAAATAGTAAAATATTGCGCCGTGTTCCGTTGTGGTCTCAACATGATGTGTTACCGTCCGTAAAAAGTGACCTTTCTTCAATAAAACTTTTATGTTTAGACGTTGCTAATATTTAATGGAATTACATTTTTTAATTTTAAATATCTACTTTCATTGTTCCATGCAAATAAATTAGACTTTAAATACAAAATTGCCATGGATTAAAAAAAAATAAGGATGAGCTTTCAAAACACAAACGTACATCATGTTTTATCTAACAAAATTAATGTAAAAAGAGGTGTTGTTGAAAGATAATGTTGTGATATCTAGCCATAATCTCTGGGTTTTACGCGAACTCCCGCTATGGGAATTTGTATGTCTGACAGTTATATAGTTAGCTTATATATTAGCTACGGGTATTTTAGTACGGGTATTTACGATGTATGTCTGCTGTAAACGAAATTGTGATACCTCAAACTATAGGAAGCTATAAGATTTTTCTGGCGCCACCAGTCGCCTCTTCCAACACTAACGGGACGAAATGTGGTGAAGCTTAGATAACAGAACAAAATTAAGCGGCAAAGGAATTTCTCGACTGCTACCACTTGGATAGTTATAATTTATTTATTTATAAGGAGTAGGTATTACATAGCACAATCTGTGCTCTGTGAACCCTGTACTAGGTAAACCTGTCTTATAGGGTTCCAGACTTTCCATATGATAATAATAGATATTAATACATTTACAAGCAACTTAATTATGAATAATTTACACAGTAAAAAACAAAATAAATAGCACTATATGAAAAAATACACTCACACCTATATACATAGTATAGTAGTTATTACATAAAACAGTCTGTGCTCTGTGAACTCTATACTAGGTAAACCTGTCTTACAGGGTTCCAGACCTTCCATATTGAAATAATAGATATTAGTACATTTACAAGCAACTTAATTAGGAAGAATTTACACAATAAAAAACAAATAGTATATAATGGAAAAATACACTCAAATCTATAATTTACATAGTATAAAATATGACGAAAACAATGGGTAATGGACAGATTTTGTTAAAGTTTATTTGTGAGGTCACACATCCACTTGCCAACAGGTGGTCTGTGTGCTCGTTTGTTACCATTTTTCTATAAAAAAAAAGAAAAAAAAAGAAGAAGATATTTAATTTTTGGATGCGTTTTATTTAAACTTCCGATGTTCCTGCGTATCACGCGGTGTATTCGACAATATTTTGCACATTTACTATTTGCGCAAGTAGCAATTTCTATAACCTAATCTTTGATCGCATTATCGGGATGACCTTACTCGTGTGGGTTAGCGTTAATTAAGTAAATGTATGTCTAACAGGGTAATATAAGCTAAACAATATTTTGAAACCACGCAAATCACCGTTTCGAAACGTACATAGTATGAGGAGGTTATATTTATTTATTGCACGCCTCATAACGCGAAGCGTTATAGGTGGATTTTCCAAACTATTTTTAATTTAGGTAATTAAACCCATTTTGTTAGTATATTAAAAATAGGGGTAAGTTAGTGAGCACAGATAATTTATTTAATATATAACATGCGGAGCCTGAAACCCAAATGCACTCTGTTCCAGTGCATTTGGGCCACAGAGCAATCTTGCCTTCCATATATGAATTAGATAATATGAATTAGAAGGTTTTCGGAACTATCTTGTACGCCACGCGTTGAAGAGGCTCATCTGCTACTAATATTACTTCAAAGCTATCCACTTACCTGATGCACTACAAAAGCGTGGCAGCCTCAACAACTTCCTGAATCCATTGGTGTACTGAATATAATATATGCAAATATTGTAAATATTTCCTCAGTACGTCAACTTAACCAGAATGCAGTGCGACTATGTAAATTATTTATTTATTTTATTTATAAACTTTATTGCGTCTCTTTAGAAAAAAAGGATACAAAGGGCGGACATAATGCCTCAAAGCATTCTCTACCAGTCAACCCATGGAGTGGTGAGAGTTTGTCGTAGGCGTAGCAATGAAAAAAAGTCAAACTAAAATTAATACACATTATCTGTAACAACAGATTATAATATAATATTATAAGTAAATGCATATAATTATATATAAATATATATTTGCATATTTACATATATTAACACATATTCATAATATAAATATATTTATATGCTAATAAACAAATATAAACATACATAAATACATATAAATGGATATAAATATACATAAATACATAGTTAATACATACATACAAAAATGATTAAATTTTTTATTACATTGTGGTAGGACTCTTTTTCATACTAGGAGCCCGTCTGGGTAGGTACCATCTCAACTATTTCTGACGCCATGTGACGTGCACCTGCTACATGGCGTCAGAAGGGTATAGGGAAACAATATAACTATAGGCTATATTTACAGGCATTCAATCTTGATATGGTGGATGACAACGACAACGCACCTTTAGCTTTTTTTTGTTTGAAGTTGGCTGCAGGTGTTCATGGGCTACAGTAGCCACTTACCATCAGATGAACTGTAAGTTCGATGAATACTTTAGATTTATAAAAAAAAATTCACCTACTTCATCAACTTTCATATGATACCGGCCCGTATATAAGCACCATTACTTGGGCTTCAGGCTTTCATCACTCATAGCATTACGCGAGATCTTGCTTCTTCCTAGACGAGGCAATCAATTTAGTAAGTCACAACTAGTATCTCGCTGTAGTTGATGTGGCACGATAAAACTCTCCGAGTTGAATTGCACAATATGTAAAAAAAACTTTGTAAAAGGACAATGTCCAAAATCGCCCTGTGTAATAAAAGCATCGGACATACACGATAATTAATTTTCTATTTTATTATGTTAGTTGCAAATACTTTTATAACACGGACTAGCTGCATGCAAAAATGAACATTAAAAAGTATTCTACTCTACTAATAACATTAATCGCCGCCATCTTCGCCAAACATTATGTGGTGTCGAAAAATGATTAGGGATGCCCAATCGATTGTAATCGATTTTTGAATTTAATGAAAAACATTTTGAATTTATTTCGAATAAAGTTTCAAAAAGAAGCTACAATAAAAATGTAAAATTACCATTTCTTTATATTCTTTTCTATTATTCCCTAAAAGTATAATTTAGATAACCTACTTTTCCTAATGTATAAGGTCATACTCGATTTTGGATAGGTAGTTAGAATAATACCGAAAAAAATATTCGTAAAGATAATTATTCAGGATTTTCTAACGATCGTTTAGAAAGGATGGTATTTTACGTCTTACTAAACGATAATTTACGAGTTTACAACAATTAACATTAAAAAAAACATTTATCGTTACTGTAAATGTGTTCTTTAAAAAGAGCAATATTGTAGACTAGATACAGACGTTATTATTAATATTGTTACAAGTATGGAAGAAGTAGAGACGTACGTGTTATTATAAGTGAAGTAAGATATTGTCATACTTGTTATGGTATTAATATTATCGTATGACAAAAGATGATTTATGATGTGATGTGTGTTTGTAACATATGGCTATAATAAATATTAGGAAATATTCATAAATCGTATCGTATTTTGTGCTCCTATTTTGATGTCACTAAATGGCCACTTGTCGCTTGTCTGTCATGAAAAAAATACGATCTCCAAATCGATTCAAATCGAACCTACTAGAATCGAATCTCGGTTAAATCAAGAATTAACAGATCTATTTTTGATCAATCGCGACATTTTCAAACATGCCTAATATGGACAGAGAACATTATTGACGATAATTTACCGTAAATACAAATAATTGTATAGAAACATAATTAAATTAATAAACATAACATCACGTTTGTATTTCTCAGAAGAAGTAGGTAGAGGTGTGTAGTACTGTTATGTTATACGTCCCAAGTAATAGGGGGTGCGCGTATTGCCAAACACCGGACTCAAAATCCATACTCCGTGCTACTACTGGGAATTTTAAAACCCTAAAAAAAAATTAAAAAACCCAATAATAAATTGTCGGACCCTGGGATTGAACCCAGAACAGAACAGATTTTTCTGTCTGTAACAAGGAACAGATGTTCCAACTATGCAAAAATATTTCTTGAATCGTTTGAAATATTCTTGAATAAGTCCAATTCGAGAGGTTTTTGGATCGATTAATTAAATCGATGGAGTGTTCGAAGTCGAAATCAGGACATCGGATAAGGATTCTTCAGATCTATATCGATCTAGAAAATCGATTATTTTAATATAAACAATCGATTAAACGATTTCAAATCGACATGCCTACTTTATACTGTCAACTTTCACTCTGTCAAAATTACATTGGTTGGCGTCGTTTGCTACGTAGTATCCACTAAGTAGTCTGTGGTTTGCTCTTTGTAATTGTATCGATGTTTTGGTGACTTTTGGGACTATATGTTGAACATTACGATATGGCTATTTTAACGGACTCTGATTGCTTTCAAGAACGCCTTACCTGGCTGTGATTTTCGGAATTGTCTACCGCTCAAATGATAACCTAGCATTCATAAACGGACTTACGCAATGGAAAGTGTATTTTGTGTAAATTGCAGCTCTGCTGGTGGCTTAATGTTGTTGAAAGTTGAACAGAGAAGCAATCGTACTATATAGCTGTAATTGCATCGTTGTACGCAGAACCATCGGTTGCTGCGCCCATGTTATGACCATTATTTGGTACTTTACGAGCAAAGAGATTTAAAATACTACTACTACTTAAATGTCTTTGTTTACGAGACATCAAAATAATATTGACATCCTTGCACAGTTTTTAGACAATATTCTAATTTCCAATTAAGAAGATGAACAATATAAATGAAATTAATCTGTGTTTTATTTCTAAATCAAACATAATAAATTAATGTAGTTGTAAAAACAACTTTTACTACCAATTAGGTGCTAAGTCGGTAAGGCTAGTTTCATAGTCACGCGTGTGAACAGCGCCGTCCAGACGCACACGCTTACAAATACACTAGAATCACTAGATAGTAGACGACAATATTTACGCTGTTCAAGCGCGCTCTGTTGAAACTTTGTTAAAACCGTGGTTGATACGTCGCTGTTCGACGGCATGTCTATTGGCCTGACTGAAACCAGCCTAAATCCTTATACATTTAGTTACTAGGTATCTCAACGTACCGTATATGCTAATGACAACATTTAAATGCTAACAGCCACTATACTACATACATTTTTATTTTTACATTAATACACAAACATTATCTCTCATTTCGAAACCAATGCTAAGAAAGCAGGTTTGATAACTAGATTCTATGCATTTATACGTTGCACTTACATACACTTAGGCTTTAGAACAAAAACTGCATACCTAATTATCTAGATAGGTACTAAAAATAGCTAAATGTTTTAGTACATCGTTTTGCAGTTTGTTCAAAATCATTCGGAGCTATGAAAAACCGTAATATTCGTGGTTCGATTATAACCTCAAAATCTGATACTGTTTTTGAAATATATCTTTTATGCAGCTAGCCCGCTATAAAAATAAGATTATATAGGAATTAACTAATGATCTACAATGAAACACATAATTTTCCGATGCTCTTGGTTCCAGGGCGAACAATGTATGGGAGCAGAGCAATGTCCTTTGTGAGGGTGCTTTTAGGTACTGTGATTTTATTACGTTCATGTAATTTTTTTAGAAACTAAACAAAACATGCCCCGCAGAAGATAAAATAAAATTTACATTAACGAGGAAAAAATGCTGTATTTTAAAGAGGATTTTGTTATCTTCACCCTCACATTACAATAAAGTAGCGACACAAAAGAATCCATTACTATATTCCGTCAAAGTCTCATGGATTTCGACAGATGGCGGTGTAACTTTTCTCTTTAACGCCAGACGCTAAATACTCAGACTCGCGATGCGGAGTTGCGTTGAAGAACCGAGACATCTGGTACTGCGTTCGACAATCCGCAAGCAAAACTAGGCGATTAAGGTAAATTCCCTCTTCACCGAGGCAGGTCCATTTTCTGTAGTGGTAGTTTAACCCCGCCGCCGCACACTCGTCGAGTAGCATGATAAGTAGCGAGGAAAGCTACTCCCCATGCGAAAGAGACTTAATGTGGCAACAATACTCGTCATGCTACACGTTATGCTCCTCGCCATGCCAATTGCTCCCTTTTTTGTTGTTTTTTTGGGCGCAAGCCAAAGGACTGGCAATATGGGCGCGGGTGGCCGGCCATATTATAATCGCGCGAACGCAGTCCGAATCGGGCACCGTTACGGAAGCGTTAAAGCTATTGCGGTGAATAAATGTCACCCACCATCTCTATTGGTGAGGATTATGGAGTGTAGGGTAGAAGGAGAACCATATTATAAGGTGCAAAAGTTGAAAAAGTGTCCCACTATATACTGAAAACAGAGGTTCCAAAACCTACCACAATAGCGCTGACATCTGAAAAACTACGATATACTACTATATAACTACGATAGCTGTTGTAGACGGAGTAAAGTCAGCTGAATTCAAACATTTAAAAAAATTCATGACTAGAGTAGTTATTAAAATGCCAGTATACAAAACCTCAACTATTTACGTAGTACAAAACCAAGCGGATTGGTCGGTTCTTGTTTATTTCTTCATCTTATTCTAAATAGTTTGGGCGCTTTTTTTAAATTTATCCTATGCTACTGCAGCGCCACCCTTATTGGACGCGCTTTTAGGGACACTTTTCATATACAGAGATGGTCCTCCTTCTACTCTACACTCCATAGTGAGGATGAAGACGTAAGTTTCTTTTTATGACATTGATATAATTAACTATACTAAATATGCATATAGCGCGCACGCATCCATAATTTCAATCACATGAGTAAATTTGTGTTGTAGACGCAAGCAACCTACTGAGAGCGTCGCGATTAATTGCGCGAGTAGAGCAGCTACTGATCATGTTGGAAAAGTGGGCACATAAATTATGACAGCGTAGTTAGTCACAAAACAAAATCAGAGCTAAGCCGCGTGTCGATTACGCGCTCCTGGTGCGCGCACCATGAATGACCTGTGCGCGCCGACCAGTGCGTTCCGCGGAACGCTTCTAATTGTTCGAAGTATATGATATATCAACTAAGCGCGTCTGGCGCGCGCGGCATCCGTTTTATTATTTGACCGTTCAACATGTATGTCAGTCGTGTATGTACAGCTGCCGCTTTCATAGTGCCATGCAACTTCTCTGAGCGCTTTATTGTGATAAAAACTACTTTTGCTATTCCACAGTAGTTATTTGGAACCGTATAATTTTATCAATTTACGGCAACTCTGGTTATCCATAGCTCGGAACGCAACGAACACACGAATGATGAAAATAATCGTCCCAACTGGCGCCCGCGCCAAAACTTAACTACTTTGATACGAGGTAAAAAACCGACACCAGATGGAACGGCCCGCTCCACGTTTGAGCATTCCAACGAACAATTTGGCGCGCGTTCCAAGGTGGTACCAATTTCGCGCTGGCAATATTTTGAGCTTGTCTCCGATAAGTTGTTTGGAGCGCAAATCGATACGCTGCTTTAGTTTGTTTGTCGAAAAGTCTACTATTCTACTCGCCCGCCCAAAGTAGACTAAAGAAGTTACTGAGAATTGATCGTAACTTAGTGCTCAATGTATTAGTATCGTAGTGCCCGTCTAATGGTATACATAGAAGTCTATAAGTATATCAATGATTTATAGATGTTAAAAATTTAGGATGTTATTTATTTATACTATACTAAGCCAGCGCTTAGCTACAATCCCACCTGATGGTAAGTGGTGATGTAGCCTAATAATATTAAAGCGCACTGAATTAACAAAAGCCTATTCACTCTTGCCTTGAAGACACCTACATTGTAATCTGTCTAAAATTTAAAAATTAATTTACTAAGATCTGCATAATAAAATAAAATGATGTGTCTTACCTAATTCAAAGCGCACCTCCCACCCTCACTCAATTGCGTGCGCTTATACACTGATCCCAGCATCACTACTCCCAACACCACTACCAATGACAGAATCGAAAATAATTTCTAATATATTTTACGCAAACACCATTTAAAATAAGTTAATTTTATAGTTTAACATTAAACGCAATAAAATCTTTAAAAGTATTTTTATACAATTTATTTAAGATTTACAACGCAGGAACCTGTTAAGATATACCTCGGTCTTATCAAAGAAGAAATTTCACAAAGGAATTTTTCCGTTATTATTTTAAAGTAGGTCAGCTAGCTTGTGCTTGCAACAATTAGAGCGATTGGTTTGTTAAAAAAGTAATTAGAAAAAGTGGTAATAAAGAAAGTAGACAACTATCGAATTTTGAAATTCCTATTGTTGAATTCAATTTAAGACAACGATATTGTTTACTTTTGTTATAGAATCTTATTGTGTGGTGGCAGCAATGGTAAATCACTAACTCCATTTTAGCCCGTAGGTATTATAAGAAGACAATGGAAAAGTAAAGAAAAATCTAAAACCTTATTAATAATTATGTTCAATTTACGGAATTTCTTTCACGGCGACCAATCTCAACGGAGACTAGCCATCTGCGCAAGACAGAAGTACAGGGCCCTAGTGTATGCATAAACATAGGTAAACTGTCTTTTACTTCACTCTTATAGTCCGATGAGAATCCGAAAACAAGCGGACAGAGATGACACGCTTTCTGCTACTGTTAATTTATTGACAGAAAACCCAAATAACCGATTTTAGACCGACCGTTATTTGTTACAGAGACCAGTATTTAAACCCAGTACCACAAGATTAACAACTACGTTTATGACCACTAGATTAAAGAGATAGTCGGGAAAGGAAAGATCTAAAATATGACAGAGAGCAGCCGTCTCAGGACGTCTGGTACCTCATCAATAATACAAATGTAAAACGCGGCAATCATGGTATACTCTTGTTACACAATATTGATCATATTGTCCAATGGACTGTTACAATGTTATAAAAAAGAAGAAGCCGTTAGCATTCGAATCAAAATTAAATAAGTATTATCATGATAATCATTACAGCCCTCCACAAGTCCACTGCTGAACATAAAGGAATGAAATCTCCTCAAGGAATGCCATGTAACGCGGTCAATTAACTGCATCCATCGATTTCCTGCATCTCTTATTAGGTCATCACGCCATCTAAACTTTTTATAACCTTTCTTTTTCCATCGGTTGTTGGTATTTCGAGCTATATGGCCAGCCATTTGCCACCTCAAAATATACACATAATATTTTAATTAAGAGTGAAAATTCCATCGAGTATATATTCAATATGAGCAAATATAGATTGCTCATATATCAGAAAACCGACAGAGAAAAGACGTCTTGAGACGAGAGCCTCGTACCGTTAGGCGAAGTGCAAGGCAGTAACATAATAAATGTGACGTCAGTACCAATAAGACATGCAAAAAGTCGATGAAAGTGGCTCAGGAACATATTTTCGCATTACTTAGGAAATACCAATGTTTAGCAGATGACTTGTGAAGGTCTGTAATGGTGATAAAGTTGATGATGAGCAAATATAGCAATAAGTATTCAATTTAAGCTACTAATTAAGGTACTTAATGTGAACTTTGTTAAAGTATAAATTTACATACGAGGGTGGATTGATAAGTTTCCGGCCTGACTAAGAAAAACAAGGTTATTTAATTATTTTTTTATTTCTTAACATAATCTCCTCCAAGGCTGATACATTTCTGATAGCGGTGTTCCAGTCTATTAATGCCATCTCTATAGACTGATTCGTCAAGCTTCTCAAAATAACCATCTACAGCTTCGATTACTTCTTCATTGTGCGCAAATCTCTTACCGCCAAGCCATTTTTTGAGGTTAGGGAACAGAAAATAGTCACTCGGGGCTAGGTCTGGAGAGTAAGGAGGGTGCGGTATCAATTCAAAAACTTTAGATCGTTGATTTTAGCCGTCGCAACGATTGACGTGTGCGCTGGTGCGTTATCGTGATGAAACAAGATTTTTTTCTTCGCCAGATGAGGTCGTTTAATTTTCACCTCGTGGCTCAAACGTTGCAATAAGTCTGCGTAGTATTGACCAGTGATAGTTTTACCCTTTTCAAGGTAATCAATGTATTATAATATACATTGATAATTAAGATACATTGATATTGACATACACCTCTTGCATCCCAAAAAACAGTAGCCATAACCTAGTTCGCCGAAAAAATTGTTTTTGCCTTCTTTGGAGTTGGTTCCCCTGGTCCAATCCACTGTTTAGACTGTTCTTTGGTTTCAGAAGTGTAGTGGTGGACCCAAGTTTCGTCAATGGCTACGAATCGATGCAAAAATTCGCTTAGATTACGCTTATACAATGACAAATTTGCGGTAGAAATGTTTTTCGAATAAATTTTTGGTCGACTGTTAGCAAACGCGGCACCCATCTTGCACAGAGCTTTTCCATATGCAAATGTTGGTGCAAAATATGTTGCACACGTTCATATGACATCTTACAGGTCTCAGCTATCTCACGCACTTTCAACCTACGGTCTCCCAGCACTATTTGATGAATTTTTTCGATCATATCTGGAGTTGTGACCTCAACGGGGCGTCCTGAGCGAGGCTCATCAGAGGTGCTCACACGACCCTTTTTTTTAAACTCGGAAACCCACTGCTTAACGGTTGAATATGACGGGAAGGATGTCCCCAGTGTTGAGTCCATCTCTTCTTTAATTTCCTTCGGCGTTAATCCCTTCAAATAAAAGTATTTGATGACAGCACGATTTTCCTGCTTTTCCATTTTTACGAAAAACACAGAGGCGTCTTGTTCAGCGTGCTCTCAAACCTACACTAGCAAGGCGATCGGGCTGAAACTATAACTACAAGCTATCCAAGGATGGTACTATAGAATGTCACCTTAAGGTAGGCCTAGTGGCGCCATCTCTTGGTCAGGCCGGAAACTTATCAATCCACCCTCGTATATATTTGATACAGTTCAATTCAAGGCCTGAAATGAACGCAAGCGTAATTTGTTTGTTATAAATTAAAGGTTATTTGTTTTATATTTAAACAAATAATCACCTAATTTGCGTTCAGGTGACGAGTGATCCTCGCGCTCGAAATGGATGTTAGTGTCTTGTATATGGTAGGACACCAAGTCATCTGGTGGGGATGATGGATGCGAGGGGCAGCTCGTACAGCACCTCACACTCGGCTAGCGGCCCGCATTCTATCGCGTCCAGCGCCAGCTACAGACTCGCCTGGCGACCCCCAGGCAGCGACCCTATGCGCGTTCTATTTTTTTACATTATCCAAAAAATGAGCATCAATTAACGGGAGACGCCCACGCCTAGCACCGTATAATGGTGTGGCAGTAAGAACAAACGGGCCTTTGCACCCTTAATTCTACCGAGGCACGGTGCTTACTGAGGAGTCGATTACTCGAAGATATGTATATGACTGCTGGATATGCTATTTAAGAAACATCATAAAATCCATGCAATTCATTTTTAATGTCGCTTGAATTTGTACTTAGCCATCAAGGTATTCTGAATTCAGATAAATATTGTAGTTCTTTTCTATAATTAAGTCATTTTAAGGCTAAATTTTTCGGAACTTCCTGATATATTCACTTATCATCACAATTAATTTGAGGTCATAATTTATCTTGCTTATAAAAATATAAAAAGGTAATTATGATTAAAAATATTTATATTAAACTGTGGTTGTGTTTTTTTTTTACAATCAGCTTTTATTTTGTTTGTAAATAAATTTTTATTAACCATTCTAAACACTATAAGGAATGTCGCAATCTCAAAGTCATGTAAATAATTACAGGAAAAACTTCACCTCTTCCTCCTCCTCCTCCTTCATACTTTGCCACCTTGTGCGGTAGTTTTGTGTCCTATTTATATGGAACCCCCTCTAAAGTTTAAACTATTTATTAATAAAAAAGAATTATCTGTTCAAAACTGACGAAAATATCGCGTAAGATGCTGTATGCATGAATTTGATATTTACTTTAAGAATTATGTACTATTCTTTTTATATTGGAGTTTATATGCATTTGGTGACTTGAACTTCATCTACATTTAAAATACCGGGTGTTTGTAAAACGCTCTGGAAAACGAAGACAGACGATGGTATTAACGATACATTTGATGATGGGACAGAAAGAAAATCGATCTCGATGGAAAAAAAACATCTTTTCACAACGTTTTTATTAGCTTTATTTACGCTCCATCATGATAAAACAGCTAAATGAAACGATTGTTTCATAAAAAAATTAATCCAAATATCAAAGAAAAATATTTAAACTATGAAAGAGTCCTCTGAGTTCGTTGCTCATAAACAGCGCGCGCGCATCGCTGTGTTAACATCATAAAACGTTAGCTCCGGTTTAAAAATTAATTATTGTTGTTAAAGTTTATATTTTAACTTAAATTTTATGCACGTGAAATTGTAAAAGTGAAACTGTGGACATTATATTGAAATAAAGTTATTTTTAAAGACAAACATTACAAAGTGAGACAAGTGATTTATTTTGCAAAACAGTGGACTTTGATACCAAAACCACTAGCGCGTTGTGAATGAAACGTATGCTTTTACTTTATACCCATTTGTGTGACTTGCATAAAGTTAGTTTGTTTACTTATTGAGATTTCTTGATAAGAGCTAAATATGAAATGCTTAGCATGTCCGAATTCTATTGAGCGGGGAGAATTATTAGGATGTGTTACGTGTAAAGGAACTTATCATTACAGATGTTTGAATATTACAACGGCAAAATTTATGGGCAATTTTCAACAACTCAAGCGAACATGGAAGTGCCCTACTTGTACAAATGTTACTAAAAGACGACACAGAAATGATGACACACCATTAAAAATAAATCGTGAAGAATCTTCTCCCCCAGATTTAGTCGACATGTCCGATGGTGATAATATCTCGCAGACAGAGGATAGTAACGAACAGTTGTCCCCGCATATGGAGCTTTCTGGAGTTCAAAAGGTGAATACTTTTTCATTTTCCCTAGAAGAAATTGGTAAATTGCTGGATCATAAACTAGATTCGAAACTCAAAAGCGCACATGTTTGTCTAGCTACAGAAATCAAGCAAGAGTTTCGTGACGTTTTAAAGAATTTAGGAAGTGATTTCAAACAAATTACTGAATCCATAACACAAGAAGTATGTAGCTTAAAGCATGAGGTCAGTACCCTTAGTGAAAAAGTCCAGGCACTCGAGAATGAAAACATATGTATTCGCAAAGAAATTGAATCGTTTCGTCTAACTGCTCAATCAAATACACACTTGGAGAGTATTGTTACAGAGTTACAGCAGCAAATAACCTACAAAGACCAGGAAGCCCTGCTAAATGATGTCGAAATGGTCGGAATACCAGAATTTTCAGGTGAAACACCAATGCATATTGTGTTGACCGTTGCCTCTAAACTAGGAGTATCTTTAACGGAACAAGACATAGTTTACGCTGAACGCGTCGGTCGCCGTTTAAATTGACCGGCTAAAGATACGCGAACAGGTAACCAAAACAGCACATCAGTTTCTATTAGTGCGCGCCCCTTGGTTGTAAGATTAAAGCGTCGTGCATTACGCGACCACTTATTAAAGAATGCTCGAGTGCGCCGTACGCTTACTACTGTAGACCTAGGACTGCCACCTCATGAATCAACTATGTTTTATGTTAATGAACGATTAACCAAAACAAACTGTATTTTATTTGCTAAAACACGTGAAATGGCTCGAAATTTAAATTGGAAATTTGTATGGACAAAGGGGGGTCGTGTTTATGTTAAGGGTGAAGACTCTCCTAATATTTATGCGCGCATAGTAAACTCTGAAATGGATATTGAACGTGTTTTTCGTGTACCCTGTTCAAAAACTTCTAAATAATGTTAAATGTATTTTGGGGCTCCTTACTATTTTGTTTTTGTACATTTTGTTAGATAATATTATACTTTTGATTATACCTTACACTTTCATATTTACATGTTATTCCATACTTTTTAATTGCTATGTTTTATACCACTTTTTATTATGTCTTTATTTTGTAGTAGTTTACAGGAGCAGTAGTGTATTTGTAGTAGTACATAATTTAACTTTAAGTGCTAATAAAGGTTCTGTCCTGCAGAGTATAGATACTCTATATTATTACGTAAACATTTTTATGATTTTGGTAATTTCTATGGAATTATTCACCGTAATTTTAGCTTACTTAATTGGTTCTACTTATTTTGTTTTGTTAGCTGGTACAAGTATAGTAATTTGTTGTTTTTATTTTTATTTTTATGTCGAATATTTTTTAAATAATTATTTTAACCTTTTTTTTAATACTATTTTTGTGCGAATATTTTGTATACTTTTTTGCTTTTTTTGTTAATATTTTGAAGATGATTTTATTTTTAATATGCATACCGATGCTAGCCTGTTCAAGTTATAATATAATATGTTTATGTAAATATTCCTTAATTATTTGTGTTCAACGTATGGACGATTATATATATGAAATGATTATACTTATAAAAATATTATTACAACATGGCTACTACTAAAAGTAAAAGTTTAAGAGTTGGCCTTTATAATGCTGGGTCGATCAGAAGCAAAAGTGATGAGTTTCAGGCAGTTCTGCTACGTGAATCTGCTGATATTATAGCGATAAACAAAACTTGGCTACGAGCTGGTGAAGATGCGAGTGCTCCGTTAGTTCCCAGCTATCGCTTCAGTCATATTCCCCGTTCTGGTAACCTATCCAGGACACGTGGTGGTGGTGTTGGTTTTTACGTCAAACGAGGGATTAATGCTCGTTCTTATTCCCATAACATTATCTTTGATGAGGTGGAGCAGCAGTGGCTGTCGCTATCCATTAACAAAGTTAAGCTTTTAATTGGAACGGCATATCGACCACAATGGGTAAATGTCGAAAAGTTCATTGATTCTCTTACAGACACTTTAACTTCATATTCAAATTTTGATAATGTAATTTTGTTAGGAGATTTCAATATAAATATTTTGGATGAAAGTGACAACAAAACACAACAGCTTAATCAATTTTTGCAGTATACTAGGTTGAAAAACTGTATTTTTCAACCTACCCATTTTACTCAAGAGAGTGCTACATTAATTGATTTAGTAATGACGGACGCCGGTGTGACAAATACTCTCGTAAAATATACTCTTGAACTTGGTGGTCATGCTATCATTTTAGTCGATTTTAAAATTAAAAAGCCTAAGGTAGCTCTGAGGCGGCAAATTATAAGACCTATAAAAAATATTAATCTGTCAGATTTTGAGTCGGAAGTTGAATCTATAAACTGGGATAGCATTACGAGGTACAATTGTGTGAATGACATGGTTTCTGTTTTTTCCAAACGCATTTTAGAGCTGTTTGATAAACATGCACCAGAGAAACTAATAACTATCCGTAGAAAGCAACTGCCATGGTTCACGAGTAATGTTAAGTACATGATGCAGCTCCGAGATGATGCTCACAATAAATATCGTCGCACAAAAACTGAAAACGATAAAATTCAATACAAAAACCTAAAAAGTCTGGTAAACAGCAGTCTCTATGCTGAGAAGAAGACATATTTTGATTTCCACATTAATCAACATCTCAATAATACAAATGTTCTATGGAAAAATTTGAAGTCATTCGCGTTATCGTCATTTAAAAATTCGAATGACTAACCAGAACCCTTTAGTGATCCTGATGAAATTAATCGTCACTTTTTGAGTATACCGGGAACAAATATCATCAAGTCATCTAATGTAAGGAATCTAGAAAGCAGAAACAGTATTTCTGATACTTTTAGGTTAATACCAATTCATGAAAATGTGGTTGCAAAAATCATAATGGGTATTAAGTCAAATGCTCAAGGTGTTGACCGCTTTAATATGGATATGATAATTCTAACGCTTCCGAGAACTTTAAATGTTATTACTGCAATTATTAATAAATCCATAACAGAATCTGTTTTTCCTTCTTCTTGGAAAACTGCGCTTATTCGTCCAATACCTAAAAAAAGTAACCCAACAAATGTAGGTGACCTAAGACCCATTAGTATACTGCCTTACTTATCAAAAATACTTGAGAAAGTTGTTTACTCACAAGTAATAAATTTCTGTGAAAAAAATCAATTAATACCCCACCTACAATCAGGTTTCAGAAAAAATTACGGAACAGCAACTGCTCTTATTAATGTCGTGGATGATATATTATCTTTTTCGGATTCTGGAGAAGGTACCATTCTCACTTTATTAGATTTTTAAGGGCTTTTGACTCAATTAACACAAACTCACTGATTTCTAAGCTTTCATATTATGGTTTTGATAATGAAACACTCAAGTGGTTTCAAAGTTATTTAACTGACCGACATCAACAAGTAATTTTAGAGAGGCATAATGTTAAAAACTTTATTTCTAAGCTTCTTCCTGTTGAAAGAGGTGTTCCTCAAGGATCTGTGTTAGGGCCTTTGCTTTTTATGATTTACAGCGCTGATATAATAAACTGTCTCAAAAACTGTAAATACCATCTATACGCTGATGATTTACAGGTATATATTCCCATAGATAGAAAAAATATTAATACATTAGTAAATAAGTTAAATCAGGATATTCAACGTGTTTGTGATTGGGCACAAAATAACTCCATGGTTCTCAATCCTTCAAAGTCAAAATTCCTTATAATTGGCACCAAAAAGCAGGTACATGATATAGCTATAACTGAACCTGATATACGTGTTAATGGAGAGACAATAGCACAAGTTTATGAAGCATGAAATTTAGGCATTCTTTTTGACAGCAATTTGAGGTTTGAAAATCATGTGATTAATTTGGTACAAAACTGTTTTTACAGGTTAAAAGTTCTATATAGATTTAGACCATTTATCACAGTTAATTTACGTGTAAAGCTTTGTGAAACCCTAGTATTAGCTAAATTAAATTATTGTATAACTGTTTATGGGCCTTGTTTGCTTAAAAAATCACAAAAATTAATCCAAAGGGTACAGAATGCTTGTGCACGCTATTGTTTTTACATACCGAGACGAACTCATGTTACATCATATCTTAATGCCTCGAATATGTTAAAAATGCAGGGGCGTCTCAAACTTTTTTATGCTTCTTTGCTATTCGGCGTAATAAATACAAAGAATCCAGAATATTTATACAAAAAACTTATCTGAACAAAATACCAGCGTAAAATTGCATATTAAAGCTGCTGTATTTCGTATAATGAGTGTAGAGAATCGGAGACCCTTTGCACTGGAAACGAGGCATTCAACCTTAGTCCTCAGGGTGACAATGCATCTGCATTTTCATTCCTAATCGAGGATAAATGTCAATGGGCTTCAACATGTACTTACCATGAGGTGGACTGTGTGCTCGTTTGTCACCCTCATTCTATTAAAAATTTTATGGATTCCAATAGATAGAGTCTTAACCATCTTGTTTTGACAGACCTAAAATATCAGCAGACGTGCAGCAGCGTCAAAAGTGCAAGACGTCTGGTAATTCGATCCTCATCATGAGTACGCGGGGCACACTCAAATGATCGGCAATAAGAAAAACTACATGCACGGTATACCTAAATTCTATTTTATTGTTTTTCGAAGTACTCTCCGTTCAACTTAATGCACTTTTTATTCGTGCAAACCAATCATTAAAACAGGAATTCCAGTCTGAAGTTGATGTTTACAAAATGGCTGACTTGTACGCTTCCACAGCTGCTTCGGGGTCTGCAAACCGTTGGCCGCGTAATAAATCTTTCATTCTGGGGAATGCAAAGAAATCGTTTGGGCTCAGGTCAGGACTGTAAGGAGGATGTCTCATCAGCTCAACGTTTTCCTGCTACAAAAAATCATTTGTCTTCCGAGCCGATGGGAGCTCGCATTATCGTGATGTAAGATGATACGACGTTTCGGGTTATTTTTTCGGAGTTCGGCTATCGTTTCAGGCAAACAAACCGTGATATACCACTCGGTAACCGTTCCGCGTTGCTGTAAATGAATTGTAGCAACACGCCCCTTTTTAGAGACAATCGTAGCGACCATTTTCTTTGACACACTGCGGGAGCGAACCACTTTCGTTAGTTTGACCTCGTCTTCGAAGACACAAACTGCTGAATGATGTTTTCTTTCAGGTTCGTATGAATAAATCCATGATTCGTCACCTCAGACGATATTATAAACGGCATTATGACTTCCCTCCGTTGAAGCGTTGCAGAGTATTCCGGCACCAATCTACACGAGCCGTCTCTTGCTCTTCGGACAAATTGTGGGGAACCCAGCGGGAAACTAGCTTTCTTACACACAACTCATTATGTAATATCAACTGAATTGCAATCATTCCGATACTGATAATAGCCCGAATCTGCTCGTATGTCACATGACGGGCACCTAATATAACAGTTCCCACAGCTGCGATGTTTTCAGGCGTGACCGCTGTTCTTGGTCGACCTGCAGAAGAAACAGTACTGAGCGACATACGAACGCATCGGAACTCGACATTCCAGCGGTATATTTTCGTTTGACTCGGTGTTTCAACATCATAAATCGAAACAAGTGCGCTGAGACATTTATCTTGAGATAAGCCGCGACGAAAATTGTGATAAATTATGGCACGGAAATGTTCACACGTGAGCTCCATTTCTGTTAACGACGTGTCAAGTTTAAACCAAAATAGTTTTTTTAAACATTTGTTTTAATTGATTGAATGTCATTAAGATTCTAAGAGGCCATTATTCAAATTCTAAAAAATGTTTTATTGTAACTCAATCCAAAATATTCTATTCCCGATCATTTCAGTGTACCCCTCCGTATCGAAAAAGAAAAATCCTCCCAACAACAGGAGAGGCCCGTGACCTACACTGCACTTTTATCGGCTAATAATTAAGAAGAAAGATGAAAATAATAATGACTCGGTTTGCGTCTGAACGTCAGGTCTCCGATACGGTGTTTTCTACTCCTACATGTACTTGTCTTCAGTGGGTATTGATCATAGCTCGCAGCAGCGCAGTGTATACAATCAATCGCAGTACCAAATTTTTCGTACCTCTGATCATGCTTTCCATCTGTATGTTACGTATTTTTGCATCTGGCACTTACGTAACCATAGAGTGAGGCAGGGGAATTGATAATCCGCTATTTTCTGCTATTTATTGGCTACCTATTCCCGAAGGAATATCTCTGTCTAACACAGAGGGAGAGAGGTTAATTTGCACAGATATATTTAATTGTTTATTTATTTAGACTTTGTTTGCTTACAAACGCGTACGAAATGAAGGACTTACTACTAGATAATAAAACCAAATGAAATTCTTTTTTTATCTACAAACAGAATTCACACAAATAAATAGATATCCAAGATTCTCTGCTATGCCTGAAATATAAGCATTACACACCGTTACTACAACGAGAATTGCAAGTTTGATGAATAAGTTCATGTGTTTTCTAGGTTGTAGGGTATTTCTGCCAACGATTGATCTGGGTAGGAACCACCCATTTACCCATTTCTGGCCCCAAATAGAATTACTTGCACTGCTGTGAAACAATGTAAAGGGTTCAGCGAGCCATTATAATTACAGGTATCCTATCTCAGTCCTAATAGGTTACATCGCATCTATAGCATGCTTTGTTTGTTGACTGCATTTGTCCAAGAAATGCAGAATACCAGCGTGAAACAGCAGTTTTACCCTTTCAATGTCCGATTTTCAGACACAATAGTCAGACAATAGCAATGAATTACATTATGTACCACATGGGACAGCAAACTCGTTAATACTTTTGCGTTTGGTTTGGTAAGTGTAGAGAACCGAGACCTATTTTACTGGAAACAAAGCATATTATACTTATTCCTCAGGGATAACAACGGATCTGCATTCCGATTCTTCATCTATCTTTAACGCAGCATCTACTTACCATCAAGTGAACTGTGTGCTCGTTTGTCACCCTTATACTATTTAACCGTTACCGTTACAGCCTATTAAAGACCAATGCTGAACATAAGCCTCCTGCATAGATTGCCTCATAGGGGGGATATTTGCGACAGTTGCCACGCTTGGGAAGCGGGTTGGCTACCGGAGTTTTTTTTTATTTTTAGTCGTTATTAGGAAGACGCTGCTGCCCATATCCTGGTTTGTTTCCCTCTGTCGCCTCTTATGATACCCATGGGATAATATGGGTTGTGGATATTCTTACACCGCCACTACACGCTAAATATAAAAACTATATAAAATACAAATAAATAAAATTGAAGTGTCTGTCTGTAACGACAAAGTCATCATCATCATTACAGCCATTCATAAATCCACTGCTGAACACAGGCCTCCCCCAAGGAATGCCACAAAGCACGGTCCTGAGCCACCTGCATCCATCGACTTCCTGCATAACTTACCAGGTCGTCACTCCATCTTGTGGGGGGACGCCCTACACTTCGCCTACCGGTACGAGGCTGCCACTCGAGAACCTTTCTTCCCCATCGGTTGTCGGTTCTTCGAGCTATATGGCCTACCCACTGCCACTTCAGCTTACTAATCCGTTGGGCTATGTCAGTCACTCTGGTTCTACTGCGGATATCCTAATTTCTAAGTTTATCAAGCAGAGAAACTCCGAGCATAGCCCTTTCCATAGCTCGCTGAGCGACCTTGAGCTTCCTCATCCGGCCATCAGTGAAGAACCACGTCTCAGTTCCATAGGTCATCACTGGCAACACGCACTGGTTGTACAATCTCGTTTTCAAGTTTTGAGGTATACCTGACGAGAAGATGTGCCGCAATTTCCCGAACGCTGCCCAACCAAGTTGGATCCGTGGAATGACCTCTCGGTCGAAGTTGGACTTACATAGTCGGACTATTTGTCCCAGGTAAACATACTCGTTAACAACTTCGAGCTTAGTGCTTCCTACAACTACCGGCATAGGTGTGACATAGACATTAAACATGATCTTTGTTTTGTACATGTTCATCTTAAGACCTATCCGTTCGGAAACACTATTGAGGTTATTGAGCATAGCGCTTAGGTGCTCCAGCGATTCTGCCATAAGGACTATATCGTCGGCAAATCGAAGGTGAGTGATGTACTCGGCATTGATGTTAACACCGTTTCCTTTCCAGTCCAGAAGCTTGAAAACGTCTTCCAATGCAGCGGTGAAGAGTTTCGGGGATAAAACGTTACCCTGTATTACACCTCTCTGCAATTGAATAGGTTTCGTACTATGTTTATGTACTCGGATAGCCATCGTAGCCCTACTGTCCAAGCACTTCAGCACTTCGATATACCGACAGTCAACTTGGCACCGCTGAAGGGACTGCAGCACCGCCCAAATTTCGACGGAATCAAAGGCTTTCTCATAGTCCATATACGCCAGACATAGTGGCAAATTGTACTCCTCAGACTTCTGTACAATTTTCGGAAGAGTATGTATGTGGTCTATGGTGCTAAAGCCTTTTTGGAAACTGGCTAAATTCGGGAGGCTGGAAGTCGTCAAATCTGCGTGCGAGACGATTCGTAATGTCTCTCGAAAACAGCACGTAGACGCGGCTCAGAAGGGAAATCGGTCTGTATTTCTT
This sequence comes from Parnassius glacialis, assembly GCA_033319125.1. Classification (NCBI taxonomy): domain Eukaryota; kingdom Metazoa; phylum Arthropoda; class Insecta; order Lepidoptera; family Papilionidae; genus Parnassius; species Parnassius glacialis. The sequence continues at coordinate 6,515,777 of JAVANC010000026.1, read as the reverse complement.
CAAGAGAGTGTTGTCACTTGTCTTGAAGAATAAGACCACCTTCTTTGCACCTCTGCTCCACGCCTTCGGTGTAATGTCACCATAGAGGATGGAATTAAAGAGCTTCTGAAGGACTTCAAGTACCGATTTTCCACCCGCTTTCAGAAGCTCTGCTGTGATTCCATCCTCGCCTGGGGCCTTGCCTTTTTTAAGGTGCTGGAGAGCCATTCTAATCTCACTCAGACTGACGTCCAGGATATCATCGGAATAGTGTCGGGTAAGACGCGCTCTTGGATCGTTACTCACACTTACGTGTGGTTTCAACGATGATGTGTACATCTGCCCATGAAAACTCTCAATGTCACTCAAAATCTCAGGTGTCCCGGAAACGACGCTGCCACCCTCGGTCTTCAGCTTCGACAGTTGGCTTTTTCTGGCAGATAGATCTCTAGCAAAGACTGTGGAGCCCTGGTTTCGCTCGATCGCTTCTTCAATACGAGCCGTATTAAAGTTCCGTAAGTCCTGCCGCATGCATTTGGAGATCTGTCTGTTCAGTTAACTGTATGCTGTCAAATCTACTGAACTGAAGTCAGTTTCATATCTCGTCTAACAGCCATGACATTAAGAGTGTGATCGGAGAGCTTTTTTGTGTTTTTCTGTGGCGTGTCTTGCAGAACTTAGCTTCGACCGCATGGAGAGTTTCTATGAGCTTATCATTCATATCGTCCACTGCATTGCAATCTTCTAGGCACTGAAAACGGTTTCGTATCTCGAGCTGAAAGTTTGGATTAAAGCACGAGGGGGACGGAGCGTTAACATCATTAAACGTGACTTCTCCAACTTAACATTTTGGTTCAATGTGCCTCTCACCATTCGGTGATCGCTGCCGGTTTGCACCCTCGCAATAACTGAGACTTCAATGAACAGTTGTCGTCTGGTCGTCATAATGAAGTCAATCTCATTTTTGTCGAACCGTCGGGGTCGACCAGGTCCTCTTCCTGTGGGGCAGCTTCTGGAAGAAAGAGGTCATCATAAAGAGTCCCTCTTTCTCCATGAAGTCGGCCTGCTGCTGGCCCCTTGGCTTCCGTTACCCTATTTTTTTATAGAATTAGGGTGACAAACGTGCACACAGTCCACCTGATGGTAAGTGGTTGCTGTGGCCCATAAATATCTGCATCCATATTCGTTTGCGAATTAAAATGCAGATGCGTTGTCAGCCGTGAGGACAAAGAGGCATTTTAATTTAAAAAAAAACTAAAATATGTCGGCGCTAAGTCAAAGTAAATCAAAGTATTTTTACGAATTCAGGAGCTAACTAATTGTGTGAAAGTCACTTTATTTTTTTTAGTTTTTTTTTTGCTTTTTTATTATATTATTTAGCTTAAATTGAATGTGTATACTTTCTACTGACTACCACGTTGAGCTAAACTGGCCGTAAACACGGTTGCTGCTTATGAGTGCCCGGGCTAGAACCCCGTGTCGGACGCAATTTTGTTATTGGGCTTTTTTGTGTCAAGAAATTTTCAGTAGTAGCCCGGAGACAGGAAGTGGGCGGTGGTTCCCCCCGCGCCTCGAAATGAACGTAAAACCGTCGGTCCTGCGCCAGATCTCTCTTCGATCATGTCGGATTACCATCCCACTGGACCTTGAGAGTGAGGGTGAAGGAATAGATAGTGCACCTGTGCTTGCGCGAACCCTAGAGCACTATAATCTTACCCTGCCCAAATTGCAAGCCTCTGTTGAGACCGAAATTCGGTATGGAGGACATTACTATTATTATTACTTTCACCATGATCCAGTATATACACCTGTTTTGCTACATCTACAATCCTATCCTAAATAATTGTTGCTGTACTTGTCGAACAGCAACAAATATTTAGTGACATATTCTTTATCTTTCTTGTGAAATCGAAATAGAAATGGCATAGCATGGGTATGAACTCATAATGCTCGTTATTTACTTTAAGAATAATCAAAGAGCATTTTCATGTATTTTTCGTTTTTTGAATAAAAACTTTATTTTATTAACTAAATTAGTTGTATATTTTGGAGTCCCCACATTGCTATCTGTTTGGGAAGTTTCATTATAATCAGTTCAGCCATTCTTAAGCGTGGCCCGGACAGGCAGACCGACATATAAAAGTTATAAAAATGGTTATTCATATTTTAATGGCATGCAAATAGCATTTATTTCGATACTACAGACATATACTTCAATATCCTTTATATGCGTAGATTCGGATTGACACAACATACACGTCTTTCGTCAGTTTCATCTTAGTCAGTCAGGATATTTAATAATTATATATTATGATGCTTTTTGATTTAAAAAGAGAACATTTAATTTTTGAAAATAAGTAAATTTTTATTTCGCTTATAGCTTACACCACAAAAGCTCTTGACTTCAGCCAGACGGCCTGAGATAAACGGAATATGAATGAAATGCAATCTCACCGTCCATTACTGCTGTCAAAATAGGTACATAAAAATACAATCTGTGTAAAAATAATGTAAAAAGTTCTGTCCCAGATTGAAATCAAACACCGTCTGTTTCAGAACGTGGTTTCAAAAGCCACGTAAACACACGTAATGTATCTTTATGCAAAAAGTCTAAATTCAGACTAACGTTAGTTTTGGGGAAATATCTACAATATTTGCTATTTAAATTGTTATGAAACTTTCGGTAGTAGAGTGACTTGATTGTTTGATGTATGTACAGGTGAGTATAAAGTAAGATTCTGAGCCAAGTTTGAACTTCAGTGAAAAATAAAAAAAGCAAAATAATTTTCGTATTCTTTTCTGAAAGTATAAAAATTATTCATTAATTTTTTTACATCATTTTAACATAATTCCAGTTCTATTAACCAATGTAATGCTATAACTAACCTATATTTAAGAAAACTACTGAATTATAAATAATTATTATTATTAACGTTATCAAATAAAATACAAATTTACAATTACATTGTTCTTTGTCAATTAAATTACAATGTTCAACTCAATTTATGTTTTATACAAATAAGGGTTGCAAACGATAACATGGTGCAACAATTTTGTAACTTGTTTACAAAACACTAACTTATCTACCATCCTTATATAAAATATACACACATAAGCACGAAAATCTTCCTCGGGTAATTCTATAAACAATAGTGCAATCCGCATCGAAATCTTAGTAAATACAACGATATATGTATGCATGTAAGCAACTTTGTCTTATATTATTTAGTGATTGATTTTGTTAACTTTTTTTATAGGATGAGGGTGACAAACGAGCACACAGTCCACCTGATTGTAAGTGGTTGCTGCGGCCCATAGACATCTACATCTATCCTCGTTTGCGAATCAAAATGCAGATGCGTTGTCACCCGTGAGGACTAAGATGAAATGCCTCATTTCCAGTAAAAAGGGTCACCGGCCACCTGCACTCACCAAGCAAAACGCAGAGGTAAACCTCTACTTCACGCTGGTATTCTGTGAGGTCGTGGTACCACCCAGGTTCGAGCCGGCCCATCCGTGCGACAGCAAAAGCTGCCGCGTGGCTCTACCACTGTTAAACTCTGCAGTTAGTCCTCTAACTTCGGTCTACAAATTTAAAAATTACAATTTGTATTTCGAAAATGATAAATTATTAAATACAATAAAACGTGTATAATTGTAATAGTACATAGAGATACATGGGCAACCGGCGGATCGGAGAGGAGTAGCCATACGAAGGCGTTGCTCTCTGTCTAAGTCCACGTGGCGTACAATAAAACTAGTTACATTCGCACTAATTACTAGGCTAAATCTAGTTGAGACGCTGAACCGACGTCCTACAAAAATGAGGAATTGGTCAGTTTTTTGCTGCAAAAAATCGTCACGTCAAATTTACAATAAGATAGCGTTTCTATATATATATATATATATATATATATATATATATATATATATATATATATATATATATAAGTAATATTTATCACTATTAACTTTTTCTTAAATTCAAAAATTACACTAATATCTAAGGAGTTGCTGAGTAGTTGTTATGTATATGTGCATGTAACATTGTTAATTTATTGTTTTAATTATTATGCGTTACAAAAATTATGAAGTAAGCGCGCGAGGAAGGAATAGGATTTAGTTTACTGGCAAACACACTTGGTAAACGGTTAACATTCACGACAAGCCGCCATATGAGTATATGTTTCAAAAGCCAGTAACACAATACGGTTATAGCATAAAATGTAAGTAAATATTTATTAAATTTATTTTAACATTCCTTTATTTTAATTGTTTGTGGCAGCGCTGAACCTGCATCACAAGCGACACGAACTGAAGCCTAAATCACGCTATCGAAGTTTACGAACTATTGCGGTATACATTGTAGTGCAACTCCGTACTTACTACATGGAGCGTGGACCACTCCCTGGGCTGAACCACTTACGCGGCGTGAGAAATATTATTTTTATTTCACAGCCAAACGCTTGAACTTTATTCAGTTCTCATCTACTTCTGGACCTCTGAACAATCTGAAAATTTGCAAACATGTCAAAATATCGATGACAAAATAATGATTTTATGACACAACACTATTTTGCAATTTTAATTATTTTATTATTTGTTTGATTTTGCGTATTATATACAACACACGTAAAAGCAGTATCCGTAAGGTGATTGCAAACTAAAGTATGTTATTACTCTAAGACGAAATGCGAAGTGTAATGCCAGTTTGACAGTCTTATCGTGCACGTAGTGTATGATGAATATAAACTTTGACATTAATGTAAACTTCGACTACTAGCCTTTTCCTTGAAACCAAGCATAGATACAACAGTGCGAGAGACTTAATGGGATGCGACATTAAATGCTTAGAACTTTGAAACTGCTTGCTAATGTTGCGCTTAGATATTGCTGGTTTCAAAAGCTATTATTTTTGTTTGTATTATAACATTATGAAAATAGTTTGAGGAGTATAAATATAAGCCAGAAGTTGAAGAAGAATGCTGAACTGCCAATAATTATCTGTTTGAAAAATTTGAAAGTTGAAGGATGCAGGTTAAGAATGGGTGAGTTAACCGTCAATTGGCTTTTGTACGCCGATGATCAAGTCATATTGCTCTCGTCGGTGGCCGAGTTGCAAGTGACGAAAGCGCACGCAAGTAAGACGAATGTGTTATGATTTTTTAAAGAAAAGAAAGCAAACCCATATTTGAAATAGGAAAAGAAGGGGAGTTGGTCAAGCAAGTAGATGTGTTTGTGTATTTCGGATGTGTATTTAGCAGGGATGATAGATATTATAAGGATATCCCTACTTTAATGTATGGTAGTAAAAGACGACTGAACGCAGAAAATAGAATAAAAGGGGCTCTACAGTCTAATGTGAAAAGTCAGTATGTGTCCAAAAAGGCACGTATGTTAATTCCAGTGATGTGTTATTCCCTACTTTAATGTATGGTAGTGAAAGTTGGGTGTGGCAAAAGAAGCATAGAATAGAATAAATGTTGTAGAAATGTGGTCATTAAGGAGTATATTAGGGCTGAATCTGAATGACAAGGTGAGAAATTATGTGATAAGAGAAAAGTATCGTTTGCAAGATGATGTTGTGACCAGGATTAAGAATGTAATGCTTCGGTTGTTTGGTCATTTAAAAAGGAATGAATCAGGAAAGTGTGACAAATCAAATTAATGCTGCAAAAGTGTACGGCAGAATCACGAAGGGACGCCCTATGTGAAGGTTTATCTACCAAATTGGCAATATATTGAAAATGGGAAATTAAGGAAACCCTTAACCGATGAGCGTATGCGTAAGTATATGGATGTGTAGGAGGCGAGAGAAGTGTGTCAGGATCGTGCCAAATGGAAGTCCATAGTCTCTGCCTATCCCTCTGTGTGACAAGCGTGAGTATTTATGAATGTATGTAAGTAATTATCCGTTTGTAAAAGTATTCTTGTAGAGACCTCTTTCCAGGAATTTGATGTGATTCTTAGCCAGCATGCAGCAAGTATTCAAACAGTACATCAAGAATAAAGTTGGGAAAATTAAATTAAAGTTATTTAAATGAATGAGTCTTCATACGAGGGTGGATTGAAAAGTACTCGGCCTAACCAAGAAAATAAACACATACTAAATCAGTTATATTTTTATTTTTCTACATAATCACCATCAAGTTCAATACACTTTTGCCACCTTCGGTCTACATTTCAACGGTCTAAATGCTTGGACCGGAAGGGGTCCAAGCATTTAGACCGTTGAAAAAAAATGATTCTTCCTTAGAGTCAAAATATGCGTCTACAGCTGCTTTGACCTCGTCGTTTGTCGAAAATATTTGACCTCCCAAGTGCTTTTTTAGGTTAGGGAACAGAAAGAAGTCTGATGGTGCCAGATCAGGTGAATACGGCGGATGCGGTAGCAGTTCAAAGCCACAGTTGTGAATTTCAGCCATTGACTGTACTGACGTGTGAACACGGGCGTTATCTTGATGAAACAGGACTTTTCTTCTGAGCATTCCTCGACGTTTTTCTTTTATTTCCTCTCGTAAATGACGTAGTAAGGTGAAGTAGTAATCAGAATTTATAGTCTGACCCCTTTCAAGATAATCAATCATAATCACACCTTTCGAGTCCCAGAATACTGAAGCCATCACCTTATTTGCCGACAAAATCGACTTAGCCTTTTTAGGGGGTGGTGAACCAGGTCTTCTCCACTGTTTTGATTGTTGTTTTGTTTCCGGTGTACAGTAATGAACCCATGTTTCGTCTATAGTAACAAAACGATTCAAAAAATCATCTGCATCGGCTTCAAATAACTCCAAACAGTCGCGTGAAATAGTCAATCGCGTCCTTTTTTGTTCAACTGAAAGCAGTCGCCGAACCCACCTCGCAGACACCTTGTGGAAACCCAACTCGTTGACAATGATGTTTTGAGTTCGTTCATAAGAGATGCCTATAATCTCGGCTATCTCTCTAATTTTTAATCTGCGGTCTCCCATTATTAAATCAAGTACTTTTTTAATATTTTCGTCAGTAGTTGACGTCGAAGGCCTTCCAGAGCGGGGTTCATCTTTCACACTCTCTCTACCACGCTTAAATTCTGCTATCCATTTTTTGACGGATGAATATGACAGAGCACAATCGCCTAATGTACTGACCATGTCATCGTGAATGGCTTTTGATGATAGCCCCTTCTTATGGAGGTACTTAATGACGGCACGCTGCTCGATTTGCTCCATTCGCGGAAATTATGTCCGATTACTTTGTTAATAAATTTATAAAATCACAACTAATTATCGCACACGTTTCGAACTTCACACGATGAACTAGTCTGAACTGAAATAATAAATAATGTGGATAGATTTGATTTTTAGAATTGAATGGATCTGTTTTAGGCCGAGTACTTTTCAATCCACCCTCGTATCTAAACAGTGGTGAAGGTTTGATACTATATTACTGACCTATATAAAGGTTGATCCGATCAATATAAGAAATTAATCTACTTTGAAATTTTCCTCATCGTCATTCAAGACTCGTTAATACCTGCAGTGAATATAAATTCCACCAAAAATATAAATGTAAAAAGGTTCAGAATAACTAAATAATGCAAATGGTGAAAAAAAATTAGTAAAAAAATCTCTAACATTCTGTCTTTTTATCTTTTAAAATCAGAATGCGTGGTAATGCATTATTTTAACTAACTGTCATTCATAAAATATCTAACGACTACTATTTTACCACGCATCCACACATTCATAAGAATCACTCGTTTACCTATTCAGGCACCTTGTCGCGCGTCTTCCCAGAGCGCGCATACATCTATTTGTTGTCCATAAATCATATTCAATTTGGGATAATCTATACAAATAAATAAAATAGAAATGTTTGTTTGTGATATCAATATAAAAACTATTTCCTAAATACATATGAAATTAAATACGGTAGTTATAACGAGATAATATTTTTTTAATTCTTGTGTCTGTCTGTTTGTTCCAGCTATTTTCCAAAACGGCTGAACCGATTTAGACGGGACACTGGCAGTTTTATTTTAGAATGATTTAAAATTAAAAATTTTGTACAGCCGACTTCAATATAAGCTATTAAAATGTGTTTATAATAAGAATATTTGATTTTCAATAACTTTTTTCTCAAAAATTACGCGCCTCCGCATGTTGTAACTTTGTGTGTGTGCTTATAATAGTGTAACTTTTCTGTAAAAATACGTATCAACCCCCAACTCGACGGGAGTCAATGGAAAGTCGTACCGTACCGTCTCCTTTTTGGAAGTCGGCAGAAAAGAATTAAGGTTTCGCGCAAAAAAACTAAAACCCATGAAATCCAATCGTAATATTATATTCCACGCGGGCAAAGTCGCGGGGAACAGCTACTAGTTTCAAATAAAAATAGTATTATTATTTATTTTATTTACTCTTTTCATAAACTGCAATTACTGTATAAATATATATTGTAAGATTTGTCAATGTAAAGCTACAGGAAAAGGCTTTAATCCTACTTCTGATTTTAGAAACTATTTCACTTCTGATGTTAGAAATCATTCTTAAAATTATTTAAATAAAAGAATGTTACTCTAATTAGAATTTACTCTGAAGGTTAATTGTTAAAAATAATAAAAGTGTGAGAGCGGATGTTCAACTTGCTTCTTCGTAGTCGCTTGTGCGATACTTTATACTGCTAAAACAAGTGGGAGATTACCATTCTTCATTTGTTCATATTTTCTTTTATTTTTTACCCTCATTCCCTACACGAACTCTCCTGACAGGAGTCCGTCCTCGGGCTCCATTTAACTTTTAATATCAGTCTCCATTAACGGCATGGGGCATGCAGGCATAGCGTCAGTCACAGTCGACGCGCTTGGCAATAGCTCTACGTTAGCACAGCGTGTCAGAGTAAGTCATAACGCCCTACGTTCGCATAAATGAACACAAGTGGTAAAATTATAAACTTTGTTAAAATTCAACTATTAATAAATACGCATTATTAAGAATAACTAAAAAAACTGCAGGCCAGATCTTCATCAAATTTATATGAGACCACATGATAAGCACCAGCTTAGAACCATCAAAATCGATCACCTAGAAAAAAGTTCTGAGGAACACACATAAAAAAACACAGTCTAATTGAGAACCTCCTCCTTTTTGAAGTCGGTTAAAAGTAACTGTTTAAGTCATATGCACTGTGTTCGCATACTCAACAGAATAACTGATTAAATCATGTGTGCCACGCGACATAAGCATAGGTAACTTAAAAAACAATAACTCATTAAGTCATAGGCACTCCATTAGCATAACTTAACATCTACTTAAGTTATAGGCACGATGTTAGCATAACGTAAAGCTAGACGCGACAGAGGCACAACCTTAGCTTGTCCACCACGTTCTACTTCTGAGAAAGAGGCACAACGTTAGCGTATCTCAATATTACTCTTTCAGAAAGGAGGCATTACGTTACCTATTTCTGGATACATGTGTAACTAACTACTGACCCTCAAAGAAAGCATGGGGCAAGCACACACCTCGTGTGTAGGGTTAAGTAACGATACTGGCTTAATTATTAATGGAACTTTCCCGTCTTGGCCCTTTCTGACCATGAAATGATAAACTCTTGTTTTCAAATCTTTACCAATCATGATTCAACAGCAGACGATGAGTGAGCTCTTGAATACATTTCATACAGACTAAACTTTTGAAAACTTCGACCAAATCAGATTTTAGAATACAACGTTTCCTACTAGAGTTTAAAGCACGTCTTAGATAACACAATTTTTCCTAAGGAACACTGCGCAAACGGCATAGATCGTACTATACACTGAAGACACAGGCCAACAGCTAAACGCTCTCCAGCAAACTGTCACGTCACACCAGCGCCAGCAAGCTGTTCCAGCGCACCAGTGCCAGCGAGCTGTTTCGGCGCACCAGCGCCAGCGAGCTGCTTCGGCGCACCCGCGCTAGCGAACTTTTTCGGCGGACCCGCGCTAGCGAACTGTCTCGGCGCACCCGTGCTAGCGAACTGTCTCTGCGCACCCGCGCTAGCGAGCTGTCTCGGCGCACTCGCACTAGCGAGATGTCTCGGCGCACTCGCACTAGCGAGCTGTCTCGGCGCACTCGCACAAGCGAGCTATCTCGGCGCACTCGCACTAGCGAGCTGTCTCGGTGCACTCGTACTAGCGAGCTGTCGCGGCTCACCAGCGCCAGCGAGCTGTCTCGGCGCACCAGCGCCAGCGAGCTATCTCGGCGCAGCAGCGCCAGCGAGCTGTCTCGGCGTACCAGCGCTAGCGAGCTGTCTCGGCGCACAAGCGCCAGCGAACTGTCTCGGCGCACCAGCACCAGCGAGCTGTCTCGGCGCACCAGCGCCAGCGAGCTGTTCCGGCGCATCATCGTCAGCGAGCTGTCTCGATGTACTCGGGCCAGCCAGCTGTGGCGCCCGCACCAGCGCCAGCAAGCCCTTGCGCCGCACCAGCGCATTGTCAGTGTGCCGCTGCGCCGCGCCAAGGCCAGCAAGACACCGCGCTGCACTCGTACCATCAAGTTGTCCAGATTTCAACATTGCAGGCATAGACACCAAGTTTGTATACCTCACAGTGGCTGTAGACATAGGCACAAAGTTAGGGTTAACTAGTACCCGAAACCTTTTTCATTTTGGATTTTACTCAAGGAAACTTTAATTTTCAATTTGAAGTACACAATAGTAAAATCAAAAGACATGGAAACAACTACGTAAGATGCACAAGCGTGCACTTAAGTTCATCAAACGCAGGTCTCGCAAAATAGGTATCTAAAGTAATTAAAGATTGAAATAGATGTAAAACGTTTCAGGTGCATGAAACAAACAAATAATCTGCTTTGCAAAATTAAAAACTAAAATAAATGAAGACAAATGTATTGCGAACCATAGAATTCGAGGTTTCAAAAATTTACCACACATTCTTTTAAGAAAAGGTAACTGTGTGACATGGCACTCACTGGTTTGTGCACACATTGCAAAAACGGCAACTATGTGGAGAGACTGATCCTACCACATATCCAAAGGGAAGTAGGCAACTGTGCAAGATCTACGCATTGCCTAAGGCAACTGCATACAGAGGTGTAAGCAACTACACTCATTGCAAATATAAAAATCAACTGTATGCAAATATCACACATTGCACACGACTTCACACAAATTGCAATATTCATTAAGTTGTTTCGGTCAGATAGATATCCGCGTGACATGGCTCACCACTCGCAAGCGGAGCAAGCGTCAGACGTCTATTTACCGCGTCAAAGCATCACGTGGTCGGCAGAAGGCCGAGCCGTACCGCCGCAAGATCCGCCAAGACACATCAGGTAGAAGCGGCGTAGCCTCAATCATACCAAGGCTCGGCCACGCCAATGTCCAAGTGGCCGTCGACTATTTGGAGTACACTGTTACACTTATGAACACATTAGAATACAAACAGGCTATTTATTTTTCAATTCATAGCACGTTAAAGTTAATCCTTTGTTTGATATATCGCTTAAACATTTCGAACTTTAAAATGTATGGGCTACATTATTTCGCGGGCTATTTATTTTCACATTATTTCACAAAAAATCAAAACTAGACAGTTATCCATTACAACAAAACTCGAACTAGCTAAGTTTTCATTGGATGCAAACTAAAACTCATTTAGTAACACCTCTTTTCAATATTTCTTTCAACATTTGTTAACATATTTGGGTACGTTACGAAACAATGAAAGTCCTCGCGGGTACTTTTAATATAAATCGAACAAAACGATTTAACTTTTAGCATTACATTACACTTTATACTTTTACTTTACACTTTACTAATACGTCAATGTCGAAAATAGGACAGCACCTTTTATTACGACATTTAACATAAAAACAAAGGCATCAACGCAAGGCGCATTATCGTCTTTCACGAATGTAATAACTGGAGATGAAACGGATAGCTGTTTGGCCGGATACCGGATACCGGATATTCGGCCAGTCTTATCGCCGGATAGCCGGATATTCGGCCGAACATTGCCGTTTAGTGCATCGCAAGCAGCGGAGTTTTGCGTAGGTGGCGTTAGTGGTGGTGATCGTGTGCACGCGGTACTTGGGCGACTTCGGGTCTTTTCGTTGATGAGCAAAGTTAGCAATTGGTTCATTGACTTCTATTGATTGCAAACATGATCGTTTGAGGTTATTAAAATATGTGCTTTGTTATCTAATTTTTATAATTCTTAACGAATTTAACGACAAAGTGACATCGATAAAGAAAAGATCGCTTTTCCGGGAACATTTTGATATAGACAGTGGTGATCCTAAGCTTGTTGTTTGTTTACTATGCAATGTTAACATTTCACGTGGTTGAAGCTGAAAGAGCTTGCCAGGAAATTCTACTAAAATACTTAAAAATGTCTAGCGAAGAGTTCTCCAGTTATTCGACAACACTGGCTAAAAAATAGTAGAGGAGAGGAGACAGAGTCAGCTGTATCTCGCGATCGTGACCCTTAAATTTGGTAGGCAGCTAATGCTACACAATATCCTAATTTATAGAAATTTGCCAAAATCTATCTTTCAGCACCCTGCAGCAGTGTGTATGAGGGCGGCACTGAAAATTTCAGGAATCAAGGAAGTGACACAACATTACTATTAAAAAATGTATTTATTACTTTTCGAAGTATACTCCGCGAAATTTGACACATTTTTCCATACGATGGAACCAATCATTGAAGCAACCATTCCATTTGGAAGTTGGGGTCTCCAAAATGGCCGTTTTGTAGGCGTCCACAGCTTCTTCAGGTGATGAAAATCTCTGTCCACGCAATTTATTCTTTATTTTAGGGAAAGCATAGAAATCATTAGGGCTTAGGTCGGGGCTGTACGGCGGATGGTCTAATAATTCTAGGTTTCCTTGCTCTAAAAACTCTTTTGTTCTGTGTGCGAATTATGTGTGAGAACTCGCATTGTCGTGATAAAGGATGATGCGGCAGTTGCAGTTCTCTTTACGGAGTTCAGAAACGACCTGTGGCAAACAAATGCTAGCATACCATTCTGCATTAACCGTTCTTTGTCCTTCAAGAGGAATAGTCGTAACATGGCCGGTTTTGGAGACAAACGTGGCCACCATTTTTTTTGCAACACTCCGTGAACGAACAATTTTTGTTGGCTTTAACTCATATTTGAACACTCAAACTCGTGACTGGTTTTTTGTTTCGGGTTTGTACGCATATATCCAGGATTCGTCACCTGATACGATGTTGTATACAGCATTTGAGGATCCTGCGTGGAATCTTTCGGGAGTTCTGACGCACCAAGTAACGCGAGCCGCTTTTTGCTCTTCACAGAGCGAATGCGGTATCCATCGGGAAAACAACTTTTTTACACCTAATTGTTCATGCAAGATTATTTGTATTTGACTCATGCCAATTTCTAAAGTTGCCTGAATTTCGCGGTATGTCACATGTCGATCTTCCTCAATCAGCTTACGCATAGCATCAACGTTTTCTTGGGTGACTGCAGTTTTAGGACGACCTTCACGGGGATCATCACTGAGCTTGACACGTCCACGTTGAAATTCAGTAAGCCAGCGATAAATTGTGGTTTTGGATGGGGCTTCATCACCAAATGCAGAAATCATCTGGTCAACATACTGTTTTTGTGTTAAACCACTTCGAAAGTCATAATAAATCATCGCTCTTGAATTTTCTCGAGTCAATTCCATTTTCTCAACGACTAAACAAGTTTGACAAAACCTTGTGACAAGACCGAGAAACTTTTTTTAAATAAATAAATGGTATTCGATTTTTAAACCAAGCAGTTTAACAATTAAAAAGATATTAATATGACAGGAGCAGTGGAAATGTTCCATTCCCGATACTTTTAGTGCAGCCTATGTACATAGAAAGACTTTTTTCTGAAGCTGGCCTTGTTCATGAAGACAGGTATACTACTATACTACTAGTATTTATTCTCTATAATTTACCCATAGTGCAGTACGAGTACTAAATTTCTAAGATTTAAAATGAAAATTCTGTGATTACTGATTCTATTTGTTAAGTTACCTAAATAAAGTACTTAACAAATTTTGATATTTTGTATTTTTTATCCGGTATCCGGCCGGATAGCAGTTTGTTATCCGGTATCCGGCCGGATAGTAATTTGGGCCGGATAGTTACCGGATATCCGTTTCATCTCTAGTAATAACCCTCCCACTATTTAAAGATTATATGTGGGCGCTAACAGATATCTTTATCTCACTTCTGATGTAAGATTTTTCAATGTAAAGCTACAGGAAAAGGCTTTAATCCTACTTCTGATTTTTGAAACTATTTCACTTCTGATGTTAGAAATCATTCTCAGAATTATTTTAATTAAAGAATGTTACTCGTATTCGAATTTACTCTGAAGGTTAATTGTTAAAAATAATAAAAGTGTGAGAGCGGATGTTCAACTTGCTCTCTTGCTTACGCAATTGTTCATTATCAGGAATAAGACAGCGTACAGCACTACACATTCAGAATATAGCAAATACAGTTTGACCAACCGTAATATGTACCATACACAATCACACATTTGTGTAACGTGAAGGACATAATTACATGATAACACCAAAGTATGCAAAGCAACAGCTTCACTACTCTTCTCGATGTAACACAGGGTAGCCTCTCAGCAACACGATCTTCCTTGCTTACACTAGAAGAACTACTACACGAATAGAAACACATCACTTGTCTTATTTGGGCAGAATCTCAGTGTAGAAGTAATGTTTTAGCCCAAAGGGTATAATAACGATATGAGACTTGTAGAATTACAGACTGATTCCTCGTAGTCGCCTGTGCGATACTTTATATTGCAAAAACAAGTGGGAGATTACCATTCTACCTTCATTTGTTCATATTTTCTTTTATTATTTACCCTCATTATGTTGTCTCCATACAATATGTTATTTGAACTTAACAAAAAAAATTTGGATATTCTTTGAAAAATAAACCCATTATTATTACCATATCGGTTAATAGTATTAAGAGAAGTAAGTAGCTATATCAAAGGTGTGATCTCCTTCATCATCATCGTTTCATCATCATTTTTTACGTAGTAGAGCTGCATGCATGCTGCAGCTATATTAGTAGTATGGTTATAGCACGTATGGGTCAGCTCGACCGGGGAATGACCACGCTTTCACAGAACACCAGCGTCAAATAGCAGCTTAACACTACTGTGTTTCGTATGGTGAGTGTAGAGAACCGGAGACCCTTTTTACTGGAAATGAGGCATTCTATCTTAGTCCTCACGGGTGGCAACGCATCTGCATTTTGATTCGCAATCGAGGATAAATGTAGATGTCTATGGGCCACAGCAGCCACTTACCATCAGGTGGACTGTGTGCTCGTTTGTAACCCTATACTATAAAAAAAATCATTACAGCTCATAGCAAAAGAACTGCTGAACATAGGTGTCCCCCAAGGAATACCACAAGGAATGGTGCTGAGCCACCTGCATCCATCTACTTACTTCATCTCTTATCAGGTCGTCACTACATCTAGTGGGGACCACCCAACACATCACTTACCAGTACCCATCGATTGTCGATTCTTCGAGATATATGGCCGGCCCATTGCCACTTCAGCTTGTTGATCTGTTGGGCTATGTTAGTTACTATGATTATACTGTGGATATTCTATTGATGATATATATTTTGAAATATTTTATTTTATTTTACGGATTATATCGCATCGTATAGCAGCAGCATAAGAGAGACCATCACCACAAGGTGGTTGAAGTTAGAGGTGACTTTTCATATTATAAAATAAGAATAGAAGCAGCGCCTAAGGTTACAGATGCCTGATCCAAAGATCACTGGGACTGGGACTATTTCATTGCCGATGAGAATCATATGAGACCTGGCCATCAGAGCACTACTAGCACTGAAAAAGTGTTTTAAATAAGTACCAACACGACGAATATATAAATGGCATCATATATTTTTGTATATATGTATGTATATATGTCTATTTCTTAGGCACGCTACAGAGTGTGAGCCGGAATAGCTTGATGGATTATAAGATATGCGGATATCGTTAGATTTATTTTAATTGTAGGAGTGACATAGAGTATAAAATTTTTATCTTTTTTTCTCGGAGTTATGTAAAAGGCCAACCGTTTACCGTGTTAATATATGGTCTCCTTATGTAGGTCCTCCTTATCTGTGATATTAATTTTCTATCTCGACGGTCTCATTAATGTCCTATCGCACTTGATTATAGAGGAAATAAGGTCATTACCTATAATGCAGTGCAGTCGGGAGCTTGTCGCATATATTAGAAAATTTCTTGTCTGTCCGTGTATGTGTTATATTTTAGCTACGTCTTCGCTGTATCCTTGAATAAAATTGATTATGCTATTATTTGTTGTTAGTATTCTGGGGGAGCGTAGTCCTTTCCAGGTCTAACCGACCTATTCGAGCTTAGCCTACAGTCTATACAGCTACACCGTGGCTTCACCACCTTTAAAACCTTGATTTAATTTAAATATATTTAAAAAAAATATTTCAAAATGATTTCAAAAATTCTTATAGTATCATTTTTATGTAAACGCCAGCAATGTGCAATGATCGCAGATAACAATGGCGCTGAATGCACAAAGCAACTGAGAGAACCATTTCAATGAATTTACATTGTTTCTTTTTCCAGTCTTTCGTTCTAGTTTATTTCTTATTTTCGGAACTTTTGAGATACACGTATTTACGCTTAATGTAAGTTTTACAATTGGAGTAATTCTTCATATACAGGTTAACAAGGTTCTTTAGCAAATCGTACGTACGTTATTGACACACTCTCGGTTTTTATATTTTATTAGCAATTTTGGATTTCGTTCTAGTCGCATTGTGAGAACGTAAGATCGTCTTTGAAGCGTCAGTAGCCTAATGGCAGGGCGCGGACTGTGACCTCCAAAGGTCGTGGGTTCGAATCCGCCATTCGACTACTGTCGTGAACCACTTCTAACACAAGCATTTTAAGCTTACCAGAAGTGGTTAATGGGAATATTAGTAATGTATAATAACATTACTAGTATTTTTTCTCAAAAAAAAAACTGTAAATTTTAAACTGCTGTAGAAATATAAAAATACACTTCATAATCACTGTCTGATAATGCCATTAATAATCCAACTGCCAAGCGTGTCGTCCTGATCACATGGTGGTGTGGCTTTTTTTTGGCTTGGAGTAAGTAGCCAAAAAACGAGTACATGGGGACGCAGATCTACTATAGTGGATTAATTAATTATCAGGGCTTGGACGAGGCGTTGCGAAATTTACTATATAATGATGGTAAAATTGGTTTGTTGGTTTAAATTACCAACTGTTGTTTCAGAGTTATTAAAGGGATGATTTTACGTAGATTTTGGACTATATGAGACGATGAGAATATCTATTTCGCGAAATTGCAAATATCCCTAAATTTAGGCTACAGGAACGGCTGTGAAGGAATGCATGTGCACTCACCTGAACTTCTGCTGATCCGCCTCATGTCTCAAAGGCTACGTTGCATGTTGGTTAGATGCCGCCTGTCTTCACACATATAACTTGACAAATTATCACGAAATATATTCTCATATGTTCTTGTATAGTTCAATATCTAAACCACAAAAATACGGGAGAGATCACGCGAGATATAGGCGGTGCGGTTGTCGCGAGACTTGCGCGCTTGTCTTGTCAAGTAGCAATTTGCTGTCTTCTGGTCTAAAGAGTATAGAAATCCATTGTGAAGGCTGAGGCATACCATCTTAATACGCATCTGTAGCCTTCTTCAAACTTATTGGTGACAGGACTGACTGACATGGGCTGCGGTAGCCACTTACCATCAGGTGGAATGTAAGTTCGTTTGTCACTTCATTTTATTATGTAAAAATGTTCTCGCTACAATTCGCTGATGCGGAAGGATCACGATATTTTCTATGTTCGATATAAATTTAAAAGCATTTATTTTTAATTAAAAGTGTTTGCAACTGCAAATAATGTATTTGCATTTTATCCCCGAGTTAAATCTCAAGCAGCAGATGCAGTTATTGGATTAAGGAGAGCGTCAATTAAGCCACTCGTTGCTTTAAAACCTCATTAGGCCACGCCTCGAGTATTACCGCTTTAGAAAATATTCCACTTTAAGTCTCGGGAACCTATTTACTTAAAAATTAATGGTGGTAATGTCGTCCGATCTGTTAATTACAAGAAATAATTTAATGCCGGTTTTCCTAAATTCGAATATTGTTAATTGCGTCCTTAATCTACTGTGTATGTTCGCAGCCAACCAGCTTAATTAGTATTTCTGTTAGCCTAGCCTTTTGACTAAACGGCGCCGTTGAACTAACGGCATGAATGATATTCTGCCGATGTATCTATCACAACATTGCACCTACCTAGTAATATCAGCGATGGTAGATTAAGATGTGGTGACGTTAATATAATATAGCACATTTTTTATAGGATAAAGGTTACAAACAAGCACACAGTCCACCTGATGTTAAGTGGTTGCTGTGGCCCATAGACATCTACATCTATCCTCGTTTGCGAATCAAATTGCAGTTGCGTTGTCATCCGTGAGGATTAAGATGGATTGCCCCTTTTCTAGTAAAAAGGGTCTCCGGCCGGTTCTTTATACACAACATACGAAACACAGCAGTATTAAGCTGCTATATTGCGCTGGTATTGTATGAGAGCGTCCTTCCCGAGTCGAGCCGACCCTTTCGTGCTACACCTTTACAATTAATATAGCTGCAGCATGGCTCTACCGTTCTTAAAATAGTATAATTATGCACAGACCAGCGACATTACATGGCCCTACCCTAATAATTTCATATAACTGGACGGTTGCTAGTGGACATAACATGGCATGGACTCCATATTAACTTCATTCAACGAGACGGTTGCTGGTCTGTGCCTTATCATGCGCTACGCACGTAATCTTGTATTAGACGCATCAGCTGAATATCATTGAGGCGGCTAGTTGAACGGCGCCGTTTAGTAAAGAGGCTAAGCTTCAAAAAAGCTAGACGTTCAGTTTTAACGAAAGGATAACTAAGCAAAAAGCCGCCGCCGTATAGTGGCGGTGTAAGAATATTCATTGCCCCATATCGTCCGGTGGGTGTCTTAAGACGCGAAGAGAGAGAGAGAGAGAAAGAGATCTTAAGAGGGGAATCGAAACAGGAGATGGGCAGCAACATCTTCCTGATAACAACTCAAAATAATAAAAAAAACTGCGGTTGCCAACCCGCTCCCTATTAACAATGGCATAATCCTTCATATGTGGCAATATATGGGGGAGTTCTATGTTCAGCAGTGGACTTTTATAGACTGTAATGAATGAATTAATCTAGTTGCCTGCAACATATGCCTAAGTAAGTATTAAACATCCAAATATCTTTCACATACTCACTGTTAGTATGGATAATATACTAATAATATAATGACTGTCTCGTTGGTCTAGTGGTTGTAAACCCAACTGCTGATCATGAGGTCTCGCGTTTGAAAACCGGGTCGGGCCAAAAAAATATCAGTTATTGAGTTTTTCCTTTAAGAAATTCTCAGTAGCTGACCGGAGTCAAGTAGTTGGCGGTGAATCACCACCGTGTCTCAGAAAGCAAGTAAAGTCGTTGTTCATGTGCTTGATCTCTCGCCGGTCGTGTCGGTTTACCGTCGCAGCGCTTACGCATACACGTGGGTACTATAATCCTGTCCTGCTCCGATGGCTAGTCTCCGTTGAGGTTGGCCAGCGTATCTGGAGTTCGGTCTAGAGGACATTATAATATAATGAATAATTTACCGTGTAGTGGCGGTGTAAAATCGGTGCATCTAGAAAAAATACTGAGGTAACACACATAAAAAATACAGTTGAATTAAGAACCTCCTCCTGTTTTGGAGTCGGTTGAAACAATGTTGAATAGGCCAAAGTTTATGATTTCTGACACATGCAACAATATCTTGTAACATATTTATAATCTAATATAAACAAACAAATATATAAACACGACGTAGAATATTACAAAACAATTCTAAACGGTACAAACCAATAAACTGCACTTGACAATTTTCAAACTGACAGACACTACCTTGCGGTGAATGTAATCGGACAACTCAATTGCAAAATTTTATAGTCATTTTCTTTTGTTTTTGACAAGCTTTTGATTGGGTGGATGATTTGATATAGACATAAGACTTAAGTTAGGATTAGTCTAGATAGCCATGTTTTGCAGGCGGACTGACATTAGCATTGCGTTAGTAAAATTCTGACGTCCCATTTTATATGTCCAATTTAATCATAAAACCTGCTAGCATGCTTTAGCTACTAATGGATGTGTAAACGTGGTAGAGCTATGTTTCAGCTGTATTTGTAGTACAGTTGTAGCACAAATGGATCGGCTCGACCGGGGAAGGACCACGCTCTCACAGTATACCAGTGTGTTTGGTATGGTGAGTGTAGAGAACCGGAGACCTTTTTAACTGGAAAAGAGACATTCCATCTTAGTCCATAGGGACAATGTATCTGCATTTCGATTCTTTATTGAGGATAGATGTAGATGTCTATGGACCGCAGCAACCACTTACCATCAGGTGGACTGTGTGCTCGTTTGTCACCCTATCCTATAAAAAAAATTACAAGACTACCCCAGAAGAAGGGTAATATTTTTCAAAGTATGTATGTATATTTCCTTGACACGCTCTGTAGCTTAAACGGCTTGATGAAGTTTAACATGTAGAGTGTACTTAGATTCGTCTTAACTGAAGAAGTGACATTTTCAGTTAACTCTTTTTGCAGTCGAATTTTTTCAAACACTGTATTAAAATTCTTGTTTTCATTATTTTTTACAAAACATTTTTTATTATACTTGATCTTTAAAATTAAATTACATAAACAAGGATACTTTTGATGTTTCTCTTTCGTCTTTTCTTCTCGATTTGGACGTGAATTCAATTGATTGCTTTTCCACCATGTAAGTTACATTTTCTAAATTCTTCTAATTGACACTACCGTTATTTTTGTGTTTTTAGGGTTCCGTACCTCAAAAAAAAACGGAACCCTTATAGGACCACTTTGTTGTACGTCTGTCTGTCTATCTGTCTGTCAAGACCCTTTTTCTTAGGACCGCGTGGAGGTATCAAGCTGAAATTTATATCAAATACTCAAATATACTGTCCCTTACAGCTGTGAAAAAAATCAAACTTCTAACCCAATACCATCAAAAGATACAGCCGTTTAACCCGCAAATTTTCGACATTCGCAAACGAATAAAACCTACAGAGTACTTCGCGTGAACTCAGAATCTTAAAATTTGGTACGAAGCAACGTATTATAGCACAAATAAAGGAAAAGTTGCGAAAAGCATAAATTTTTAGTTACATCATATAATAAAAATATTTTCAATAATTTTAAACTTATACACCTACGGATTTGTTCGGAACCCTTGGAGCGCGAGTCCGACTCGCACTTGGCCGGTTTTTTTTATAATTTTTTAAAAATTATTCAAGATAAATCAGGCACACGTTTTGACTAAATTGTACGGAATCAAGTAGGGTTATAATATGTCAGAAACTTATCTAGAGCTGTCAATGCGCTGAGAGATACTCATATCATAAGAATTGATGGAAAAAAATTTTAGCTTCCACATATGTATGTAAAAAAATGTATGCTCACACAATACGATTTGGTTAAGTATGGACGCGATTTTTGACACGATACGGATAGTGATGGTGTTCAAAATGGGCGTCAATGCTTGAGATACAAGTACTCTATACGATACGCTATAACAAGGAACGTTGTGATCAAACTTGAATCCAGCCTTACATGTTACATTGTTACTGAATCCCAATATATCACTTTAATAACGTATAAAGCCTTTGACAGAATAACACAACATTCCAACAACAAATTCCATTGTTACGCAAACAGCTCTACAAATAATTTCAAAGCTGCTATTACTGAGAAAGTATTTATTAAGTCTGGTTTATATGTCACCATTATACTACATGAAGATGGATGATTGAGTGGCTTAATCCCGAATGAAAATTTGAACTGTCATTTTGTCATTTTATATATGACTAGCTGACCAGGCAGACGTTGTTCCGCCCTTTCCGACGACATGTATCCTAAAAAAATCATTAACTTCACATTAAAAAATTGAGGGTCACTAACCGGGATAAAAACTATCCTATCTCTCAAGTTGGACCAAACTGCACACATTGTGAAACATTTAATTGGAATCAGTTCATTAGTTAAAGAGTTCATCGCGGACAAACAATGTGATGCGTAATTTTTATATATAAAGATTAATATCAAAATATATATTATATTATTATTATCCATATCATAATAATATTAGCAATCCTAAGCCTAACTAATTTTGGTGTGTATTGCTACTACTACTAGCTGGCCCGTAGGCGCGGATCCAATGTTAGGGGTACTTTAAGCAAACAGAAAGGAAACAATGAACTGCGCGTAATTTGGAAAGCAGCGCATTACACATACACACATCGTGGGCGAGCATATTAGTACATTTTCATGCCAGTCGCTCAAACGCTGCGACCAGTGATACGTGAACCACGTGATCATATTTTCATCATTAATAAATACCGTCGATAAAATCATAATAAATGAATACCGACTCTGGATGGTCAAATGGAGAAGAAAATGAAAACAATTCCACGATACCAGAGTCGGTGACTCATCTCATTTAAACATGCGATCAAGATTTGTACCATAACATAAAAAGTTTCTTACAAATATTGGTGACCGTAGCACCGGTCATCGTAGCCACCGTGAAGACATCGTTTTCTACTCGGCGCATAATACAATCTTGGTTACGTGCCTCAATGTCAGAGGAAAGATTATCCGGGCTAGCTCTCCTAAACATACCTAAATAAAGATATGGTACAAAATTATCAACTATTAACGAAAAAGAACCGTAAACTTCAATTTGTTTAAGTAAACACCAAAATTTAATTATTGTATATAATGTATACCAGTTTTAATTAAACCTGATATGCTTTCAACCTCTAAATGTTCAGTCAAATCTCAAAACAAAAATCAGTTTCTGGTAGTTTATAGTCTAGATGTAATAGTGTGACGCGCAAACCAACACTTATTTGTTTTTCTAATATTCGTAAGCAAACATACTAACAACATTGTACAAGTTTATTAATTTATTAGTGTTCAACCTGTACACCGTACAAGATTTTAGTCGGGGCGTTATACGTTTTGTTAACGTATTATTTGTAAGAATGCAATGTATCGAGCTTAAGCGAGTTCGTACTCTAACTCGAACTTGGCCGAAATTGGCTGTATCAAGGCATCATTCCGCGCTTACCACAGAACACAATTACTCTCTACCAAGAGGCGCTCACTAACTCGCTCGCCCAGCTTGATAATATGTTTTTTTTTAAAGTAATACGTCATACTATGTCAAACTGGCAGCACAAGGAAAAGAAAAAAAGAGAATAATATTTTATTCAATATAGATTATTACATAAAGCATTTTTTTAATTTACTACCGCTTCAGAAAATACCTCTCTCAAAATCCAGCAAGAATTATTTTTAGATACATACATATAATTTTAAAATATTTTTTATACGATTATTTATATGATTTTTATAGAATTATAATAGAACCAGCATAGCAGCGATCACCTCGTTCCCAGGGGTTGTTTTCAATCATTAATTCCTTAATATTTTAGTATCATTTTCATACACATAAATATTTTTTAACGGTGGTAGAGCCACGCGGCAGTTTTTGCTGTTACACGTATGGGCCGGCTCAAGCCGGGTTGGTACCACGACCTCACAGAATACCGGCGTGAAGTAGATGCTCTACTTCTGCTTTTCGTCTGGTGAGTGCAGGTGGCCGGAGGCCCAATACCCCCATCAACATGGTAGCGGAACCCCCTGGTGTTACAGTTGTTCATGAGCGGCGGTAGTCACTTACCATCAGGGGAGCCGCATGCTCGTTTGCCCCTCTCCTATAAAAATCCTATAAAAAGTAATTGATATTACCAGCTTGTGTTTGTCCCAAAATTTGAATATCTTTATTTATATCAAAGCTATTCATGTTTATGTACCACGCGCCAGCTTTTGCTGTCGCACGGATGGGCCGGCTCGAACCGGGGTGGTACCACGACCTCACAGAAAACCAGCGTGAAGTAGAGGTTCACTTCTGCGTTTCGCTTGGTGAGTGCAGGTGGCCGGAGGCCCTTTTTACTGGAAATGAGGCATTCCATCTTAGTCCTCATGGGTGACAACGCATCTACATTTTGAATTGTAATAGAGGATAGATGTAGATGTCTATGGGCCGCAGCAACCACTTACCATCAGGTGGACTGTGTGCTCGTTTGTCACCCATATCCTATAAAAAAAATACATTACATTTTTATTAATATATTGCAATGCTAAAGTTAAAAATTTACTTCTTTAAACTTTCTCTTAGAGACTTTAGAATTTAACTAATAAATTGCCAGTAAGGCCTTTTTTAGAATACAAATGTGTTTCAATGTCAATAAATTTAACGAATTAAAAAGAATTCGTATTATATTAATATAATTTCTGTATAAATATATCAATTGACTTTGATAAACTAGCATCTTGGACGAGTAATCTAAAAAGTGCAAATATTCTTGTATTATAAAATTTTTAATAAAATCTGACCAAGTATTTATTTTGTGTAGTTGCAGCATAAGAGAATCTACGACCACAATATCATGCAACGGGTTTCATAGGAGAACACAAAAGGAATTGAAACAGGAGATTTATTAAAAACCAGTATAATTCCACCCCCAGGTCCTTTAAAAGAGCCATTGCCAAGGCAAGGCCTGAGCACATCAGCAGAATTGGCGAGAAGCTAGTTCGCCTTCCTTCGGGAAACCATGCATTCTGGTCTCCTTTGCCAAGGTTGTCCAAGGGAACTTCCGTCAGCCATCTCTTCCATCTCTGCATAGAGAGGAGGACTCACTGGCCCATGCCGCAAAAGGAGAAATCCGATCTGTTAAGCTCGCTCTTTGCGTTCAACTCGACTCTCGATAACGGAGGAAACATACCGCCGACCATTCCGCGGTGTGAGTGTTCCATGCTGGATGTGCGGTTTACACAACGATCGGTTCGCAAAGCACTCCTCTCCGTGGACGTCAGCAATTCGAGGGTCCTGATGGAGTCCCTAACATTGTGCTAAAGACGTGTGCTCCAGAGTTGGCAGAAGTTTTAACGCGTCTTTTTCGGTACTTCTACTCTCAATGCTTAGTCCCGAATTCATAGAAGGCAGCTTTAATCCACCCAATCTCTAAAAAGGTGACCGCTCAGTCCCGTCCAACAATAGGCCTATCGCCATCACCTCCTTGTTTTCCAAAATAATGGAGTCCATTACGAGTATAAACTGCCAGCTAATGAGGTACCTTGAGGATGACCAGCTGATTAGTGACCACCAATACGGTTTTCGTCGTGGTCGATTAGCTGGTGATCTTCTGGTCTACCTGACTCATAGATGGGCGGAGGTAGTAGAGTCCAAGGGAGAGGCATTATCCGTTAGTTTGGACATAGCGTAGGCCTTGGATCGAGTCTGGCATTCTTTCAAAGCTCCCTTCCTCTTCCGCTTCCCGAGAAATTGTGCAATTGGATAACCAGTTTGCATGTCTGCAAAAAACTTCTCTTCAATCTTACAATAAACGTTATGGTAAGTGGCTAGTAATGCTGGTTTCTGATGATGTTAGTGCTGTTAGACTTTTGGCTTTTACAGCTTCCCTGGACTCAGACCTTGCAGGCTGCTAAAATCTGTAAAAGGGGTGATGAGAATTATTTAAAACGTTACTTACGTAATGATTTTTTTTATAGGATAAGGGTGAAAAACGAGCACACAGTCCACCTGATGGTAAGTGGTTGCTGCGGCCCATAGACATCTACATCTATCCTCTGTTACAGATCAAAATGCAGATGCGTTTTCACCCGTGAGGACTAGGATGGAATGCCTCATTTCCAGTAAATGATGATATTAAAAAAAATGATGTTAAGCTACGATAGTTTACAGTGCACGTAGATCAGTTAATTGACGGCCGTCCGAACAAAGGTGGCTGGCCTCAGCTCTGAGGGCTAACTCGTATCGTTCGATGTGGCTACTGAAGCTTATAGATATCTTATGCAAACAACTTCAAACGGAGAAGGCTACAGATACGTTTTCGCCCTTCAGGACTTAGATGGAGTTACTCTCAGGCTTTTCAAATCACCGAATGGGACGTCAGATTCAATTAAAAAAGAGATACTTGTGGGGGTGTTTTGTTATATATGGCGCAGTGACTAAGCGTTTAACTGCGACGCTGCTTAATCGCAGGTTAGAATCACGCGCGGAACAAGTTTTTGTAAACGATACAAGACTACGAATAGTTTTTCCAGGTGTAGATGTTTGTTCATGGGCAATTCATATATGTTAAACACCTTCATGATGTGGGAGAAAATCCTAGGCGATTGAAACGTTCTCTATTAAACAAAGAGAAATATTTTATGCAGAAACGTTCTAGTAGATATTCTTATTCTCATTTAAAATATCTTAAAATAAAAACTAGATGTTTTTAGCTGCATCATTTCCTTTGTAGAAACATCTCTTACCTATTTGGTCACTAGAAATCTCTTTTAATAAGAGTAGCTTAGATTCATTCATTCGGTCACGTCACTGCCACAAGACTTAAAGTAATGATACTTTGAGAAACAATTTCGAGTAAAG
Source organism: Parnassius glacialis (assembly GCA_033319125.1). Lineage (NCBI taxonomy): Eukaryota > Metazoa > Arthropoda > Insecta > Lepidoptera > Papilionidae > Parnassius > Parnassius glacialis. Next base: position 6,489,095 of record JAVANC010000026.1, on the reverse strand, counting down.
AAGGAAAAAAACGCAACGTTTTTCAAGATTACTTACTTCGGATATTTCTTATAAGAACCACCAATCAAAAAAGCATTTAAGCTAGATAAATCTAGATTAACAGTTGTACATATCTTCCGATAGTTAGTGTTACAATTATCTTGTTTATGTCAAGCATAAAATATCAGGAACTTTGATGAATTGGGAGCCAAAGGTCCTTAGTGACCATATGACCATATGACTTAATGACAATATGGGTTTCACCGAAATCGGTTAGCTGGGGACCTTCTAACGTATGCCACACACGTATGAGGGAGGCACTCGAGGACAGTGGGGAAGCACTTGCTGTTTCCCTTGATGTCTCGAAGGCCTTTGACAGAGTTTGGCACACTAGCCTTTTGGGTAAGCTTCCGGCGTACGGCTGATCCCCTGGTCTGATTGAATGGGTAAAGGACTTTCTGAGAGAACGGTCTCTCCAGGTCGTCCTTAATGGCTGCTCATCCGACCTATGACGACTAACGCCGGTGTTCCTCAGGGGTCCGTTCTCTCCGCAACTCTCTTCCTGCTGCACATTAATGATCTGCTTATGCCCGGTATCTATAGATATGCAGACGATAGGACAGTTGTGGAGAGATACCAACCAATTCCTCGGGCCAGTCGGGATCAAATCCAGTCCGAAAGAGAAACTATGGTGGAGCATGTGAATCTTACACTACAGACAGTCTCCGAATGGGGCGATGCCAATCTTGTGAAATTCAACGCCTCCAAAACACAAACGTGTCTCTTCACTGCAAAACGAATCCGGCTCACCTTGGCTCCTTCTTTCCGAAATGTATCACTGGAATACACCGACCGCCTTCAGTAGTTGGGGGTTGAGATATCCTCAAATATGAACTTCGGGCGGTTCATTGACTCCAAGGCCAAAGCAGTTGCAAGGAAGCTGGGAGTCCTTGTAAAGGTGCGGCGATACTTCACGCCGGGACAGCTGCTTACTTTATGTAAGCGCAAGTCCTATCGTGCATGGAGTATTGCTGCTATATATGGGCTGGTGCTGCAAAATGCCACCTAGCAGCTTTGCACTCAATAGAAAGGCGTGCTAAAAGGCTTATTGGTGTATTGTCGTCAGTGGTGTGTCTTGCCTAGTGTAGTGGTGTTGGGAGTAGTGGTGCTGGGATAAGGGGTGACGGTGATAGTGCATGCAATTGAGGGAGGGCGGGAGGTGCTCTTCAAACTAGGTAAGACACATCATTTTATTTTGTCGAGCGGATGTACGCGAAGTAATTTTTTACCAACTTTATTATAATGGAAGAAATATAAATATAAATTAAATGGAAGAAATAAAAATTCATGCAAAGCTTATATTCATGCAAAAGACCCGTAGTAGGTCAAGAGCTAAGAGCTGGCTATAAATTTCACAGCACGCGAGTAACCCGGATTCGATCCCCGTAGGCACTGGTAAAATTTTTAATTGTAATTTAAAGTCCTGATTTACGAGCTGGGCGGCGAAAGAAAACTTCGTGAAGGAATTAGCATATATGCGAACACAAATTTTATCTTTCAGGATTTCACTTATAGAATAAGGGTGCCAAACGAGCACATAGTCGACCTGATGGTAAGTGGATACTATTGCTTATAGACGTCTCCATTTATCTACAATTAAGAATCAAAATAAAGATGCGTTGTCTCCCCTGAGGAACTAAGATGGAATGCCTCGTTTTCAGTAAAAAGGGTCTCCGGTTCTCTACACTCACCATACGAAACACAGCAGCGTTAAACTGCTATTTTACGCTGGTATTCTGTGAGAGCATGGTTCTTCCCGGGTCGAGCCGACCCATTCGTGCTACAACTATACTACTAATATAGCTGCAGCATGGCTTCACCACGTATACTAGCTATAGTTTGTAAACTTGTGCATTTCACTGGTCTCATGAGTTGTTCACACTCGCTGTTAAGACTGGATAGTATAGAACTCAAATTCTTGATATCGTCCATGAGCAGCCTGTGCCCAAAAATCCATCCGTGCCAACCCTGCCAACCATCACTGAATCGCAACTACTTCCATTATAAGCAAAATTTCGGAGCGTATATTGAACGTCCAACATATGGCATACCTAGAACAGAAATTACAATTTAACCATAACTATTTAACAACAAGTGGCTCTTGTCCGTTATGTAAAAGCTAACTATAAATTTTAATTAATTCCAGCTATAGTACTGATGTGAAAATTTTGCTGAACAGGAACAGGAATCGCCACAATTTTGTTCGTTAGGAGCCGTGGTACCTCAAAGGGTGTAATAGGTGAATGTGCTCCATTTAAATATTACGCATTTTATTTTTAAAACCTGAAGCACAGATATTTTTAAATTGATTGTTTTTTTATTGAAATCTTATCGAATTTATAAAAAAATATTTTTGTGTGTTCGTATTTTATGCGATGCCATACCGTTCATCAGATTGCGGTAAGACTTTGTCAACTTATTGCTTGCACTTCTGCAAAGGTTATAGGCATAGTAAAAGTAGCTTACAATGAATGGGGCGCGTATCGTACCAAGAAATTTATATAAAAGTTATACATAACTCAACTTCAATGAATGTATTATCATTCCTAATTAAACAATATCACGCTTCCAAATTTAAAATTATATTTCGACAACTACTTTTTCTGTGGCAGCAACGCGCCGTGTATCAACTAATATTCTATAAGTAAGCTCACGGTTAGAAAATCATTCGGCATATAATGCAAAAAAAACAGCGTTCGACCTCGTACTTTTTTTAAATGTCTTGTGAATTCGACAAAAAATGGAGTACGTGTAATGTCTGGAAACAAACAAGGGGTGGATTCTTCCATGCTCTACAAATTCTCTCGGAATATAAAGAAACCCGTACCCATTGGAACTGGATACTTTAAACATACTACTACTAATAAAATTAAGGCCCCATTAATAATTACTTATTGCTTATCAAAGTCACAGGATATTGGACATCCCCACAGATTGTCTCATTGGAGAATATTTGCCATAGTGGCGGGTTGGCAACTGCACTTTTGATTTTTTGCCGCTAAGACGCTGCTATTCATCTCCTGGTTTGTTCTTATAGGATAGGGTGACAAACGAGCACACAGTTCACCTGATGGTAAGTAGTCGCTGTGGCCCATAGACATCTACATCCATCCTCGATTACAAAACAAAATGCAAATGCGTTGTCACCCGTGAGGACTAAGATGGAATGCCTCGTTTCCAGTAAAAAGGGTCTCCGGTTTTCTACACTCACGATACGAAACACAGCAGTGTTAAGCTGCTATTTTATGCTGGTATTCTGTGAGAGCATGGTTCTTCCCCGCTCGAGCCGAGCCATTCGTGCTACAACTATACTACTAATATAGCTGCAGCATGGCTCTACCACGTATAAAAACGTAAAAATAACAGTGGTAGAGCCACGCGGCAGCTTTTGCTGTCGTACGGATGGGCCGGCTCGAACCGGGGTGGTACCACGACCTCACAGAAAACCAGCGTGAAGTAGAGGTTTACCTCTGCGTTTCGCTTGGTGAGTGCAGTTGGCCGGAGGCCCTTTTTACTGGAAATGAGGCATTCCATCTTAGTCCTCACGGGTGACAACGCATCTATATTTTGATTTGTAATAGAGGATAGATGTAGATGTCTATGGGCCGCAGCAACCACTTACCATCAGGTGGACTGTGTGCTCGTTTGTCACCCTTATCCTATAAAAAAAACGTTTGTTTCCCTCTGTCGCATTTTATGACAATCAAGTGACGATATGGAGTGGTTGATATTTGTACACCGCCACTACACGGTGAACAATCAATAGATGGTTAATTTCAAAGCAATTATTTAGAAAAATATTTATATATACGAGGGTGGATTGAAAAGTACTCGGCCTAACACAGATCCATTCAATTCTAAAAATCAAATCTACCCACATTATTTAGTTCAGTTCAGACTAGTTCATTGTGTGAAGTTCGAAACTTGTGCGATAATTAGTTGTGATTTTATAAATTTATTAACAAAGTAATCGGACATAATTTCCGCGAATGGAGCAAATCGAGCAGCGTGCCGTCATTAAGTACCTCCATAAGAAGGGGCTATCATCAAAAGCCATCCATGATGACATGGTCAGTACATTAGGCGATTGTGCTCTGTCATATTCATCCGTCAAAAAATGGATAGCAGAATTTAAGCGTTGTAGAGAGAGTGTGAAAGATGAACTGATGCTCTGGAAGGCCTTCGACGTCAACTACTGACGAAAATATTAAAAAAGTACTTGATTTAATAATGGGAGACCGCAGATTAAAAATTAGAGAGATAGCCGAGATTATAGGCATCTCTTATGAACGAACTCAAAACATCATTGTCAACGAGTTGGGTTTCCACAAGGTGTCTGCGAGGTGGGTTCCGCGACTGCTTTCAGTTGAACAAAAAAGGACGCGATTGACTATTTCACGCGACTGTTTGGAGTTATTTGAAGCCGATGCAGATGATATTTTAATCGTTTTGTTACTATAGACGAAACACGGGTTCATTACTGTACACCGGAAACAAAACAACAATCAAAACAGTGGAGAAGACCTGGTTCACCACCCCCTAAAAAGGCTAAGTCGATTTTGTCGGCAAATAAGGTGATGGCTTCAGTATTCTGGGACTCGAAAGGTGTGATTATGATTGATTATCTTGAAAGGGGTCAGACTATAAACTCTGATTACTACTGCACCTTACTACGTCGTTTACGAGAGGAAATAAAAGAAAAACGTCGAGGAATGCTCAGAAGAAAAGTCCTGTTTCATCAAGATAACGCCCTTGTTCACACGTCAGTACAGTCAATGGCTGAAATTCACAACTGTGGCTTTGAACTGTTACCGCATCCGCCGTATTCACCTGATCTGGCACCATCAGACTTCTTTCTGTTCCCTAACCTAAAAAAGCACTTGGGAGGTCAAAGATTTTCGACAAACGACGAGGTCAAAGCAGCTGTAGACGCATATTTTGACTCTAAGGAAGAATCATTTTTTTTCAACGGTCTAAATGCTTGGAAGGGGAGGTGGCAAAAGTGTATTGAACTTGATGGTGATTATGTAGAAAAATAAAAATATAACTGATTTAGTATGTGTTTATTTTCTTGGTTAGGCCGAGTACTTTTCAATCCACCCTCGTATTTTACATTTAGAATTTTGACAATGATTTAAGTATAATATTCATACAATTATTTTTAATTTAATGGCAAAGTAAACAATTTCAAAAAAATCTGTTTTAGATATACTGTGTAAATAAGGCAATATTTTAAATAAAGAATTAATATTTCTAAATTTTCCACAACTTAAGTTTAGAAGTATATATGTACGTTTATAAGTAACATTATAAGTATTTGCGCTGTAAACTCGTTACTGTTACCTAATATCATGTTGCGTGCACATGTTTTGGAATACCATCCAGATTGTTATTTTGCATTTATTATGTTTGTAGAAAGGGTAATTGAGTATAGTACAGAGACTAATTTTGTAGTTAGGAATAATAATTAATTCGCTTACACGAATTAATTATCCAACGAGTCGAGGATAAACTAGTAACGGAATACGACGAGCGTACCGTTCCACGTCAGAGCCAAGACTGTCCTAACGGCGGCCGCGCCGTCCGTTTTATACAAGCAAAACGAGCGCCACTACAGGTGCAATGGTGCAGGTGTGCGGAACACGTGTTATTTACAAGAATTCTATCTAACTGCACCGACGGCTACCGCGCCGCACGTGCAATGGTGCTGGTCCCGTTATGTTCAATTGTTCATGTTTTGATTTTATTCTGTTTTGTGTACCTTAATAAATAAATAAATAAAAATGCCATATAATACTATTCAAAATTTATGGCTGCTTTGGGTCCATCGTCTTTATGTTTATAATATAATCGTTACATAAGTTCGCCGTTAGTGATCGTGTTGAACTTCATTGAAATAATTAGTCAAACAATATATTACATATGTTCATAGCGATAGGTGGCCCTGTAGTCAAGATACTTACAAATTAAATAAATTAATTAATATTTATATGATATAAAATTAATTATTCGATTATTTATTTAGATAAATACACCATTGACAATATCAATATATATATTGTTACGAACAAAATACAAAATTTTTAGACAAAGGTGTATACATCATAATAAAAAAAACTGAACAACATATAATATATAAAATGAAATGAAACAGAAATCAAACTAATTAAAGTAGAAACATCCAGAAATAATTACAATAAATAATACAAATTATAAATATGTGTTAAAAGTGTTAGTTATTATAAATGTTTAGTTTAGCGATAAAAAAGTTATTAACAATATATCTCATAGGTGGCGCTGTAGTCGAGTTATTAATTAATTTGATATTTACACTGAAAACCCAAAATACTACTCAAAAAGGGAAAGACAACATTTGCTAAATTTTAAATAAAATAAATTTTTTGTTCATGTTTCAAAGTGACAATTACGTATTACTCAACCGTGACTGAAATTATTGTTGAAAGACTATAAAGATCGAGAGAATATTTTGAACAATATAATTGAATAGACGTCTTTATTTCTTAACTATTTACAATTTCTCTTAATAAATTCAGAAAATGAATATGGAATGGGAATGTCTTATTGTTTGCTTCTCTTTGTTACTAACTTTTATTTATATAGTGAAGTAAAAAGTTTGCCTAATATATTTAATGTCAATAAAAGTTCGTTCTTATTCATTTATTTTCAATTGCGAAGGTAGGTAGGAGGTAAGATCTTTGCAGTTTATATTAAGTTTATCTCGGGGAGTGTTCAAGTAACTTGTTCCGATTATAGGCCGAGATTATAGGCATCTCTTATGAACGAACTCAAAACAATATATCTCATAGGTGGCGCTGTAGTCGAGTTATTAATTAATTTGATATTTACACTGAAAACCCAAAATACTACTCAAAAAGGGAAAGACAACATTTGCTAAATTTTAAATAAAATAAATTTTTTGTTCATGTTTCAAAGTGACAATTACGTATTACTCAACCGTGACTGAAATTATTGTTGAAAGACTATAAAGATCGAGAGAATATTTTGAACAATATAATTGAATAGACGTCTTTATTTCTTAACTATTTACAATTTCTCTTAATAAATTCAGAAAATGAATATGGAATGGGAATGTCTTATTGTTTGCTTCTCTTTGTTACTAACTTTTATTTATATAGTGAAGTAAAAAGTTTGCCTAATATATTTAATGTCAATAAAAGTTCGTTCTTATTCATTTATTTTCAATTGCGAAGGTAGGTAGGAGGTAAGATCTTTGCAGTTTATATTAAGTTTATCTCGGGGAGTGTTCAAGTAACTTGTTCCGATTAATTTCAGTTGCCAAGTTTCAATATCGCAATTTGCGATATTATACAAAATTCCATACAATCTAGATTTTACAAACCTAGTTATGTCTCTTCTATCACTGTATAAGCAGAGGATAACATGACATTTCACAAGTGAAATTTTAATTCTTTACATGAAAGTAATATACTTCAATATATAATATTTAATTTCATATCATGTTATTTACTCTTGCATAAAAAGTGGTTGTCACATTTTTATCGCATGGGAAAACACGTGTTGGCAAATTATTCCAGTCGTCTGGCTAGCAAAAACACGCTTTGTGGTAATCGCAGTGCTGAATTATCAAGACTGATATCATTTACGCATTTTCAAGAAAAGAGCTCACTTCTTCATAGGCAGGCCATGTCTCTGCGCTCCATGCGGTGTTTCAAATGTTTATGTTTATGGGTGGCGAGGATCACTTATATCATAAAATGGGCACCCTCTTCTACAAAAAAAAAGATAAAAGCAAAAAAGTAAAACAATCATCAACCTACAAATTGAATAAATTCCGACAAAACGATTTCGATGTTCAAATTTCTTAAACAAATTCCATTACCGTTACCTGATATTTCCTTTAATTGAACATCAAAACAATCAATCACTATACCGAGCAAACACATTTTACAATCGAAAAGAGTAAGTACTAGATTCAATTTGAATATTTGACGAGAAATGCCTGTAGGTTTGTTTAAGTTGACTTTTCGGGAGATTTTATGACAGAGCGAGTATTTAGGGTTCGTTGCTTTATGAATAAACCTTACCTTTTAGGGTTGAACACTCTAGTTTTCAATATTTGTCAATACGAACAACGAGATAAAAAGGCGTACCACATATTACTATGTATTACTATTTGTATGATAGAGCCACGCTGCAGTTATGCTAGCTATATAATATAGCTGCGGCACGAATGGATCGGCTTGCACACGAATGGGTACGACCAGGCTTTCACAGAATACCAGCGTGAAACTGCAGAATAATGCTGCTGTGTTTCATATGGTGAGTGTAGATAACCAGAGATACTTTTGCTAGTGACGATGCATTCCATTCTAGTCCTCAGGATTGACAACGCATTTGCATTTCTATTCTTAATCGATGATAGATCTAGAAGTGTATGGGCCATTAGCTTACTAATTAGTGGACTGAGTGATCGTTTTTGTTTTTCATTATCGAGAAAGTGAAATAACTTGATTTATTTTGCGTCAAACAAACTAAAATCACAAAGAATTTGTAATGTTAGCAAGTATATTTTTTTTTACTTATTATAAGCCAGTGCTTGACCACAATCCCACTTGGTATTAAGTGGTGATGCAGCCTTTGATTGTAGATATCTGTATATTAATTAATTCAATCTCTTTGTATGACCGCTCTAGCGGAGAACCTGCTAGAAACTTTTTAATAATCAAGCGCGTTCACTAAACACTAATCTAAATTAATGATTTTTTTTAAATTTTATTTACCTTATTATTCAGTTAGTTACTTCAAAATATGGCTACTTGGTACAAATTCAGTAAACAATATCTAGGTACTATAAACTCCCCCCCCCCCCCCCCGAACGAGTTCCCGCCTTGTCGTGGCGGAGGGGCTTAGTAGCCGTGGCTTGGTCACCCACGGTGAACAAAGAGGAACCCCTTGGCTGGCCCGTGGTGTAGGGCCGGGCCGAGGTGGCCACTCCGAGTGGGCTTGGTGAGCCCACTTCGGATGTGTGTCGGTGGGCTGCGGTGGGAGGGGTGTCCGCTCTCTCTACCACTGCAGCCGAGGTGGAGGGAGGAAGAGGAGTGTTGGTATGGCGATGCGCCACTCGCCCTATCCTCCGCGACTCAAACGGGGCCGCACCGTTAATGCGGTGGTGGTGGGGCTGCGGGGGGAGAGGGGTGTCGGTATTGCGAGGCGCCGCTCTCCCTACCCTCCGCAGACGAATCTTGGTTGGCGGCGGAGCCATAGACCAGATCCGCCGCTGGGGTCATGAAGGCTGGTGCTTCTGGGTTCTAGTTTTTCCTGGCCCCTTGGCCTTCACGCATCGGACACGGGGGCGTCCGTTGCGCACATGAAATTGGAGGCCGAGGAGGAGGGCGCGCCATGTGTTCTGGTGCGCCTTACCTGAGAGGGAGATGGAGGAGGAGTAGTTCTCTCCCGAGGAGGGGCTGCCATGGGGCGGCCAGCGCAGGTGGGGCCGCGGAAGTGTGCGAAAGCGTTCCCGTGGCCCTGCCAATATGCGACGAGGGTGGAACACCGTGGGGTTTTAGTCGGTGCAAGTCCGACATAACCCGTCCTTGCCCCCGCGAGGCGAGTATGCGTAGGCATTTCCCCATGAAAAAAAAAGTTTTTCACCCTTATCCTATAAAAAAAAAATCTTTCTTAATTATGCAAAAAAAAATTAAAATCTTGAATATTTTTGCCTCACTCACCTCCGCGTCGCAGCCTACATTGAGTTGGCGCGAGCGCACGACGACGCGATAAGTTGCCGCAATTTCACCAAGATAACCAGATAAAATTGACCGCGGGTGGCTGTCAGGCGATGATTAGTGCTCTAGGGTTAAGAAGATGCTGATGATCATCACCTGTTTCAGTTTCCCTCTGTTACCTTTTACGATACCCGCGGGACGATATGGGGTAGTGGATATTCTTACACCGCCACGACACAGTAATTGACTACCTATTTTGAGTAGGTAAAAGTAAAGAAGAAAGTCCATTAGAAAACTGGAAAACTTAGCTGATGGGATTCCACATTTGCTTAGGGCTCCGTCTGTGAATCAACCTCTTACCGATATTTGCAGCCTAGAAGCACTGCGTCCTAGTCTGAATGGTATAGAGATGCAGGTACCGATTATAGTTTTTTTCAAAGGAGAGGGGGCAAATGAGCATGCGGCTCACCTGATGGTAAGTGACTACCACCGCCCATGAACAACTGCAACACCAGGGAGGAAATTGCAGATGCGTTGCCGGCCTTTTAAAAATGAGTAAGCTCTTTTGTTCAAGGTCTCTATGTCGTATCGGTCCGGAAAAATCGCTGATGGTAACCGATTCCACAAGGAAGTTGTGCGAGGAAGAAAACATCTTCTAAATCGCACAGTGGTGGACCGCCAATCATCCAGATGGTGTGGATGGTATCGGGAGTTCTGCTGCGATGTCCGTTCGTGAAATTTGGCGGCTGGGATTAATCCGAACAATTCCTCAGAGCACTCCCCGTGGTAGATGCGAAAGAAAATGCAATGGGATGCAACATCTCTTCGCAGTGCCAATGAATCGAGCCGATCGGAAAGGACTCGGTCGTCGACGTTACCGATCGTAAGGATGTAAGAGATTGCATCTATTTTTTACACGGGGAAATGCCTACGCATACCTGCCTGGGGGGAGCAAGGACGGGTTATGTCGGACTCGCACTGACTAAAACCCTATGGTGTTCCACCTTCGCCACATATTGGCAGGGCCACGAGAACGCTTTCGAACACATCCGCGACTCCATCAGCGCCGGTTGCTCCATGCCAGCCCCTTCTCGGGGGAGGACCTCTCCTTCTCATTCTTCTTCTCAGGCAAGGCGCACCAGGAACACAAGGCACGCCCCCTTCCACGGCCTCCAACTCCACCTGCGTATCGGACCCCCCCGAGTCCGATACGCGGAGGACATGGGGCCAGGAAAATCGAGCGCTTAGTAGCACCCTCTTTCCCAACCTCAGCGGCGAATCTGGTCTCTGGCTCTGCCGTCAACCAAAGTTCTGTTAAGTAATGATCAATTTATTACCTTCTTGGTTTTATGTTGGTTGCAGATGTATCCATTGACATTTTACAATAACAGTAGTGTTTATTTCATAGAGTATTAAATTTTATTAACAAAAATATTTTTTTACATTGCCAAAGCCCAACCTGTGGAAAATTCAAATTATTTCCAGGCACCGAGTTTTCACATTGCATGCACGTCCAAACCATCTGAATGCTAAGCTGTTCACCAGTGTCCAATTTCTCAGAAGTTTTCCACCTCGCGCTAACCGATATTTGATAAAAATCGTTTCGACTGTGGCAGAATATCAGCGGCGACCCCATATCACCACATAACTGAGTCATAGGCCAGTTTGTCTGATAAATTTTGTTATACATATTACGGATTTTTCCAAGCTAAGTTTGTGATTATGATTTTTGTACATTTTTACCAAACCATTTGTGAATTGAGACAAATAAAAAGATTTATGATATAACTTCAAGAAAAGAACCTTAATACTTCTTTTTTGACAACTCCTTTTTTAAAAATTGAAGTGACAAACGAACTTACAGTCTCCGTCATGGTAAGTAGCTACTGCACGGCCATGGATATTTGCAACCAGCTTCAAACAAATAAGGGAATAACTCACACACGCTCACACTCTGTTTCTGTTTTGTTGAATATACTTGGTTAAGAAAGGGAGAGGACTTTCTACCACAAGTATGTTTATGTTTAAAAGAATTATGAATATGTTGAAAACAAAAAACATTTGTTTAAAAAAAACAGTTGACGTGTTGTAACCTCTGAGGTCGATGATGGAAAAAATACCCTTCTAACCAAAATACGGCAGTGTACGCACTGCTGATGGTTCGTGGCGCACGCTGATTGGTGGCAGAAACAGTTAATATGTATCTACGTAGACGGGAACCTAGGCAGAATATGAGCCCCATCACTTTTATCAGATAAGCTGCACATTTGTTTGCACCATCTTCCTCCCTCTTTTAATCCATCATAACAAAAATCAACACTTAAAGTAATCTCAAAGTTAAATTATTTTTTATATATTTTGCGTGACAACACATGTCATCATCATCATTTTTTCTATAGGATAAGGGTGAAAAACAGTCATATAAAAATAAATATTTGTAATTACATATTAGAAGTGGTTTTTATGATGTTTCCACATATAATGAAAATTTTTTAGGTCACCTAATTTTACAAAGCATAACGAGAGGGTCTTGCCTTTCCCAATATAGAATTTGCGATTGATAAAAGTATTTATCAAGTATCCAATGTAGGTTTATAAGAACCCTATTCAGTCCCCGGAGTATACAAAAGGTTTTTTTACGAATAGAGAATTTCGCATTGAATTTTAAATAGTTGTAGGATTGTTTTTTTTTTGTATACGATTCGATATGATATATACGCGATAACTGAACTCTGGCTCACCCAGGATTCGAATCAAGAAGGCAAAGAAAATATAAATAAATATATATAGGGTATTTTTGGAACCCTCCCGAAAACTAAAACAGGCGACAGCACCAAGTATACCTTTGATCATGGGTCACAAATAAATTTGATACTGATGAAAAAAAAATCATATTTTTACAACGGTTTATTAGCTTTATTCACGCGCCATCATGTTAGTACAGCTAAATGAAACGACAATTTCATAAAAAAAAACATGAAAATACTAAAACATAAAACCAGCAGTGAAAACTGAATTGATATCACCTGACTAATGGAGGTTAATGTACGCGCGAACGGTGAAAAAAGAACGCTGGCCTTGAACTTGGGCACTGAGCGATTTATCACATATTGGTACGAAGGGGGCGCGACGGGGGAACAATCCGCCAGTATTACTGTGCCTGCATGCTATTGGTTCCCGCGCTTTGTTCGCTCCAAAAATACAGTCGCATACACAGCTTACTTTGCGACTCGCGATGATGTTTTAAAAAGGAAGGAAAGAAAAATTATTTATATCTATTGTTTTATGACTAAACTAGTGAACGAAAAGGTAAATATGATAGGAGAAGGTGAATGGGGAAAATTGTGCAGTAAATATAAAAGTGTTGAGGAAGAATACCGAAAAAATTACCATGTGATAGACCTGATGACGGAAGCTCAAGCGAAGATGAAAGTGATGATGAAGTAGCATCCAGTAACACCAATACACCTTCAACATCTGGCATCCATGTGACCCAAGACGACATAATGGACGGCGTGCCACCCTTACCTTAAGTTTTCTTGTTACAAACTACTTTATATTTTACGATAGAAATAACAAATAATGCTCGAGTAAACATTATCCATTTTTAATTCCAAGTAAGGCACCTATTATGATTCTACAATAAAACAATTAATTACTTACTATAATATTATAAAACAATATCCCAATACCATGTAGTACTTTAGAACGCGACTGTAACCTCCCTCCACTCGACCTGTATCTAGCTCGGTGCGAAATAATGTAACCCGCCCGGCTCGTGTCGCACCACGCTGTGACGCAGTAGGTTTCAGTTTTGTCGATTTGTTTATTAAATTGTAATTACGTGTTGGTATTATTCTTGTTCGTTTTTTGTTTTAATAATGCTTAACGCGTACGTTTATAGTGATTGTGAATACGACAACATGTTATGTATCCGAACCTAGGTACACGAAGTATCGCTAAATAAATTGTTAAGACGTCGGGATGGAACAAGTGTGTCATACTGTGCAGTGCACAAAGTGTTGAAGCGTAACCGAATGCGCCCATACAAATTGCACAAAGTGCAAGCTTTAGTTCCCGGCGATCACGACCGCCGACGAGTTTTCTGCCCTTGGTTATTATACCAGCAACAACGTGTGGCTGGTTCCATTGAGCACATTATCTGGACGGATGAGTCGACATTTACCAGAAACGGCCTGTGGAACCGAAGAAATACACACGTGTATTCAGAGTTTAACCCGCACGCTGTTCGACAAACCGGGCACCAAACCCGATGATCGGTTAACGTATGGGCAGGTTTATTTAAGGTTCGCATACTGGGACCAGTGTTTCTGCCACAGCGACTGAAGGGACAGCGATACCTAAACTTTATAAATGAACAGTTGACAGACATTTTAGACGACCTATCGTTGGCTGAATATCGCCGCACATGGTTCCAGTATGATGGTGCCCCTCCACATGTCGTGAGGTTCGTCCGTGAGCGCCTCAATGAGCTATTTGATGATCGCTGGATTTGGCAGACTAGGACCACACGCTTGGCCACCTCGCGCACCAGATCTGACCCCGTTAGACTTCTTTCTGTGGGTTATGTGAAAGAAAGTGTTTTTAATCGTGAGTGTGATAGTGCTGACGAAACTACAAAAGGATCGTGGATGTTTTCGACCAACTACGTACGGACTGTGTCGAAGACCACACGATGATGCCCCGCCTCCATGAGGAGACGCAACACTGAGCCCAAATCTGCCTTGAAATGAATGGAGCACAATTTGAGCCGCATCTCATAAGACCACGGAGAATTTAGAGCGGTAAGCTGTTTCATAACTATTTTTTTTAAATAACTTAGTACCGAACTAATCTGAATACATACATAACTGAATACATGAGAATAATAAACATACCTACACAATGAATAAAAACGCATGACTCTTACCTTGGTTACATTTCATTTATGTATTTTTTCATTAGCGGGAAATCGAACCAGTTATTTGGGTTATTTAACCTGTAAATTCGGATTAAAATGGCTACGTGGAGACAAGTACAGTGGCAAAATAGTAGGTTAAGTAGATAAGTTAGGTATTTAGACAAGTGTTGTAAATTATTAGGTATTGTGGTATGGCCCGCTAGTTGCGGACCGCGCGAATTTGCGTTCGCGCGTACATTGACCTTTAATCAGCTGATATGAATTCAGTTATTCCACTGCTGGTTTCAGTATTTTCATGATTTTTTTTATGAAATTATGGTTTCATTTAGCTGTACTAACATGATGGCGCGTGAATAAAGCTAATAAAACGTTGTAAAAAGATGATTTTTTTTTCATCAGGATCGAATTTATTTCTGACCCATGATCAAAGGTATACTTGGTGCTGTCGCCTGTCTTAGTTTTCGGGAGCGTTCCAAAAATACCCTGTATATATATATATATATATATATATATATATATATATATGCATATACATATAAAGCTCCCTCTCAGAAATGAGAGGCGGCCTGTGCCCAGCAGTGGGACGTTAATAGGCTGCCACTTTACTTTTATGTATAAAGCTTGCATGATACCTCTTAGACTAAGACGAAAAGCATAATTTTCATTAGAGCAAGCGGGTTGTACTTATTCAAAAAGAAAACTAGTTAGAAGCAAACAACTTAAGAGAGATCGATGTATCCAAAAAAATATAAACAGTATTTAAATAAACGCGAAACTCAATCGAAATCAGCTGTTTATATAAATATTACATCAGGCTATCTGGAACATTCACGTAGGTAGGGTCAATCAACATTACCTCATTATCCAAATTAATCATTTTAAGCCAGGCTGCGGTTATCCATCATGTAATTTGTCAGGGGAGGGATTTGCAATAATCTACGTTGTGATTATTTCGTCTCATGTATTTATATTGAAATTATTAATCCAAGAATGACACTTCAGTATTTTCTCGAAATTTTTTGCTTACAATAATCATTTAAATTCTTGCTATTCAAGTCCACATACGTTTTTCACGAATGGTTCTCGAGTGGCAACTTCGTTTATCAGCGTAGTCTCTTTATCTTCATACTTGTGAAAAGGTGATGCTCGTGAAAACTGATCTGCTCTGATTTGCAATATATTTTTTTTTTATTTCGAAACCAACAGCATTCTAAATAGTTTACATTAAACAATATTATTCTTATAATAAGGCCAATAACAGGTTTCCTTTAATTACTAAGGCATAACATACTACGGTCGTAATGATTAGTATCACTTGGTATACACTAAATTTTACACTTATAACATTAAATGATTGCATTTGTTCCCTCAGGCAATATGCACATTTGCCAAGTCTCATACACAAATTCATAAACATAATATGTACATCCACACTAATAAAATCAGTAACAGCATACACTGTTCAACGGTAACAAACAAATAAACACGAATACACACATGCTACTTTTTATACACTATATTAGCAGTATATTATTATTATTTTTACTTTACTATAAATTATGTTTTTTTTTTGTTATTTTATTTTGGTTTTAGTTTTAAGATTTTCAATAGCTAAGCGCCTAAAAGCGTTCTTACTGTAGTTAAAGATATCAATTTCTTTAAAGAATTCATTGTGCATTACGCGCGTAATTAGTACCAGCGCGCGGAACACTTAACAGGGGCGGCGGGCGGCGCGTGGCGCTGCGGGCACGCCGTAAAGACACGTTAAGCCCCACGCTCGTAACTAGCTCGGGGCAATCAATGCGTCCGTGCACTATATCGTATAGTAGACATACATCCACCGTCTATCTTCAAGGGTAAGTAAGTTAAATCGGTCACAGTTCTCTTGAAAGTTTGGTGGTTGGTATGGCTGGTTTATGTATGCGATAATTAAGATGCTTAATAATTTTTTTCTGTACGCGCTCTAAACGATTTATGTAAGTGGCGTATTAGGGAGACCAGACCGTACAGGCATATTCAATGACACTGCGGAGATTTTTAAAAGATTTGCATGACCTAATGACAAATCCTAGATTTTTGAAAGCTTTGTCCGCTATTTTGTCAACATGGTCAGACAAAAGCATTTTACTATCGAAGTATACGCCAAGAACTCTCACAATCGATGTTCTACGAATTGGTATTCCATTAAAGTTGTAGTAGTACAATATTGGGTTAGGTTTTCTCGTGAAAGTAATGCACTCACATTTATAAATGTTAACTGTTATATTGTTCTCTAAGTAATAATTTAATAAGGTGTCTAAATCAAGTTGCATTTTAAAACAGTCCTCTACACTTTGAATCTTGATGAATATTTTTTTATCATCAGCGTACATTAAATGTTGTGTGAATGTAAAACAGTTGATGATATCGTAGACATAAGTATCATAAAATAAAGATCCTAAATGGGAACCTTGGGGTATACCCGTTGGTATGTCAATGAAGTCCGATCTATATCCCCCCAGCGCCACAGCTTGCGACCTGTTATGTAAGTACGACTCGATCCACCTGAACAGATCCCCGTGAATACCCAACATCTGAAGTTTACTCAAAAGAATGACGTGGTCCACAAGATCGAAAGCTTTTTCAAAATCGGTGTAGACCACGTCCATTTGCCCTCCACCATCCATATTTGATAGTACATAGTTGGAAAAGCACGCGAGATTTGTGACAGTGGAGCGTTGTCTGAGAAATCCGTACTGGGTATCTGATAGGCCTTTACTTATAACAGGATATATGGTATCAAAAACTATTTTTTCGAAGACTTTACTAATTGTATTTAATATTGAGATCCCCCTGTAGTTTTCAACTTTACTTTTGCTACCTTTCTTATGTATAGGCACAACGTGCGCTTTTTTCCAAATTCAAGGAAAGACTCCCTCTCGGAGTGATATACGAGTATTAAATAGAAGGGCTATAGGTGTGCAGAGAGTCTTTGCACAGTTACGCCAGAATAATGATGGAATATTAGCGCACCCAGCTCCCTTTGAGACGTCTAGGAAATTTAACCTTTTCTCGACCAGAGACTCCTCAACATGGATTTTGGAAATGGCGTCACCAGCTATGCTATCACGCTCAATTTTTGTAGACCCAGTGGATGGGACTCCAAAAACGTTTTTGAAGAAATCGTTAAATGCATCACATATGTCTCTCCCATTGGATACTGTATTATCACGGTATGACATTTGTTTGGGATAGTTTGATCCTCCGCGCGTAGACTTTTCTGCCTGTTTTGTAAAATTTTTGAAGCATCACACGTCAGTTACGCGTTGTTGTCGTTTACGTAGAAATGAAAATTCATCATAATCTAAATAATTGCCGTATTTTTTCCATCTTTTATGTGCTTTCGATTTTTCTTTTATTATTTTTATTAGAGCTTGGTTGTACCAGAATGGATAATTATGATTGCCATGTGTTGTTTTATAAGGAATATATTTTGTGATTATGTTATTAATTGTGTCATAAAAAATATTACAAGCGTCTTCAGCTCCACACGAGCCCAACAAAGATAGCCAATCGATGTTATCAAACGCTTGATTTATTTTATCATAATCGCCTCTATGGAAGTTATGCTTTGGGAGTGATGCTTCAACTAGAGGGGTTTTTGTGATATCTAAGACCTCTATTACAAGAGGTGGGTGGGC
Source organism: Parnassius glacialis (assembly GCA_033319125.1). NCBI lineage: Eukaryota > Metazoa > Arthropoda > Insecta > Lepidoptera > Papilionidae > Parnassius > Parnassius glacialis. Next base: position 6,470,727 of record JAVANC010000026.1, on the reverse strand, counting down.
CCGGTCAATGTTAACTAGGGGTGAAGTGCAGTTGGTGATTTCCAATGGAAGATCAGAAAATGCTAGGTCTAATGTATTGCCAGCGTGGTTTATTATGGTGTTATATTGTTTTAACCCAAGAAAACTCAATTTTTCAGTTAGTCTGATTCCAGCATCCCGCACGTCCAAGTTGCAACCACTTGTATGCACAGGGCCATCCCTGTGCCACGATATACAGGATGGACCAGAAAAAATTGCGAATATGAAAAATCATTTAAAAAAAAACTAAGTACAATTCACATACAAATTTTTATTTTTACACAAATTTACATCTGGGTAATTCATTTCTTAAAAATAACATCATCCAGATGTGCACCATCGCGCTGCAAACATTCTTTGAATCTGACCGTCAAATTGGTAAAAACTCGCTGGCACATTGCACGGGGAATATCTGCCATTTCCTTCCGGATATTGGTCTTCAACTGGTCAATTGTGGCTGGGTTATTGGAGTAGACTCTACTGTTTAGGTATTCTCACAAAAAAAGTCCAGTGGTATAAGATCCGGACTTCTAGGAGGCCATTCAATGTCACCTCAGCGCGATATCAGTTTCTCACCAAACATCTCGTTTACGACCGCCGAAGAGGCATTAGCTGTGTGGCATGTCGCGCCATCTTGTTTAAACCATGTCGCACGATTATAGGCTTCAAATTGTTGCAGTTGTGGAAAGAAAAAATTCCTTAACATGGCTATGTATCGGTCAGAATTTACAGTGACAGATTAGCCTTGTTGATTTTCGAAGATGTGGGGTCCGATAATTCCGTGCGCTGACATGGCCGCCCAAACGGTTACTTTCGGCAAATGTAGAGGCTTTTGATGTTTTGCACGTGGGTTCTCTGCAGCCCAGTAATGGCAATTCTGTTTATTCACCTGCCCATTTATGTGAAAATGGGCTTCGTCGGAGAACAGAATATTGTTGAAACTCCGAAAGCGTTCCAGCATCGTCTCAACAAAAGCTCTCCTTAAAATTGGATCATCTGGCTGTAATTCCTGCACAAGTTGAATTTTATACGGTTGCAATTTCAGGTCTTTCAACAAAATGCGACGCAAAGATGTTCTGGATACCACAAGTTCGGCTGAACGCTTTCGAGTCGATAGAGCAGGATTACGTTGAGCTGAATCTCTAACTTGTTCAATTGTGTCTTCCGTACTTGTTGACCTTGGGCGTCCCGCAGGCTTCTGTTTGAGAGTTGAACCAGTAGCTTCGAACTTTCTGACCCACGATCGAATCACGCTCTCCTTCGGACACTGATTTAGGTCATGTAATCCAAACTCACGTCGAAATAAACGCCGATCAATAGCGCACGAATCGTGATTTTTATAATAATGTTTAACGCAGAATGCACGTTACGCTCCCGTGAAGTGATCCATCGCGACGAAATTTCCGAGAACCGAGCTACTTAACCCCACTACCCGCGTAGTCCTCTCTCTAAAGCTTCAAACGCAAGAGTGTTTTTAAAATCGTAATCCTTTCTGGCCCAACCTTTACATGGCAAATTGAAGTCGCCCATCACTAACAAATGTCCATGTGTACCGTTTGTGCCTTTTATAGTTGTAAGAGTTTGCAGTAGGCATTCTATATCTTCTGGAATACGCTCCGAGTCAGGTGGAATATAAATCACACAAACAATAGGTCAGCAGCGGCCGCAAGCGCACGCGCCGGCACCGACACCGTCACAATCTCCGTACGTGGCTCGAAGCCCGCAGCGACCGCAGCAGCGATTTCGCAGCGCGTCGCGCCTAGTCCGCAGCGAACCAGTATCATAACACCTCCTCCATTTTTTTTACAACTTAAGTCAAGATCACGATCATGGTGAAACACGTCATATCTGTTATCGCAAAATTCCCTATCGAAAATCCCATCATGCAACCAGGTTTCTGTTATTACAATAATGTCATACTCATTGCACAAAATTTGTTGCCGCAGTTGTAAACATTTGGTTCTCAGTCCGCGGGCATTTTGATAGTAAATAGATAAATCTTTTCCTGATTTGTTATATTGGACCGCCATTTTAAACATATATTAATTTAATTAATTTAATAAATTGTAATTGTCTTATAAGTGTACCGGAAATAAATGATATAAAAATTAATAACAACCACGGATATGTATTGGTAATATCATGTTTACGTGTATTAAGTATGTTTGTATTACTTGTTGCATAATGAGATTTACGCTCAGACACGCCAAACATACCCTTTCCGCAGAATAACAGTAACAAATAAAGATTGTCTTGTATATTAAAAGGCTTTACGTGTGCTTTTGATAGAATATTGAAGTTTTTACTTATTGAGCGTAATGTCCTACGCGGTAAGTGCACCATTTCGCTGGAAAGTTGGCGGTATTGTAAAATAAAAATGTTGCTGGTGCAGAACGCCGTGCACCCAATGCCAATACTTGTAATAAGTTGTGATTGCGTAGTACTTTGCTTATTAGAAACAATGATGAGAGACGTTATTTGTTGTGCCATTATGTGCTCATAGATATTACAGGTCCTCATAAGTTCAAAAAAGACATGTGCATAAAAAAACTAGTCTTTGACTTTACTAGTTTGTTACAGTGAACCAAAAAGTTTAAATATTGTGTGTTATGGTACCTGCCATTTAATCGACAAATCACTATGAAATTGCAGTGCACTATGCGAAAGGGAGAAAGCTCAAATGCAAAAGTACAAAATATAACAATAATTAGTTCGATCACAGAGTAGACTAACTTCAGAGAAAATATGGACAAAAACCTTTCTTCAATTACACAGTATTGTAGAAAGCAATTAAATTATATATTCTTATATTATCACGGTTATGATAAAGATTAGTAATCATTAACAAACCATAGACACCAAAACCAATTAGGAAAAATAGTAACGTTATAAAAACGTCATCAGCTATTGTTTGGTGATAATTTTCTTGAGATCCTCCTCGTCGAAAATTTGCAGGGCAGTAGATGTATCGTTTCGTCGTACGTAAATTCTTCCGTTTTTTGTCCAGACGAACTGGTACTGATTTTATTTAGCAAAATCTTTGCACTTCTTTAGGAGCTGCTTATTGTAAGAGGTTAAGTGCTCGTTAATGAAAATTGGTCTGCTTTCACCTGCTAGCCGAATGTCCTTAGTGCTTAGACGATTTTTACGCGATAAAAATATTAGGTTATCTTTTAGGAGTCTTGATTTCATTTTGGCAATAATCAACCTCGATCGACCTGGCAATTTTACTTTTGGGGATACTCTGTTAACCTGCAGAATGTCATTTATATTGATTACAAATCCGATGTGTTTACACATTTTCAAGATGGTATCATTTAGGTCCTCTTTGATTGATTCTGGTAAGCCGACAAGTTCCACGTTTAGCAGTCGGTGACGTTGTTCATTAATGTTCATTTGTCGATTTAATTGTTGATTTTGTGGGTTGAGATTATTAATTTCCGATTTGAGGTTGCTGGTTTTCTTTGTGTGCTTAGATAGGATTTCAATCTTTTTGGTGGTTTCATCATGCCAGTCAGAGTTAAACTGCACTGATTTTTGAAGTGTGATTATTTCTTTTTGCATTTTGGATTGTTGTGCACTCAGTACTGCGACACATGCTTTTACTTCTGTATATTCCTTCCGAGCATTTTTTATCTCTGTCGTCAGTTCCATAGAATCTTCTTTTAATTTTGTTAGATCTTTTTTAATAATATCATTTAATGTGTCGTTTATTTGTGAAAGATTTTTGTCGAACTCTTTTTTCCAGCTATCCATTTTTTTTAAATATGGTATCCGTAAATGTTTGAAACGATTCTGTGATATCATGATCGTTCTTTCGCTTTCTTATGCTTATGTTCGATAAATCTGGATCAGAATCGTGACGCTTATTAGGAGGTGAGAAGAAGGATTTCTCTGAACTCCAGTTACTCTGTGATATGCGAGTAAGATGCAATAATAACCGGAGGGCAACTTCACTGTGAAGGACACACAACACGGCACGTAACCACTGACACTAGTATTGATAAGTCAACTCTATTGTAATTACAATAATTATGGTTTTAGAATGACACTACTTATTAAGAATGATTTAATTTTATTAATGTAATGTTGCATGTCTTTTTATTTTGTAATTTAATATAAAATTTGATTACCAAAATAATTAGATGACATTTCGATGAGGATAAATTACTCATACTCGCTTACTGTCAGCCTAAAAAAATTCAAAGTTCAAGGTGTAAGTTGCAAACTGAAGTTGTCAGCGCGATCGCAATAGTGGCTGACTTTATAGTCGTTACAGCTTCAGTGAAGTTTGATGAATGATGAAGATATAATAATGCTTTCTCATTTGACTGCATCCTTTTATTATTGCCTGGGAAAAGGTAGGCAATTTTGCTTTACATTTCACATAATTTTAGTCTTGATTGGTGCCATTTTTTTAAGAAACTGTATAACGGTAAATATTGAAAAAGAAATTTATTAAATAATTTTTAATACAAAAGGCAGCCCTTGTACGTTTTTTTTTATAGCATGAGGGTGACAAACGAGCACACAGTTCACCTGATGGTAAGTGGTTGCTGCGGCCCATAGACATCTACATCTATCCTCGTTTGCGAATCAAAATGCAGATGCGTTGTCACCCGTGAGGACTAAGATGGAATGCCTCATTTCCAGTAAAAAGGGCCTCCGGCCACCTGCACTCACCAAGCGAAACGCAGAGGTAAACCTCTACTTCACGCTGGTATTCTGTGAGGTCGTGGTACCACCCCGGTTCGAGCCGGCCCATCCTTGCGACAGCAAAAGCTGCCGCGTGGCTCTACCACTGAAACTCTACTCTACTCTACCGTTTTGTTTATATAAACGATATATTGTATAAAACATTTATTTAATTCAGAAACTCGACAAGAAAAGGTCGGTCTGAGTCAAAACCTTGTAACTATTACCTTATTTTATTAATGACTATTTTCTTTCGTGTTCAATAATACTGGCGCCGCCTCGTAATTAAATTCTAAACGAACGACGAAATAGAATGATGCCTTACACCGTCACGAAATGGCTGATCGTGGTTAATAAAATGTCCAAATATATTATAATATATTGTACAAGTAAAAGATCAATTTTGTATGTAATCAATTCCGAATTACAATTACTATTTAGAGAAATACTTATGGCAATCTTGCAAAGGTGTTATGTTACTTTACACCAGAACAGCTGCTAATCTTCTTTATATATAAAAATTACGTGTCACGTTGTTTGTCCGCAATGGACTCCTAAACTACTGAACTGATTTCAATGAAATTTTTGGTCAATGTGCAGTTGGGTCCAACTTAAAAGATAGAATAGATTACATTTCAATTTATAGTCGCAATACAATATTATTTTATTGCAAATTATTTGTCTACTATTTGACAGTCACAATTATCTGTTAGCTCCAAACGATTCTGTCAGATGACGATATCTGTTGACTGGATTGAGTAAATATTCAATAGATAGCGCTATGTTAAAAATACAAACGTTTAATATAAGCTACAATTTAGTAGTATAACCACCACGTGTTGCTGTAAATATTCATCAGATGGAACCGATTTCAATGAAATTATGCAGACTGTGTGCAGTTTGGTGCAACTTGAGACATAGGATAGTTTTTATCCCGATTAGTGACCCTCAATTTTTTTATTGCTAATTTCAGGAGTTTTTTTGGGAAAGCAAATGGTCGTTCGGAAAGGGAAGAACAACGTCTGCCTGGTCAGCTAGTTATATATAAAGTGCAGCTCCAGTCGTGCATGGAGTATTACTGGCATATTTAACGTATCAGAGTCATGCTGCAGCTATATAATAGGTATAGTTGTAGCAGGAATGGCTCGGCTCGTCCGGAGAATGGCCACGCTCTCTTCTTCTATCTTAGTCCTTACGGGTGACAACGCATCTGCATTTTGATTCGTCATCGAGGATAAATGTAATTGTCTATGGGCTACAGCAACCACCTATCATTAGGTGGATTGTGTGCTCGTTTGTAACCCTTATCCTATAAAAAAATAAAAGATATATCGGTTGGTGCTGCAAAATGACACCTTGCAGATTTAAACTCAATGAAAGCATGCTAAGTAGACTAATTGATTTGGTTGAGGCACAGGCAACAGTGATAACAGTGGCAGAGCGACGCGGCAGCTATTGCTGTCGCACGGATGAGCCGGCTCGAACCTAAATCGAAATAAAATTCCACCTGTCCCTCCTTCAGTCAACCAAACGATCGGTCGTTCAGTCCTTGCTATATAGCTATTATTCTGTGGGTCAGGTCAATCCTTAGTCATTTACATACCACGTATTTAAACCAAACGGTTTGCTTTGTGTTTCATAATTCGTGCGTGTATTGGAATGATTTGTCAGCGGATGTATTTTTTTAAAGTGAATTTAAAAGTTTTTTTAAGCTATGTCAGTGCGTTTTTCTATCTCATTCCAATTCATCGGCTACGTCACTACATAGTAAATAGGTGGGATCGTAGTCAAGCACTGGCTTACAATATCTAAAAAAAATCCTTTGAAGTCTTTGATATAAACAAAGGAACTTTTAAAACATAAAGTAACTAAAGAGAATAAGTTCTATTCGATTCTTGTAAATACAATTGTGTTTTCTAAATTAATTTGCTATTTATTATTCTTAAGTAAAAACAAAAAGCAACATAACGTTAATGGCCTCGACCGTGGAAAATTACTTCTCAGAATAAAGGTGTTTTATTACAGCAAATTCGCTTTGAAAGATGATTAAGATTTCATTACGATATTTGCAGTCATCTTTCTTTTTTAGGCTTTTTAAAGATTAAATTCATATAATTATAAACTAACATATTCATTGCTGAACTTAGGCCTCCCACATAGATTAACAAAAACCTCGATACTGAGTTACCTGCTTTCACCGAATTCTTCTTGTATGTATATATCTGTATGATATATATCTTCTTTACTCTTTCTTATATTATACGAGGTTGACACTCGAAAACTTTTCTTCCATATCGTCGCTTCTTAGAACTGTATGGCCAGCCCATTGCCACATAAGCTTACTGATTCATTGGGCTATACCCCACTAGAAGGGGTAACAACCAGGTAAGAGACGCAGGATATCGATGGAAGCAGGTGGCTCAGGACCAAAAGGAGAAGGAGACGTCTCCATAAATTCTTGGGTCCACGTGTTAACAAGATGAAAGTAGGACCATTTGTAAGCATATATATAAACTATTTATAGCTGAAAATCTGCCAAGATTTTTCAATGTTTTTCGCAACTCCCTGTACGCGAATCAATCTCAAAGTGTTCATCGATATGTGAGCAGTTTGACCTACTTAGGCCCCATATCTGAAAAAGTAGCTAATACTCTTCGACAAAACGGCGTTTATGTGGCGTTCAAAACAAACAATTCTCTTAGAAATATATGTAATAATAAAGATAAGTTCGATATCCGTCAAAAGACGGGTGTTTACATGCTTGTTATTGACGAATGCCTTTTACGTGGGTCAGACTGGTTGCAATTTCTAAACACGTTATAAAGAGCATTGAGCCGCGTACAGTAATTGCAATCCCGATAAGTCCCAATTTGCTAAACATCTTTTCGACTCTGGACACAACCTAGCCAACGACCACTCCTTTAAAGTCTTTCATACGTGTAATAAAGGGCTAAGACTGTGTGTGCCTGAACAGTTATAGATATTAAAAAGTAATAATAGTAACGTTGCACTGCTGAATGAACAAACAAATGTTTCTAACTCACCTCTCTTGAATATATTTAAGCCTGCTCTCTAATAATAGACAGCCTAGCAATATGACCGTTTGTAATCCTCACGATGATCGACGATTGGTTGCGTGGTTGGAGGGTAGGCGGGCGTTGCGCGGCGGATTGTTTTTAATTTTACAAACGGCTGCGTAAGTCCAGCGGTGATTGGTCCCATGTTTTATCGTCGCTCGCTTCTTAAGTAGAGAGCGGTTGCGTCAGCGGTCTGTATAAATAGGAGTTGTTTTATCTCGCCGCTCACTTAGCGCGTCAGCCACTGCAGAGTCTAAATTACCTGAAGATGCCTCGTGTAGAGGCGAAACACGTGTCGTATTGACGTCAGTAGTGTGTCTTTCCTAGTGTAGTGTTGTTGAAAGCAATGATGCTGGGATTAGTGGTGACGGTGACGGTGATAGTGCACGCAATTGAAGTAGGGCGGGAGGTGGTCTTCGAACTAGGTAAGACACATCATTCTATTTTATCGAGCGGATGTACGCGTAGTAATTTTTATTTTTTTACTAACTTTAACTCAATATAATAAAAAATAGTGTTCGCCAACCTGACTGCCAAGTATGGCAACTGTGTCCAAATTCCCTCTATGCGACAACCATTGTGGGAAGTCTATGTTCAGCAGTGGACTTGGCAGTATATATAAGCTGCAAAGGATGGATTAAGGTATACTAAACTAAGAAAATAAAAATAATATGTCATTATATATCTAGTCTAATAAAGTATCTTATAACATACTAAATATTTTTTATTCCCGAGCATGTTGTATGCAAAGCTACATGAATGTGATAGATGCGATAGAGGTGTGACCCACGCAACTGAGTGACGGGCACAAATTACGTATATAATATATAGTACATTTTTTAGTTAACTGCCTCTTATTTTGAAAACAATCATCAAAAAGGTGTACTGTTTGGTAAATGCTAAGAAAAAGATGAAAGGGCAATAAAGAAGGATACACAGCAAAAGCAAAACCTCATTCATGCTTTTTATTTGACAGTTAAGAAAAAAAGTCCTTTCATGTACCACTTGAAAAGCGAATGCATTGCCGGTAGTTCAAAAGGATGGCTAAAACACGGTTTTATGTAGATAAAAACTTTGGATGAATATTAATCGTAAAAAAACCGTGGTAGCTTAGAGTCTAAGCGGTAGTTGCAAACATAGTACGCAAGCAGCCCGGGTTCGATTCTAGACGGCATCAATAAAGTTGTTAATTGCAATTTTAAGTTCTGATTTTCAACGTACTCGATGAAAGAAAACATTTTTTTATATGATAAGGGTGACAAACGAGCGCACAGTCCACCTGATGGTAAGTGGTTGCTGCGGCCCATAGACATCGACATCTATCCTCGTTTGCGAATCAAAATGCAGATGCGTTGCCACCCGTGAGGACCAAGATGGAATGCCTCATTTCCAGTAAAAAGGGCTTCCGGCCACCTGCACTCACCAAGCGAAACGCAGAGGTAAACCTCTACTTCACATCTTGAGAAAATCTTCATGGCCGAGAAATAAAACAATCTTAATAAGAGCAATAAATTTATTCATTAATAATTTCTCTTAATGCTATTCTTCGCATATTCGTGCAGAATAAAATTAGTAATCCAGATTTAATTAACGCGGGTAGCGTGACCTTGTCAAGTCAACAGTAAAGTTCAACCTCTCTCTCTCCCTCTCTCGCTATGCGTTCACCTCGGACAATAAAAACATATCGAAGACCTGTGAAGTCCGCCAGCTCGGCGAACAATGTCTTGCCCTTAAAACCCTCTTTCAGTAATAGGAGGTCTGTACCTAGCAGTGGTATGTATGTATGCTGTAACTTAATCTTTAAAAAAATATTATTATTCAGATGTTTCGTCATGAAAATTAACTTTTATTAATTCTTTGCTTACATGGTTGTTTAAATAGTTTGTCGAGAACTTCTTAATAGACGGGTTTTTGAACGTGACATTCCATTACAGCCCATGAGACACGATTGCTGTAGGTACATAGGCCTCCCCATAGGTTACCTCTTAGGGGGGATTTTGATAGAGTTATCAGGCTGGGCAGGCGGGTTGGTAACCGCAGTTTTTTACTGTATTTGAGGTGTTACCAGGAAGTGGCTGGTCTCCACCTCTTGTTTCAGTTTCTCCCTGTCGCCTCTTACGACAACCACGGCATGATATGAGGCAGAAGATATAATTACACTGCCACTGCACGGTTCATTGCATTATAGTGTTATTTTTTCATTATATGGTACGTCTTCTAAATAAACATAATTATGACTCACTTTCCTAATTTTTATCGTAGAATTCAAAGTAACTCTCGTCTGCACTTTTTAACTGTTCAGTATTATAACTATCTAGATTTGATACACAAACAATAAAGAGACACAAGAGCTTTTGTGAGCATAAAATATTAAAAAGGCTAGACTAGAGTCAACTTTGAACAATGGTAGTGCGTTTGTAAGAACCATTCTAAAGAAAGTTTTTAGAGTGGTAAAATTAGTAAATTTTAAGTATGGAACAGGTTGACAATTCGGCTCCGATTTTTTTTTGTATTTGAGTTACGTGATATCTTCGTCAATTGTGAATCGATTTTGATAGTTCTTTTTTTGTTTAAAAGCTGGTACTCGTCATGTGGTCCCATATAATTTGATCAAGATCTGACCAATGGTTTTTGAGTTATCCTCAATAATGCGTATTTAATTGACTTCGAATTCATAAACGATGTTCTCATTTTATTTAGGTATATTGAAGCTGGTTGTACAAAATGTTTTATTTTACCATTTGTATATTAAACAGTTTATTTTTAGGGTTTTTCCCATATAAATTTGGAAAAAACTACTAAACTAAGGTAGGCAAAATAGGAAATTCAATTTTTAATTGATCTATTTAGATGACATTAGGATTATAATATTCCTTAGTCTATTCAAAAACGTAAAAAAATAACTTTTAACAAACAGTAAGAGCCGATTTCAAGCAACTAAAAGTAATAAAATATATTATATATTTATTCTGAAATTGCGGCTTTAATTCTTCTTGAAAGCAACAGAACATATCTTAGCGCCAACTTCACAATATGAAACTATTGAAGTAAAGACTTCTTTAGAGTCGTTGTGATTTGAAACTCGAAAAAACGAAAAAGTGACACTAAAAGGACAAACATATACATCTACACGATTTAGCCTGCAAGTGAATGAGATAGAATACAATATACCTATGTTTCCTATTATGCGTGTGATCTACGAGCAGTAAAGAATACGGACGAAAATATTTAAGTACTTACGATGACAAAATTCAAAACTTTGAGGCTGTATAATATGTTATGTAATATATGTAGAACAAAATGTAAAACAATTTTTAACTTGGTAACAATATTATAATAAATAAAGCCTTTTTTTATAGGATAAGGGTGACAAACGAGCACACAGTCCACCAGATGGTAAGTGGTTGCTGCGGCCCATAGACATCTACATCTATTCTCTATTACAAATCAAAATGCAGATGCGTTGTCACCCGTGAGGACTAAGATGGAATGCCTCATTTCCAGTAAACAGGGCCTCCGGCCACCTGCACTCACCAAGCGAAACGCAGAGGTAAACCTCTACTTCACGCTGGTATTCTGTGAGGTCGTGGTACCACCCCGGTTCGAGCCGGCCCATCCGTGCGACAGCAAAAGCTGCCGCGTGGCTCTACCACTGTTAACTAAGCCTTACCTAGTTAAGCCTACAATTATCCTAATCACCACACTCTGCATACGTCTCGTTCTCTCGAAATTTAGTTTTCTAAAGATTTCACTTCTACCGCGTAAAACGGCGAACACATGTTTTTTTTTTATATTCTTATAAATTGTACTTAAGTCGGCTTTTAGTTTTACGAAAGTTTTTTTTTTGTTTCGTGTTTGATAATGATGGAAATGTTTTCGCATTTCGAAGTCTTGAAGTTATTAAGTGGGTAAACTTTACGCCGCAAGTTAACACGCAATGTGTCGCACATTTGTTCTAACCTAGTCATATATCAAGTTATAAGTTTTTTTTAATATGGTTCTTTTTTGCAATAACTTGCGTATAGTCAGAACCGACAACAATTATTTAATATGGTTGTGGTTTGAAACTAGGGTAATGTTATAGACTATAAACTTTGTGTCGTAAATAGTGGACCTGCGAACTTTAATGTCCTCTAGACAGAATTTTGGACCGGAGAACTGGAGACCCTTTTTACTGGAAACGAAGCTTTTCTTAGTCCTCAGGGGTGACAACGCGTCTCCATTTTGAATCTTAATCGGGAATCATCATCGACCATCAGGTTGTAGCATTTTAATTTTAAAATGTGCTTTGTAAATACCCAGTCAGGTCATAAGTATTGTCACACAGTAAAAACTTTTCTTTTAGAATGCTGGCCACAAAAAAGTTTATTGAATTCGAATTTCGAATTGTTTATGAAAATAAAACTGTATATTTTTTAGAATTTTACTCATTTTTAAATATGGAGTGGACGCTTAAAGAAGACCGTGTTGCTGTTATTGCGTTGCATCGTTGCGGTTACGCGCCAATTCAAATTTTAGACATACTGAAAAATTTGAATATAACCAAAAGATTCGTTTATCGTACCATCAAACGATACAATGAAGACTCTAGTGTAGATGACAGGTCAAGAAGTGGTCGCCCTCGGTCTGTTAGGACTCCAGCAGTGATAAAAGCTATGAAGGCGCGAATTCAAAGAAATCCCAAACGTAAGCAGAAACTGTCGGCCCTTCAGATGGGGTTAAGCAGAACCACGGTGAAAAGGGTGTTAAATGAAGACTTAGGGTTTCGGGCATATCGAAGAAAAACAGGACATCGTTTGAATGCTCGTCTAATGGACCTGAGACTGAAGAGATGCCGGCTTTGTTGAAGCGGTACGCGGGAAAAAAATATCGGGAAATTCTTTTTTCGGATGAAAAAATTTTTACCGTAGAAGAGAGCTACACCAAACAAAATGATAAGGTGTACGCACACAGTAGTGAAGAAGCGAGCAACCGTATTCCGCGTGTCCAACGAGGTCATTTTCCGTCCTCGCTCATGGTATGGTTGGGAGTTTCTTATTGGGGCTTAACAGAGGTACATTTTTGTGAGAAAGGTGTAAAAACGAATGCAGTTGTGTATCAAAATACAGTCCTGACGAACCTTGTGGAACCTGTTTCTCATACCATGTTCAATAATAGGCACTGGGTATTCCAACAAGATTCGGCGCCAGCTCATAGAGCGAAGAGCACACAAGACTGGCTGGCGGTGCGTGAAATCGACTTCATCCGGCACGAAGACTGGCCCTCCTCCAGTCCAGATTTGAATCCGTTAGATTACAAGATATGGCAACACTTGGAGGAAAAGGCGTGCTCAAAGCCTCATCCCAATTTGGAGTCACTCAAGACATCCTTGATTAAGGCATCCGCCGATATTGACATGGACCTCGTTCGTGCTGCGATAGACGACTGGCCGCGCAGATTGAAGGTCTGTATTCAAAATCACGGAGGTCATTTTGAATAAACTTTAGTATCATAAGAATCTATGTTTTGTTAAGTTCATTCTGGTATATAAATACATAATGAACATAATACATAATGTATAATAATAATTAATAAAAATTAATATAAAATAATGGTTACATAATGAATAAACTTGTTTCAATTATTTTATATTAAATATGTGACAGAATTTATGACCTGACTAGGTACCTATTTTGATTAAAAATATTTAAATTTGGCATAACCTAACCGACCCTACGATCTTTTCTTCTAGTACGTTCTTTTAAAATCAGTGTTTTAATTTATAAATTACAATTTTACTAGGGCCAGCGTGGTTTGAGTTCTGTTTTCTTATGTACGAGCTCGTGGTCTTTTATAAGTTCACAATAAAAAACATACTTCTTCCTAGGTGTAGTATATTCTTTATGACTTGTTATTGTCGGTGGTTTTATTAAAACGACGTCTTTAATAATTTTCAATAAAGTACCTATTCATAATTAGTTGCCCTGTTCAATCGAGCGTGATGGTATAGAATATACAAACAAAATTTACATAATTACTTACCCTTAATATAAATATATGAATAACAGCTCAGTCAATTTATTTGTACCACAAGAACATTCTATTCCGTTATAGCCATTACAGCCGCGGCAGCTCAGGGTCAGGGGCAAATATATATATCAAAATAATAATATATAATATATCAATTTACGTGAGCAAACGGATTTCTCACAAATGACTTGTGTGACGCAAATGACGGTGAAGGAAAACTTCATAAGAAATCCTGCAAGCCTGAGAATTAAAAAAAATATTTCGCATACATGTGAAGTCTTCTGAAGAAGACATTTTCTTGCGCTCAACGCTCCCAGAAATAAGCCGCTGCTGCAGGAGGCATGTGCCCAGCATTAGGTCGTATATATGCTGTAACCTAACTTTAACAATAAAATGCGGCCAAGTGCGAGTCGGACTCGCCCATGAAGGATTCCTAACTATTCTGCATGTTTTTAGAATTACAGCTTTCTGTAACAGTTTGTAGGTGTTGATTGGTAAATTTAGGGTTGTATAGATTAGTGTAATTGCTGCGGTATTACGCCTGTTGTTGAAAATACAATGAGCACTATAATTGCTTTTTGAAGATGCCATCGTCGGGTTATTTCGTCTTTAAGTTCTGCATATTTAGAGAGTTTTTAGCTATTGTAGTTCGTAGATTATGTGTATTAGAGACTGCTATATCCATAAGGTATGCGTTTCTGTTAATTTTATTAATTAATGTGATATCTGGTCGGTTACAATGAATGGTCCGGTCTGTGAGAATAGCGCGGTCAAAGTATATCTTCGTTCTGGAGTTCTCTAATACGCTTTCTGGGTTATATTTATAATAGGATTTAATGGATTTCATTAGGTTGTGTTGGTGAGCTAGGTTTTAGTGAATAATATTTGCAACTTGACCATATCTGTGTTTGTAACCTGTTTGGGCTATTGCTTTACACGCACTTGTAATGTGTTGAATACTTTCTAGACAACTGTTGCATTTTCGGAACTTTTCAGAAATTTTTCAGTTTTTATAATATGCTTTTGGTAGTTTCTAGTCTCTATTACTTGATCCTGTATAGCAATCATAAAGCCTTCAGTCTCTGGAAAAAGTTCGCCACGAATCAACCACGCGTTCGATGCTTCTTTGTCAATATAAGTTGACTGATATCATGTCGATGTCTTCCATGTAGAGACTTATCACCCCATTCAATGAATTTTATTTTGTCGTCGGCCAGTTTTTCGGAGTTTTGTGTAGTGTTTTCTTTCAAGTTCAATGGTGTTAATTTATTATCTCTTTGTATTATGGCCCTGTAGATTGTGGAAGATTCTGATTTATTGAAGACTTATTGTCTGAGGGTTGTAATTTACTATAGATACTATACTATAGATATAGGGGATAGTCATGATATAGTATTATTTGCTGATGATACTTCCTTGATTTTTAAACTTAAACGTCAATCATTTAAATGTGACGAAGTGAATAATGCTATATCAAAATTAGCGCATTGGTTTAACGTTAATTATCTGCATTTGAACGGAAATAAAACTAATTGTGTTAAATTTACAACAACGAATGTTAAAAATCTGAATACCAATGTGTTTTTAAATGGGGAGGAATTGAGCCCTGTTGTATCCACTGTTTTTCTTGGCATCACTCTTGACGCAAAGCTTCAGTGAGGCCCCCATATATCCAAATTAGCAAGCAGACTAAGTTCTGCAGCCTATGCTGTAAAAAAGATTAGAGGTCTCACTAGCGTCGAGACAGCTAGATTAGTTTATTTTAGTTATTTCCATAGCATAACGTCTTATGGGATTTTGCTGAGGGGAAATGCGGCTGATTCAGAAACTATTTTTGTTTTACAGAAGAGGGCCATTAGAGCTATTTACAATCTAAAACGGAGAGAGTCTCTTAGAGATAAATTTAAAGAAATTAATATATTAACTTTGGCCTCTCAGTATATTTACGAAAATTTAATGTATGTTCACAAAAACAAAGATAGTTTTAGTAAAAAAAGTGATATACATTCTGTAAACACTAGGAACAAACACAAGCTAGTGATGCCAGTTTCTCGACTCCACAGAGTCAGTAATTCATTCTTGGGGCAATGTATACGCTATTACAACAAGGTCCCGGAAAGTGTACAGGTTCTCTCTATTACCAAGTTTAAATGTTTTATTAAGCTGAAACTGTATAAAAAGGGTTATTATAGTATAAATGAATACATGGTTGATAATAACCCCTGGGAATGAGGTGGTCGCTTCCAAGCAGTTTCTAAAATAAATTTTGTAAATAGTTCGTAATCATTTATATTATAAAATTTATTTAAAAAAAAAATGTCCCGCTGGGTTTCTTGCTGGTTCTTCCCAGGACAGAGGGTATTTTTTCGAACCAGTGGTAAAGTAAAAAATGACTTTCAATAAGAATTACAGATGTAATGTATATTGAATAAAAATTATTCTATTCTAATTTATTCTATTCTACTTGTTATGTAAATTTGTTTTATTGATAATTCCCCTGCTGCCTTCTTTTCTTGGAAAAGCCAGTCTCTGCAAAGATGATCTTGGATGATGTTTTCGAAATTTGATTAGTGTTGTGTTTATTATGAGTTGTTGAGCTTTAAATTCAGATTTTGTTCAGTTTATTATGCCAAAGACATAAGTGAGTATTGGTATAGCAATAGTATTGATGGCATTTATCGTTTTTCTTGCTTTTAATTGTGTCTTTAGTACTGTCTTGAGTCGATGTCGAAACTGTTGTTTTAATTTTTCTTAAGTATATTTGTAGTGTGTTTATCGTGACTGGTTGTAACCTAGATACTTATATGCTTCCTGTTCATCTAGTGGTTCTATCTTATCTCCAGTTTCCAAAATAAAATGATGATGATAACTATGTCCTGCTTTGTTCGAATTTACTTTGCATTTATCTATTCCTAATTCCATTTTAATGTCATTTGTGAATTGTTCTATTATTATTTAATTTAGGGCTCAATTTGTACTTACATATATCGTTTTGAATGCTTTATCATAGAGGACATCAGTCCCCACAAACCTCAGTGTATATTGACGTCCTAAAGTCGCAATTACTGTGTTCAAAAACCAAAGTCACATTATCATTATCATTAATAATATATATTATTATGAAATATTAATATTTTTGACTGAAAATACATTACACTCGCAATCATGTACTGTTACTAGTACTAATACCAATTTGCAAAACTATGTATTACGGCCGTAATCAAAAGTATTTTACGCAATTACCATTGCTGAAATTGCGAATTTAAAAGGGTCATAATTATCATAATTTCAACTCCCTCGCGCACCTGAATTAGAAACAAATTACCTTCAAATTATGAACGTGATTTTCCTCCACAGTAATTTTAATATTAATTTTTGATTTAAATTAAGGCTTTCAATTAAATATATTTATGTTTGAGCAGTGTAGGTGCAACATTGTAACGTAATTTGCTGACAGCTCACTTTTGTATGTCACAAACACCGATCGCCCATAGTGAGGCCAGTCGTCCTTAAACCTAACTGAAATAATAATAACGTGTTAGAGTAAGGGCCATTGTGAAAGTGAATAGACATTGTTTTTTGACCAGACTCTTAGTTTAATCGCTCACCAAATTATTAACCCTCGCCACCGTAACTCAGTGATATATATATATATATATATCAAATTATTCTCGAATGATTCCCCGTCGATTGTGGATAACGACCTGACTCGGCAGGTAAATTCAAAGGAAACCACAAAAGGATGAATTCAACTCAAGGGACTGCAGAGTTGGCATCCAGAAGCGTTTCGGCGAGAATCCCAGAATTTTGAGTGGAGATGCCGCATATGTGATTTGCACAGTTCGAGGCAGTCATGGAACCTCAGTAGCAAAGCGACCTAGAGAAGTTCCAAATATTATTAGCGAAGTTGACCAAGGACGCTCTACAGCAAGCACACAATCTTATTTTGACACCGCCAGCAGAGAAAGCGTGCATAGCGTTGAAACAGCGACTGCTTACAGATTTTGAAGATAGCACGGAACGGCAGTTTCAGAAGTTACTTAGCAAAATGAATTTAAGATCACAGTGGCCGTCATAGTTATTACGACGAATGTCAGAAATTGCACGGAACATGGAAGTATCTGACGACGCCCTAAGACCATTATGGATACCGCGACTCCCAGGCTCAGGAAAGCAGTACTATTAGTATGTCAGTATATGAAACTGAACAAACTCGCGATGATGGCAGATAAGATTGCTGACGACGTAGCTGCAGTTTCAACATTAACACCAGAAGGCACTCCAGTGACAGAATTATCAGCCATGATGACCAAGTTGGAAACAGGGCTTAGGGAAATAAAACAAGAAGAAAACGAGATAAGAGAAGGAAGCATAAGATATAGATCACAGTGGAATAGAAGCAGATCAAGGTTAAATCAAAAGGACCGCGTTGCACCCCAGAGAGCCCAAATTGGTTGTTCAAATATCATTTCCGGTATAGAGAGCGGGTGAGAATGTGTGCGCGAAATATTACAGGAATTTTCGGAATTTAAAAACAAATAACTTGTGCATCCTATAAATACTAATGGTATACCCACGACCAAGGCCGTTACCACTGGATCAATATAATAACGTAAAAAAGGAATTCCAGTTAATGAATGTCATACATCGCAAGGTGAACGGTCGAGTCCATTACATGTAATACCAAAGAAGAACGGCGCATTACGCCCATGTGGATACTACAGATCATTTTTATATAGAATAAGGATGATCAACGCGCACACAGTTCTCCTGATGGTAAGTGGTTGCTGTAGCCCATAGACATGTACATCTATCCTCGATTACGAATCAAAATGCAGATGCATTGTCACCCGTGAAGACTAAGGTGGAATACCTCGTTTCCAGTAAAAAGAATCTCCAGTTCTCTACACTCTCCTTACGAAACACAGCAACGTTAAGCTGCTATTTTACGCTGGTATTCTGTGAGAGCGTGGTCCTTCCCCGGTCGAGCCGACCCATTCGTGCTACAAATATATAGCAGTAATATAGCTGCAGCATTTAACTCAGATGTTACTGTAACTATTTTTTGTTTTCGATCTTGGTGATATTCGGATATGATAGTTAAAATGACTCATAATAACCAGGAAAAATAGTAAAAAAATTACATGTTTTCAGAAAAGCCGGAAAAGGGTGGGCTTTTAAAAGTCCCGTCGTAATATGGGGACTGTTTACATGTATGTGGCGGTCTAATAATAAAACAAACTGTTATTATATTAGTTTTTTATTATTACGGTAAATTTTAACTATACAAAAGAAAATAGACATAGGTATAGCAAGTTATGTGATATGATGTCTCACAATATAACAACAGCACTTCACTAAGTATATCACACTAAAAGTCAGTAAAGTTCACTAACTTTACTGAATTTTAGTGTGATATTCAAGGAAACAGTTCTTAGAATGTAAATGAATCTTACACTTTTGGCAAATAAAAAAACTTTAAACTTTGCAAACTTTGCATCTTAGTTGGGGAGCGCTGTACTGGACCAAGTGATCAACCCCATCATATCGAGATGATTCAAGATGAGATCTACCTGTGGGACATGGTCCTCTCTTATCGCTTTTTTTGAAGCTTTCGAGCAAACCTTTCGCCAGTAGTCTACGAAAAGTGAGATGATCATGTTCTCCACCGTCTCGCTTGTAAAGTTGCCATGCATTATGCACAGCCATAATTAAGGTGTGACAAAACAGTGAAAAATACCATTTCTTGCCACGAATAGAAGTCCGATACAACCCTATGTTTTGATCGGATCTATCGACCCCTCCCATATTTTCATTGTATTTTCTTATAACCGATGGTTGGTTTCTGGTTAAATTAAAATATGTACAAATCTTTTTAGTTCTTGCAAAAATCTCTTGACTTTTTGCAGGGGCTCCACAGTTTCAGTATTCGAGGCAACAGTAACGACACTATTGTCATTCCACTTGCAAACCAAAATATTGGTAGGCAAACTGGATTTGAATACAAATGAACCTCTATCAGTATTTTTGACATCTTTGTTAGACTCGAGAGGACACTTAGACGTTCTGTTTTCACGAATAGTTCCAGTGGCTCTCAGACTTCTATTACTAAGTTCATGCAGTAGAGGAATAGAGGAAAAATAATTGTCAAAGAATAAATGAAATGGCAATGTTGGATCACGACCTTGTGGAACATCAGCAAACTCCAAAATCACACTCCCACCTAGACGAAACTGTTTGTAACCTTCTGCAATGGTTGAAGATTTTCCCTGGTAAGGATCAAACCAAATCACGTAGCCTAATCTTGTAGCACCAACCCACAGTTTATACCCCCAACGAATTGGTTTGCCACGTATAAACTGTTTGCAACTGTGACGTCCATAGTATGGAACCATAGCCTCATCTATGCTGTAGTTCTCTTCTAGCGGAGCCATTTCAGTAAAGATTTTATTTAACTCGTCAAACAGAGGTCTCAACTTAGCGAATTTGTCGGGAGAATCACCAAGAACTGTATTATCACAGCAGTGGAGATTTGACATAATAAAAGTAAAACGATCTCTTGACATAGCGTTGTGCACAATCCTAAAGTCGGCATCTGTCGATGTCTCCCAATACATAAACCTACGGGGTACTACTACATACCCGCTGTACCTAAGGATGCCCAAGAAACACTTCATTTCAGAAACAGTTACTTTGCCCACTTTATTCCTCTGTCCTGCATACAAATTGGTATATCGCACTAGTAATTCAATAACATTGTTGTTGAACAAGCAGTCGAAATAATAGAAGGGTGATTGTAAGTTTTTTGGACCTTGTTCGTCATTCCATTGATTGAAATGGTTTGGAATATGACGATTCTTCCATCTATAGGTTTGGTTTCGGGGAACTGTAGGCTGAACAAATGTAGAATTAGTTGACACATCTGAAGTACAAGAAGGTACGGCGTCACTATCTTCTAAAGTCAAATCCATCGTGCGTCTTCTTTTTGACAAACTTGACAATACCTTTGTACCATCTTCTTCGTCGGAACTCATATGAAAAGTGACCTCGGCTGGAGCTCGTAGTTGAGAGCCTATAAAAAACAGATATAAATATTGCAACCATATAAATAAAACAAGATAGAATCATTGATACGTAGTTATATCAACCCGAAAACAAATATTTTACCTGGTAGATTTTGCAATGCAACAAATTCTTCATCTCCAGAATCCTCATCTGTGACGTCGGCATTAGCGTTCTCAGGTGGAAAAATTGTAATTTGAGTTAGCAACAAATCATCATCCTCACATCGCTCTAATTCATCAACTATATCGTTGAGATTGAGTGCTCTCAAAGATCGCGTGCTAAAAAGAAAACAATAATATTACAGACCCCCATATTGCGACGGGACTTTTAAAAGGCCATCAATTTGAAACGTGAAAAGGGAATGAGTTTTTGTTGCACCAAAACAAATAGATAACCTGATATTGTAGATAATATATCTAAAATTAAATATCAAAATGTATTAGCAACAACATCCAGATATATAAATAATAAAAGCTTACCTTTGTCCAGACATCATGACACTAATACTCCTAAGTCTTCAATGACACAAAAAATTTAAATAAACAAGTGTCTAGTTGTAAACAACACCGCATGAAATCATACACGGATAGGTACTAAGTAACCTGAAAGTGCAAATATCTTAGAGAATTCATTTTAACAACTCGAAACTGAGGGTATTTTTAATAATTTTTTCGGGTCTTTTAAAAGCCCCGTCGCAGTATCTGGGTTAATTAAACATTAAATGCAATAACGAAACCAGATCGTTACCTAATTCCAAATTACTTAAACTTAAAAAATTACTTAACGTATATTTTAAAATATAAAGCATTGTTTGCACATTTAGACTTAAATAGTCTACCATAACATAGCGGTAGCCGACGAAGACATCGAAAAGACAGCCATTACAACACCGTTTGGTCACTGGGAATTTCCGCGCATTATGTTTGGTTTAAGGAATGCTCTGCAGACATTCTAGAGATTTATGGATCAATATATATGAAGGGAATTCGGTCCGATCGTTCACTACGTGTTTCACTGAGTTAAGGTGGTGACGGTTAATAACTTGGAGAGGATTGAAACTTAGAGTCTGGTCAAACAACAAGGTCTATTCACTTACACTATGGTCCTTACACTAAAACGTTATGATACGTTATTTCAGTTAGGAGGTTTAGGAACGAATGGCGTTACTATGGGCGATCGTTGTGGGTGACATGGGTACAAAGATGTGCTGTTAGCAAAATGCGTTACAATATTGTGCCTACATATTCTATATTAGTTTGATTATAATAACGTCCTCCAGACTGAGTTTCGCCAACCTCTCCGGAAACTACTGTTACGTGGTAGAGCCATGCTGCAGCTATATTATTAGTACAGTTGTAGCACGAATGGGTTGGCTCGACTGGGGAAGGACCACGCTCTCACAGAATACCAGCGTAAAATAGCAGCCTAACACTGCTGTGTTTCGTATGGTGAGTGTAGTGAACCGGAGACCCTTTTTACTGGAAAAGAGGCATTCCATCTTAGTCCTCACTATGGTTTGGGAATTCCCGACAATTTCAAAGTCCCGGTACATGCGACAGCCTATAATCAAAGTCCCGGGAATTCTCGGGACTTCGAGACTTTTAAGAAAAAGCTTTTTTATTTTTTTTAAGATGGTAAGCCTTTTTTGAAGAATTTTAATTGAGCTTATTTCTGGTGAAACATATTAAAAAGAGGCATTTTTTTGTAAAAATCAACATTTATTAAACAATTAAACAGAAAATTAAATAACTTTAGCGTTAATTTCAGTCTTAATAATTGCTTTGTTTATATCTTTTAGTCACACACAGATGCACTTTTAAACAGTTAATCATAAGTTATGAAACGAACTTAGTTAAAAATCATAATAATTCTTAATAACTTTACTATTTATTATCTAGTAAATCTACCATCTAATCATACTTCATAATCTCATTGTTAATTCTCATAATCACATATTTCTTTCATTTATTGTGTTGTGTACTCAGTAGCTACGTAGTAGACCAAGTAATTATTCATTAAACTAACACATGGCGCTAGACTCCTTCAATTATTTGAAAATAAAAATGATTACATAACAATTTCGACAATCTTGTCTTGTCTCAAGTCTCGACCCGAAAGTTCCGGGACTCGAGACAACTAAAATTACGAAAAGTCCCGGGCCTTCGAGACACGAGACGTCCCGGGACCCAAACCCTAGTCCTCACAGGTGACAACGCATCTGCATTTTGATTCGCAAACGAGGATAAATATAGATGTCTATGGGCCATAGCAACCACTTACCATCATGTGGACTGTGTGCTCGTTTGTCACCCATTCCTATAAAAAAAACTAACCAATCGGCACAGGACAGAATTATAGTGCCCAAGTGTATGCGCAAACACATGTGCACTCTATATTCCCTCACCCTCATAGTTCGATGGCACGGTAAACCGACACGACCGAAGAGAGATCAGGCGCAGTACCAACGGCTTTACGTGCTTTCCGAAGCACGGGGATGGGACACCGCTAACTTCCTGAGTACAGCACAATAACGGATTTTTTGGCCCGAACCGGGTCCGATTCCGGGACCTCAGGATCACCGCTTCCACTACTACAACCACTAGACCAACGAGGCAGAAAATTAGTTTGATTACTGCAGTCATGCATAACAGAAAATCAGCGCAAAATAGCAGCAGAGTGCTGCTAAGTAGTACCATTATTTATTCTGTACTGCTGATTAATTTCGTATGGTGAATCATAAGAAACACTCTTAATAAAATATATAACCTAACGCATCGTCAATCACCTTCCGCGTCCAAAAACTTACTACGCAAAGTTTGTAAGCGAACGGTATCATTGTATGTGCGAGTTAATTAAAATTACTAAACGCACTTACGTCTCTCCGGCGCGAATATTTTTTTTTTACTGATTATAAGTCAGTGTTCTTTAAACTGTAGCTTGAATACAATCCCACTTGATGGTAATTTCACATAGCGTAACAAAAGTTTATTTTCTCATTTCTCATTCTCTTCATTCATTACAGACATTCTGATTGTAATAGGATATAATTTAAAATTAAAAATTTTGTACAGCCGACTTCAATATAGGTTATTTAAGAATAACTCAATAACCATTGGTCTGACCTTGATCAAATTCATATGGGACCACACGAGAACTATCAGCTTTCATATAAAAAAAGAATCATCGAAATCGGTTCGCCCAGTACAAAGTTATGAGGTAACACACATAAAAAAAAAAAAAACATACACCCGAATTGAGTACCGTCTCCTTTTTGGAAGTCGGCAGAAAAATACAGACGCAGGCAAAGTATTCCACTTCTTTACTGTGCCCACTACAAAAGCCAATCTGACCGTTTGGTTGTGATGCGTATCGAAGAAAAGAGGTGGAGACTCGCTAACTGTCTGGTTCACCAATAGTCGAAAGGGGAGTAAGAAATTATATGTAATGTCATGTAATTTCTGCGCAAACTCTCCATAATATATAACACAGAACAAGAAGAGGCTGGCTTCTCTGCACCTGTGCTCTAGGCTTACAAAATTACTTTCAACTAAATCAGTCCAATGCTGCTAGGTGGTATTATGCAACACAAGGCCACATGTGTCTGTAGTACTCCTTGTACGAATGGACTTGCGCTTTACAAAGGATAAGAAACTGTCGTGGTGTGAAGTACCACCACACATGTATCAGACACCTTGTGACAAGAGGTATAGTAGTATAGTGTAGGCTATAGTCATACCGCCATTTAAAGACCATGGAACCTTTGCCACAGGCACCTATTACGATACCCATAAGATGTTGTAATACTCGTAGGGTAATTATTTGTAATGGTAAAAAAGCCATCACTGGAAATCCGGTGGAAGAAATATATCATAAAAATAATTTTATAAATTTTTCAAATTTTTCTTTGCATAGGATAGAAAATAGGGTTCAAAAATATGACACTGATGGATAAGGAGTAACTTAAGTTTAGATAAAAGGAAAAGTTATCGTCTTTACAAAGACTGAAAATAAAACGGATACAGTTATTGAGCAAAAGATCCAATTTGCACAGAATTACTAGGCTTACATCAAAATAGATTATGTGTTTGCCGTGATGTTAATCCGAGCGAGAATTTTGACGATGCGTGAAATTATGAAATATTATAACTAAGTCTCTGTTCAAAATAACCACACATTACTCTCATTTGAACTTGTCATGTACTCCCAGTTAATTTACTCTTTTGATTTGGAGTATTTAGTTTAACAAAATGTAGGTCATTTACGAAGTTAATTCGTAAGTAAATATATACCTTTAGCAGGAGGCCCCGGTATTCTGTAATTAAGTTTATCATTACATACAAAACTAAATTACAAATTAAATATTCCTGAATAGATTAAAGTTTTAGGAGTTTTAAATAAATGACTGATATTTTAGATTAAAGAATATTCCTCATATCTATCTTACTAATTAGATACTTGGTATTCGATATAACCGGGATAATCATTTTGATAATTTCGGGACTTCATTCGAAAATTTATAATTCATTAACGAGAGCAATGTAGAAGTCCGTCTGGGTAGATAGCGCCACAGTTTGAAGAAACAGAAGAAGAGAAGAGAGTCTAACACTGTGGCGGATTGGGATTATTTTATTAGATATAGTGGACTGTATTGAGATTATTAATCCCCTGAAACGTTCAGTTACCGCAGTCGCAAAACTATACCAAAAACAACAACAAACTACTCACGGTCTTGCTAGCCAGCCTCCCAAGATCAGCAAACGTTGACAGCTCCTGGTAGCTTCTTCTACACGGTAGAATACACTAGCAATTAGATTGTACACGGTACACTCTGGAGTAGTCCCTTTTTAAAGTTTTTGGAGAGATATTCACATCACGATAACACAAAGAGAATGTATATGGCCTGTGTCGCCTCCTAGCCTCCTCTTTCTTTTATTTTAACTCCACAGATTATTACAACGCATATTACGTCGCAATGTTGCCATTAGGTGTAACCGGCGCTCAGATCGCAGCAGATCATTGTGCCTCGGTATAAATTTTGTGAATTGCGGTTTATTACTGAACAAACACCCTCTTACCTATTCCTGACGCCTAACAGCAATATGCGTGCACTGTTGTGATCCAGTCTTATGGATACAGAGAGGCAGAGAGAGAGCCAGTAACAGATATAATACCAGTATTTCATATTATTCACTAATTTTAGTCCACAGTATACAACGCGGCTTCTTTGTTTGAAGTTGGAAGTTCATGAGCAACAGTAGCAATTTACCACTAGGTGGTCTTTTATAACTTAAATTTTATCGAAAATGATAGTGAGGAGTCTGTGTGTTATTTTATTAAGATTATGATCTCAAACCATATTACGGCAAATCAGTTTTACTTGGAGGAGGTTGGTTCAGCAAGTTGGTTATTAGTTTATAGGTATTTTTCATGACATTAAAGTTAGAATAGAATAAAATAGAATAGAATAGAATATTTTTTTATTCAATATTGATTATTACATAATTCTTATTGAAAGTCATTTTTTATTTACCACTGGTTCGGAAAATACCTCTGTCCTGGGAAGAACCAGCAAGAAACCCAGCGGGACTTTTTTTTTCAAACATATTTCACTTAACAATAATTTCATTTATACAATTTGTAATTATTTTTAATAGAACCAGCATGGTGGCGATCACCTTATTCCCAGGGGTTATTTTCATTCATGTATTCCTTGATATTATAATCACCCTTTTTGTACAGTTTTTCTTTAATAAAACTTTGAAACTTGTTTATGGATAAACTTTGAATATGTTCTGGAATTTTGTTGTAAAAGCGTATACATTGCCCCATAAATGAATTACTGATTCTGTGGAGTCTAGTAACTAGTATTACAAGCTTATGTTTGTTCCTAGTGTTTAAAGTATGCACATCTTTATTCTTATTAAAGCTATTTATGTTTTATGTACATACATTACATTTTCATAAATATATTGCGATGCCAAAGTTAATATGTTTATTTCTTTAATTTTTTGTCTGAGGGACTGTTTACAATTTAGGTTATAAATCGCCCGAACGGCTCTCTTTTGCAAAACAAATATAGCTTCAATATCAGTCGCATTACCCCATAGCAAAATTCCATAAGACATTACGCTATGAAAGTAACTAAAATACACTAATCTAGCTGTCTCAACATCTGTGAGACTTCTAATCTTTCTTACAGCATATGCTGCAGAACTAAGTCTGCTTGCTAATTTAGATATATGGGGGCCCCATTGAAGTTTCGCGTCAATAGTAATACCGAGAAAAACAGTAGTATCCGCAAGACTCAACTCCTCCCCATTTAATAGCACATTGGTATTCGAATGTTTTACATTAGGTATTGTAAATTTAACACACTTTGTCTTATTGCCGTTTAAGAGCATATTGTTGGCGTTAAACCAATGTACTAATTTCGATAGAGCATTATTTACATCGTCATAATTAATTAACTGCCGTTTGAGTTTGAAAATTAAAGAGGTATCGTCAGCAAATAATACTACATCGCGATTGTCCCCTACAAGATAAGGTAAGTCATTAATATAGATTAAAAACAGGAATGGTCCAAGAATCGAGCCCTGAGGAACGCCCATTGATACTACCGATCCGGAGGAACCTTTACCATTAATCACAATTGTTTGAGTTCTGTTACTTAAATATGAAGTAATAAGTCTAAGCTCCAAATTTTTTACACCGTAATGTTGTAGTTTCCTGATTAATGTTTCATGATGAACACAATCGAAAGGCTTGGAAAGATCACAGAAAACACCTAAGGCATCCTGTGAATTCTCCCAGGCATTAAAAATATATTTCATAAGCTCAACACCGGCGTCAGACGTCAAGCGACCCCTTGTAAAACCAAATAGGTTTTTATGAAGTAATTTATTTGTATTAAAAAAAATTAACTATTGATCCAAAATTATTTTTTTCAAAAATTTTACTGAGAGTTGGTAGTACAGAAATTGTTCTAAAATTAGCGGCGTCCAATGTATTACTGGATTTAAATAAAGGTATTACTTTACTATACTTCATTAAATCAGGAAACAGACCAGAATCGATACAAGTATTAAAAATAATAGCAAGATGAGATGCAATTAAATCTATTATGGACGCAATAACTGTCACGGAAATCCCCCACAAATCTGCGGTTTTCTTTACATCAATGGTTTTGAAGTATTTTACAATATCTTGCGGTAATACTTTTTCAAATCTAAATTCTTTTAAACAGATATTAACATTCTGTTTGAGTAATGACTCGGCGACAGTTGGAGAAGTATTCAAAGACTCTGTTGTCAAAATAGGAATATCAGTGAAATATTTCTCAAACACCGCTGCGACTTCTTGATTTGATTTAGTCAATTCATTGTTAATTTTTAATTGATAGTTTGAGTTACGTGGTTTTTCTTTACCGATTTCGCTGTTAGAACACGTGAATAGGATACCTAATGGCAAATGATTACTGTTGCCAACGAACACCTTCTAAAACATCAAAGAAAGATGGTTAAGCATCCATTTCGATCTCTATGTGCTGAGGTGGAATACCTCGTAGCCTGTTATAATACTGGTTCTCCAACATATTTTATCCTGTTTCCTGTTTTAGAAATATTTTTAGATTAGACAGATATACAACAAATAGTAGAAGAAACGTGTTGTATCGTAACAGGCGACAGAGGGAATTTGAAACATGAGGTGTGTTGAAAAACAATAGATTTTTTTACCCGGCCCGAGATTGATACCCGGGACCTCATGATCTGTAGCCGCATTTACGAGGCAGTTTTGACATCTAGTTCTAACTTTCTTTGTTGAAATACATCCACCCTCCATAAATATCCCATGAAAATAATATACTACCCCATAAATAAATTACTAATTCTGAAGCTTGTGTTTGTTCCCAGTATTTAAAGCACGTTCATCTTTGTTTCTATTAAATCTAGTTATATTTTTATGAACATACATTCCATCTTCATAAATATATTGTGAGAATACATTCAAGTAGTTTAAGACTTTCCTGTCTACTTCGTCGATTAGATTACCAACAACGTTCATGTTCCAGTAATTGATTAATGGATCTTCTAGGTAATATATTTCGAAAAAATTTGCTACGCACACGGAAACTAAACGTGATTACTTTTATTTTTGCAACATAAACGCTTTATAATAATCTGTATTAATCCACATAGATTTCCTACACAAAAGTTAACGTTTGTTTACTTATTATGTATTTCTCACGGCATAGATAGATGATAAGAATGTTTTTTAGATTGAAGTTCGATTACGGAGGCCAGTCTCAACGGAGGCTAACCATCTGAGCGGGACTTTATTATAGTGCCCGAATGTGTGTGCAAACACAAGTGCACTCTATTTCTTTACCTAACCTTAACTTACTTTAGTCCGATGTGACGGTAAACCGACACGATCAGAGAGTAATGAGGAGACACGAGACACGGCGCAGGACGAGGACATGGCACAATCCGTACGTGCTCTCCGAAACACGGGGGTAAACACCGTTCACTTCTGACTCTTGGCTACTACAGAAACTTTGATAATTAATTATAGGATCCAACATGATTACGGCCCGGGATTCGAAGTCGAAGCCACATGAATAGCAGTCACACCTACTTTAAATAAATATAAATATAATATAATATATAAAATAATAATGCTATATCGAAATTAGTAAATTCCATGTTAATAATTTGCATTTAAATGGCACTAAAATTTAATGTATAAAATTCATGACTCCAAATGTCAAACAATTAAATACTAATGTAATTTTAAATGGGGAGGAACTGAGTCTTGTCGATACCACCATTTTCTTGGAATCACACTAGACGCGAAGCTTCAATGGAGCCCCGATATAATATCAAAACTAGCAAGCAGACTTAGTTCTGCAGCATATGTTGTAAAAAAGATTAGAACTATTACCAGTGTTGAAACAGCTAGACTAGTTTACTTTAGCTATTTCCATAGCATAATGTCGTATGGTAATTTACTATGAGGACACGCAGCTGACATTGAAATTATATTTATTTTACAGAAGAGAGCCATAAGAGCAATTTATGATTTAAAGCCTAAAGTGTCGCTGCGATAAAAATTTAAGAGAATTAATTTATTAACTTTGACCTCTCAATACATTTATGAAAATGTAATGTACAAACACGAAAATAAAAGGAGTTTTACAAAAATAAGTGATATTCATTCTGTAAATACTAGGAACAGACACAAGCTAGTAGTACCAGTTACTCGACTCCATCGAGTCAGTAATTCATTCTTGGGGCGATGTATACGCTTTTACAACAAAATTCCATAAAATATAGAAAAAATTACCTGCTCAAAGATCAAAAACTTTATTAAACTAATTTTGTATAAAAAGGGTTATTATAATATTAAAGAATTTATGCATGATAATAACCCCTGGAAATGAGGTGATCGCTACCAAGCTATTTCTAATTTGTTGTGTTGTTAATTTGTGTAACATACATGATTGTTAGCTGTTATTTTAAAATAAGTCCCGCTGGGTTTCTTGCTGGTTCTTCCTAGGACAGAGGTTTTTTTCGAACCAGTGGTAATTAAACAAAAAAGTGACTTTCAATTAGTATTATTTATAATCTATATTGAATAAAAAAAAGTTTCTGTTTCTGTTTCTGTTTCTGTTTCTGTTTCTTAACACTAGAACAACCAGTCAATCATAACTAACAAAATGTTTTAATACAAGTGACAAAATAATTTTTTT
Source organism: Parnassius glacialis (assembly GCA_033319125.1). Classification (NCBI taxonomy): domain Eukaryota; kingdom Metazoa; phylum Arthropoda; class Insecta; order Lepidoptera; family Papilionidae; genus Parnassius; species Parnassius glacialis. Next base: position 6,440,115 of record JAVANC010000026.1, on the reverse strand, counting down.
TGTACTACCGACTTCAATATAATTAAAATGAGAACATCATCAATGTAGTGTAAGTCAATTAAATACATATTATTAAGAATAACTCGAAAACTACTGATCATATCTTGATGAAATTTGTAAAGATCCACATGAGAATCACAAGCTTTTAAATAAACAAAAGAAACATCAAAAACGGTTCACCTAGAAAAAAGTTTTGAGGTGATACATATAAAAAAACGGTCGAATTGGGAACCTCCTACTATTTCGAAGTCGGTTAAAACTGGTTTTGTTAAAAACAGTTTCTAAATGATTAAATTTTGTTAAAAACAGTTTTGTTTATAGGATAGGGTGACAAACGAGCACACAGTCCACCTGATGGTAAGTGGTTGCTATGACACATAGACATATACATTTGTCCTCAATAAAGAATCAAAATGCTGAGGACTAAGATGGAATGCCTCTTTTTCAGTAAAATGGGTCTCCGGTTCTCTATACTCAACATATGAAACACAGCAGTGTCAAGCTGCCATTTTACGCTGGTATTCTGTGAGAGCGTGGTCCTTCCCCGGTCGAGCCGACCCGTTCGTGCTACAACTATACTACTAATATAGCTGCAGCATGGCTCTACCACGTACAACATTAAATACAGTGTTAAACACTAAAGTGATATACACCATCGTAAGTAAGATATACTTTAATTATGTTAAGAAGTATATTTAAGATACAATGATATGTCTTCAGCCGTATAGAAAGAGCAAAGTTTTTTTTTTATAAAACTGAAGTGATAAACCAACTTACAGTACTCTGTCCACGAGCACCTACAGCTAACTTCAACAAAGAAGGCAGCAGATGAGTGGTCACCTATATGGACTAAGATGGAATAGCTCACCGCCTGGAATTATACTGGTTCTCTATACATTATAGACCGAAACTTCTTGGAAACACAGCAGTCTTCAGCGAGCCCAAACTATATTATTATCATAGTTATATCATTATAATATTATATATTCTTACGAGCTTGGGGTTCGAGACAATTAAAACTGCCGATTGAATTACCAAAATTGACACTGTACTTACACAACACTAATTATAATCTAAAAACACACTAATAAAAAACGCACTTGTCACTTTGGTTCGCAATTATTTCGCTTCGAAGTATTCCCTTGTATCGCCAATTTAATACAGCCTCGGTCGTGGTCTATATCAGCCTTATATAGGGCCTCAGATAGTTTCCATAACCTTCTACTGTAGCGACATCTAGAATGTTCGAGTACATATCGGTCCCGAAATTTCTGGAAGGATCTTGACTCTCCTAGTTCTGCTACTCGACACTAGAGGCCGCTAGTGTAACTAGTGTTGCCATGTACAAGACATTAATAGTGGCGCGCAACAATATTATGTCATGTTATAGCTTTTACAGACAAACTTACAATGTACTTGATGGTAAACAGCTACTGCAGACCATGTCCATATCTGCAACCAACTATAAAAAAGGCTATAAATGCGTTGTCCCCTCTGAGGGCTAAGGTGGAACGCCTCACAGTTTGTGATTGTACAGGCTCTCTACATCCTTCTTTGCGGAACAGAGCAGTACACGCTACTGTTTAATGACCCAACTAACCCTTAGACAGAAATGGAATCCCACCACACAATGAGTTTTTTAATAGGATGAGGGTGACAAACGAGCACACAGTCCACCTGATCGTAAGTGGTTGCTGTGGCCCATAGACATCTACATCTATCTTCGATTACGAATCAAAATGCAGATGCGTTGTCACCCGTGAGGACTAAGATGGAATGCCTCGTTTCCAGTAAAAAGGGTCTTCTTTGCTTTCTTGTTACTCAACTTAAAAGGCATTAAGATGAATGCCAGCTCCGGACTGAATAAACCATTGAGCTGAGATATGTGTTATGGAAGAGTGGAGTCTCAATTTCCATAGTATCGTTGGAAATTCGTATTAAATTCGTACTCGTATTTCTATCCTATATTTATATCGCCCCAATTTTCGTCTCGACAATCCAATTAAGATTTTAAATTGCGCGCTTGGCTGATTGAACGTGTTTACTTTAAACATCCAAAACGTGCAACCTAGTTCTATAAGCAAGATAAATTGAGCCATACATCTTGTTAAAACTATTCCTTCCGGCTTTTGCACGGATTAATTGCACTAAGTACATGATTTTGTAAAAGGTTTGCTACACGTTGAAAACATCTATACTAATATAATAAAGCGGAAGAGCTTTTTCTTTTTTTGTTTGTTTAAACACGCTAATCTCTGGAACTAACTAAGATCTCAATCTTTCGCCCTCACGACCTTCAGGCTCTGGAACAACATTCCTCTTGATATTAAAGAACCTCCCAACCAGTTTGTTTTTAATAATAAAGTCCGTAAGCATGTGAAAAAAATCGTTGCAAGTTTGAACTAACACAGCTCTCATTTTCATATACATATGTATATTTCATAATTGTTCTGACATAGATAATATTTATATGTATTATGTATATATTGTGTGTAATTAAGTATGTATATTTGTGTATATATGTTTGTGTATTTAATTTTTTTGCCCTTTCTATTTTGATTACTGCTACACCGCCTCTTGTTTGTCTATATTTTTTTAGCCTAATGTTTGACTGGGAGCGAATACCCTATGGCATTAAGTCCGCCATATGTACAAACTTATGCATGAAATTATAAATAAATAAATAAAACTGCTAGTCCGATTTGAAAAATTATTTTTATTTTGTATTATAACCAGATTCTCCCCGTGCACTGGCGTAATGGTTGGTTAGTGATACGCAAATACAATTTTCTACAAAAATATAGACCTTTACTCCATCTACGAAAGAGTCGCAAACGGCATATGCCTGTCTCTTGTACATAAGCCATTATTATGACCATTATTATGGTAGGTATTTTGTGACAAAAAAATATTAAAAATTAATTTTAAAATTTTATACGTGGTAGAGCCATGCTGCAGCTATATTAACATAGTTGTAGCACGAATGGGTCAGCTCGCCCGGGGAAGAACCACGCTCTCACAGAAAACCAGCGTGCTGTGTTTCGTGTGGTGAGTGTAGAGAACCGGAGACCATTTTTACTGGAAAAGAGGCATTCCATCTTAGTCCTCACGGGTGACAACGCATCTGCATATTAATTTGCAAACTAAGACTACTTGCCATCAGGTGGACTGTGTGCTCGTTTGTCACCCTTATGCTTTAAAAAAATGTGCGCAATATACCATAAGTAAATATTAATCCATAAATAAATATTAATCCTTACGAACGAAAGTTACTACATCATCAAAAAAAAATTATGGAGATAAACTTTGCTCCTTATATCATGTTATTTGGTCGCGTAGTTTAAGAAAAAAATAAAAAATTCAAATAACTCAACACTCGGCTCGACGCGCGAACCTGGCATAAGTCTAGCCAATCGCTGATAACTGAGCTAAGCCAGCAGTTAATGCCGTTGTATGAGGTGTCCACGTGCCAATACATTTACCACGTGCTCGGCGGTAAAGGAAAACATCGTGTGGATCCGCATATTTGAGAAATTTAAAAAAATATTTCAAAATATTTCAAGACATGTGAAGTCCGCTAACACGCATTGGGGTAGCGCGGTGGAGACTTCCTTGCCCAAAAACTCTCTCATAAAAGAGATGCTGCGTCCCACTGCTGGTCACAGTACAGTGTACTTATTAGGTAAGTCTAAAAGTCTAGCCTACCCACATTAGGTTAATCAAAGACAAAACTGTCATGTCATTATATTGATGGACTTTTCGTTACCTACCCACAAAAAATAATATAAAATTATTTAATTTTTTACAGTTATATAGCCGAATAAATTCAGATTGTTGATTATAATTTTCGAAATTCATACGGGTATCAAGCTGTGATAAATTTTTAGACAAAAAAGGGGAAGACACCGGTGGAAATCAAACAACGTTTATATGCTGTGTACGGGCCTTCTTCCTCTTCGTACTCCACCGTAAAAGAATGGACAAAACAATTTCGTTTCGAAAGAGAATCAATTGATGATGAACCGCGCCCAGGACGACCATCTGAGGACATTACTGATGAAAACACTGGACAGACGGCTAAAACCTAAAGAATGAGCAGTTATGACGGGACTTTCAAAAACAGCAGTGCTTAGAATCCTACACTTTGGGTGTGATGAATAAGGTTATTACTAGGTGGGTCCCAAAAATGTTTTCCGTTATTCAAAAACAAGAACAAGTGAAGTACTCTACTGAGTTTATATCCATTTGTAAAGTGATAAAACCGTGGTTCTTTATCATGATTCTCTGTCAAAAAATAATCGGTGGAGTGGCGTCATACGAGTCATAGAGCTCAACGTGGCCAAAAAGCAACGGTGACTCAATTTCAGAAAAAGATTATGGCTTAGATATTTTTGGATTCTGAAGGAATTTTACAGGTGGACTTACGCAAAACAACAATAAAGGGTTATTACTACACTTCCTTGTTACATAAATTGCGAGATGCTTTTAAAGAAAAACATTGAGAGGAATTGTCGCGAGGAGTGTTGTTGCTTCTTGACTCTGATCCACACATCGGGTGTTTCCAAGGATGCCATTAAGGAATGCGGTTTGACTGAGCTCAACTACCATCATATAGCCCCGACTTGGCTCCTATTTTATTGTTTATTTTTAAAATTTAAATCCGATTTAAGGAGAGAAAAAAATTGTCAGCAGTTTTGTCATATTTTGAGGGTAAAATTTAGACTATTTTTACGGGTATAGTTATCAGGTATAGTAGTAGTAGTACATAGCTCATCCTTGCCCCCGTGAGGCAATGCCTTGTTGATTATCCTATAAATGAAAGCTGATTTACTTAGCATTGGCTTAAATAAGTAAGAAATGGGGACAAGTGAATAATTGATTGATTAAACAGAAATGACTTCATTTTCATTTTACCGTGGTAACCGTTCTTTTTCCCAGGGTATAACGTACTTCAGACGCCGATCCAGGACATGCTTTATCTGCGAATTTTATTTTATTTAAATGAGTATTATCTATACATCTATATCTCACATTAATAAAATTGAAATGTCTGTCCGTAATATTGAAATAACTAGAAATTAAAATCCTAGTGACGTTTTTTAAAAGAAACGATTAAACGAAACGAAACGATTTATTAAGCTCAGGGGATTATATGCAATATATTAAGACATAAATTATCATTTTTAAAAATTTTGTCTGTCTATCTGTCTGTCCAGGCTAATCTCCGGAATGGCTGAATCGGTTGTGATGAAACTTTACGATCACATAGAGAGCAGTGCTAGGAGGTATCTAGGTTGTATTTTATTTTAATAACTTAAAGATTTTTTTAAAAAACCTAAAAATAAATGTGGCAAATGATCATTGATTACCTTAAATCTAAATAAAGCTACATTAAAGTAGTATACATCATAAGAGTCGTGGTAAATCAGGGGCTAAACGGTCGCTATAAATTTCACAGTACGCGAGCAACCCTGGTTTGATACTCGCCGGCACCAATTAAATTTTATTATTAATATATATTTTATTTGTTATTATTATTTAATTATATAATTTTAACAGTGGTAGAGCCACGCGGCAGCTTTTTTTCTGTTGCACGGATGGGCCGGCTCGAACCGGGGTGGTACCACGACCTCACAGAAAACCAGCGTGAAGTAGAGATTTACCTCTGCGTTTCGCTTGGTGAGTGCAGGTGGCCGAAGGCCCTTTTTACTGGAAATGAGGCATTCCATCTTAGTCCTCACGGGTGACAACGCATCTACATTTTCATTAGTAATAGAGGATAGATGTAGATGTCTATGGGCCGCAGAAACCACTTACCATCAGGTGGACTGTGTGCTCGTTTGTCACCCTTTTCCTATAAAAAAAATTGTTAATTGTAATTACAAGTGTTTATTACCACGTGCTCAGCGGTGAAAGTAAATTTCGTGAAGAAATTTTCATATCTGACAAATAAAAAGAATATTTCGAAAACTTGAAACCAGCCCGCAACAACACGGTGGACTCTTCCTTAAAACCCTCTCAGTAATGAGAGGTCATCGATGAGCTAGAGCCAAGCTGCAGCTATGTTATGTCTGCAGCACGACAGGTCCACTCGACTGGGGTAGAAACACGTTCTCGCATAATTTCCGCGTAAAATAGCACCTTAATGCTTTTTTTTTATAGGATAAGGGTGACAAACGAGCACACAGTCTACCTGATAGTAAGTTGTTGCTGTGGCCCATAGACATCTACATCTATCTTCGATTACGAATAAAAATGCAGATGCGTTGTCACCCGTGAGGACTAAGATGGAATGCCTCGTTTCCAGTAAAAAGGGTCTCCGGTTCTCTACACTCACCATACGAAACACAGCAGCGTTAAGCTGCTATTTTACGCTGGTATTCTGTGAGAGTGAATGCTGTATGATGCACGTATGCTGTTGTGATTCGTATGGTGAGAGAACAACTGGAGACCCTTTTGTTCGCTTGCCACCTTTATTCTATAGAAAAAGAGGTTACTTTTTTACTTTACTGAGTAACAGACTAACAAACATCTAAATAGCCTCCCATATTTTCTTATACCATACCTTTAATATTAGTATATATTTAGTAAAGAGTATTTTAAATTTGATACACTTTCACTGCATTTGTATTTGTACTTCCTAGCTAAAAAATACCTATAAATATTATAAAAACCTGCTGGCAAAAAAGATCGCTTCCAAAACACGAAAAATCTTTTAAACGTCATTTGCATGCAGACTATCAATTTGCGAAAAAACGAATGTTTTACAAATGCACTTTTTAAAACTATTTGGTATTCCTTTTGCAAGAGCGAATATTCATTGAATGTTATAAAATACATTTTAATTGAAAAAAAAAACTCGGAGCTCATTCCTGTGTTTTTTTACATCTTACACATACCTGCCTCGCTGGGGCAAGGACGGGTTATGTCGTATTTACACAGACAAAAACGCGGTGGTTTTTTAAGTAGAATATCAAATCGGCAGAGCCAGATCCGTGGCCCTACCAGCACCGACCACCCCTCCTCAGGAGAGGACAACTCCTCCCTCTTCTCCTTCCTTGGTATTCCGCACCAGAACAGAAAACGCCCCACTGCCCTTTCTTTACGACCGCCAACCCCATCTGCGTGACAGATCGCCCTGAATCTGATACACGGAGGAGATGGGGCCAGAAAAAACGAATACTCAGAAGTACCAGCCTTCCTGATCCCTGCAGCGGATTTCATTTATGACTCCGCCGCCGACTAAGTTTCAGCGGTGGAGGGTGGGGACACTCGATACTCTTCCCCCGCGGCAGCCCTACCACCACGGCATTAACGGTTTGACAGAATAACAGAGGATAGCTGGATTTAGAAGAGGACATTCTTTCCACCACACTACACCAAAATGCATTCAGAGTGGGCTCCGCAAGCTCACTTGCAGCGGCCACCTCGGCCCAGTCAAATGGGTTCTTCTTTGTTCAACATGGATGACCAAGTTCTCAAAGAACTCTCGCCATGACATTTTTTTTAAAGCAGACAATCGTTTTTGAGTCCACTAGAAATATTAACGTACCTTAATTTTATTACACATAAAAAAGGTACCAAAATTATTATAGTAAACGGTCTAAGGAGATTTAACCGGAATCATGAAATCTGAAAAAAAGAGTTGTTTTTATATTCGTGTTCCGGCTAATGTTATATGAAAAAAATGCTTGTAAGGAAGAACGAACTGCTAAAAAGATTTTCCATCAATCTTAAAGTACCTATAAATGCTGAATGTACCTACAAATTTGTTTTAAATTATTAATTATTGACCAGTGCATATTTTAACTTATAATACCGGTGAAAACTGCTAGACCATCGCTTTTAGTTTGTTTTAGGTTATTGTGATATTAATATTTTAATTGTTAATTTTTCAAAATTCTCATTAGTTAAATACGGTAAAATTAACATAACTACTGTAATCTTATATATTAATTTATTTCTTATAGATTATAAGAAATAAATTGACATGTGTTTCATTAAGTTACGCCACAATTTGTGGTGGGCCCATTCTCCATACAAAAAGAAATTGTCTCCTTTTTCGTTGTTTTTGACTTGAAATCCATTTAACAAAATAGTTCAATTAGGACTTCACAAAGTGACATGTAGCGGATAGTGGCCGTTTATAATCCGATTTGCCTCAAAGTACAAACAATTTAGTCCTCGCTATACAGGCCTTTTAGGAAGTCAATTATTCTGTTAAAGTTTATTTACATTGTGACCGATACTAGCGATGGGAAAACAGGAAGTTTTGGATTTGTTTATCTATACAAATAAATAAAATTGAAGTGTCTGTTTGTAATGTCAAAATTACAGCTTTTTACTAAATGCATGTGAAAGTATATACAGTACCAATAACAAAAATACAATTTTTACAGTTTTTGTCTGTCTGTCTGTCTGTCCGTCCGTCTGTCTATCTGTCTGTTTGTTCCGGCTTTTCCGTTCCGTTTCCGGGTTTTCACTGGAAGATAGCTGATGACACAAGGAGTAACTAAGGTTACTTTTATTTCAGAAAAAGAATTATGGTTCGGCGCAAAAAATTAAAACTCCAAATAACACGTGGGCGAAGTCTTACTACTCGCACTTGAGTTTACTTTTTGGTCTATTGTCTGCAGACGATAATGAAGTTTCTAGAATCATAGATACTAAAATGTTTATTGCATCCTTTTTATGTTTGTTTTTCATAAAGTATATAATATTATGTACATAGTATTCTAACAGTGGTAGAGCCAGGCGGCAGCTTTTGCTGTCGCACGGATGGGCCGGCTCGAACCGGGGTGGTACCACGACCTCACAGAATACCAGCATGAAGTAGAGGTTTACCTCTGCGTTTCGCTTGGTGAGTGCAGGTGGCTGGAGGCCCCTTTTACTGGAAATGAGGCATTCAATCTTAGTCCTCACGGGCGACAACGCATCTACGTTTTGATTTGTAATAGAGGATAGGTGTAGATGTCTATGGGTCGCAGCAACCACTTACCATCAGGTGGTCTGTGTGCTCGTTTGTCACCCTTATCATATTAAAAAAAAAATAACAAATTAAATATGAATAGTTCAGTGCGTACACAACAACGAGTTTAAATAGCGGCACATAAGAATGATCTGGACTTTTTCCTTTTATTTATTTATGAATTAATTTTAATTCCCCTTCTCATTTTTATAGGTTAAGGGTGACAAGCGGGCACACAGTCCAGCTGATGGTAAGTGGTTACGGTGACCCATAGACATCTATATATATATCCTCGATTACGAATCAAAATACAGATGAGTTGTCACCCGTAAAGACTAAGATGGAATGCCTCGTTTCCAGTAAAAGGGGTATCCGGTTCTCTACACTTACCATACGAAACACAGCAGCGTTGATCTGCTATTTTATGCTGGTATTTTGTGAGAGCGTGTTCCTTCCCAGATCGAGCCGACCCAATCGTGCTGACACTAAGCCAGATATTACACTCATTTTATTTATTTATTTATTTAACTTAATTTTTCTTGTACATCCGTTAATTTATTTTATATTTTTTTCACCTAGTAACATTGCATAATTTCTCCAAGCCAACACTAATTTATTACGCAATGTTTACTTCAAATTTGTTATGAGTAAAAAAACTAGTCAAACACGGCGAAAACAATTCACCACATAGTTTAGCGTAAAACAACTTTGTACTGTATTTCCAATTGACGAAGACCATTTCTTTAAATATTACAAAGGGTACGAATTGTGAGCCAATTCGATACGAAAAAACGTGAATTTGTCCCAACAAAAGTTCTACTGCGTATTCACTGCAGTAACTTATGATATATATGTATGGAGCTCTTTTGCCTATATGTCAGTCGGGTTTGGATGGAGCCCAGCTCTTTCTTATATCTGCCGCCAAGCAACAGTAGACTTTTTATTGTGATCGAGTTCGATACTTGTAAGTACATTTCGGTCTCAACGGAAACTAGCCATTTGCGCAGGACAGGATTATAGTGCGCGAGCGATGCGTAAGTACAGGGTTCAGTCTCTATTCCCTCACTCTCATTGTCTGATGGGACCGCAATCCGACACGACCGGAGAGAATTGAGGGGTGACCACAACAACTTACTGACTCAGGAGTGCTACTGATAATATCTTGTCAGAAAAAAGCCAACAACTGATATTGTCTCGACCGGAGATTTGAACTCAACCGAACCCACGAGACAGTCATGTTAACAATTATAATTATAGCAATTGAGTGACTTAAAGTCAAATTATTTCGACGGAATTAACAAAGTATAACATGTTGAAAATTAATTATTATTACATATACTTACATTGAAAAATCACCTAAAATGTGCTAAAGACTTTTTTTAAATAAATTATTAAAAACTTAGTGTAATGTGGATCTATTGCTACTTTTGATACGTAACACTAAAATGTTAAATTACTTGGGTTAATCAACAAGTAAATCCTTGGGTTAATCACTTGTTTTCATAACAGTGTTATGAAACGTAATTGTGGTCATCTAATCAAATCATACTGACCTTAAATATCACAGAGAGCAGTAGATATACTTGTTAATATAATTTATTAGATCTTTATCGTGGTCACAGGCAAAACACTACTGCCGGGTGTAAGGTTAGTGTGAAATAGCATAGGCTTAAAGGATGCTAGCGTATCTGAAATAGTGAGAAAATGTTTCGATTTTATTTGATTTGTTTTTGTGAGTATATTTTGTAATTTAAAATTTTAACACACTTTAATAAAATATTTTATATACCTATTTCAATGTTATGTTAAAAAAGTAATTAACATTAATTTCAAATAAATGTAACTACTACTTTAATTGCATATACATAGTAAATATAGGTTAATATTATATTCTATTTGCATAAAATCTTCTGTGTACATACATTTGTTATTTCATAATGATTTCTTAAATTTATACGAATTAAACACATTCAATAAAACAAATTTTACGGACTTTATCATGTTTAATTTTAACTTCTTTATTAACTGAAGTTAGAACTGTTATCGTTATAACTGCAAACGTTCTTCTATGAATGTTGTTTTATTAAATTTTAAGCTGCATTTTATATGTATTTTTCTTAATTTTATCGGTGTATTTCAATGGTGTTTATTACATGGAATTGTTGAATAGCTTATCAATTCCATTTATTCTTTAGATATTCATTGTTCATTACAGTGTATCAAAGGTTCACTGCAGATATGAGTGGATATTTGCTATAGCCACGCTTTGCAGGCGGAGTAATAATAAAACATTATTTTATAATAATAATAATAAATTTATTTATTTACCAGAATTTTAATTCTGAGTAATGTAAATGAAAATAATATATTGGAACGAAGTTCCTTATCGGACGGTACGGAGTTGGTGGATGGGGGCCAGGCGCAAAAAGTGCAAGATGTTTCCGTTACGACCCCTTCAGACGTGGTGTAGACGGCCTTTGCGGCTATATAATATAGGAATATATAAGGAATATATAGATATATATACATATGTATAAGGAAGCGAGATGGATTATTTACCATTACGCTCGCACTTTTTTTATCATGTCATGAAAGAAATATTATTTTATTCTATTTAATGACTTTTTATTACTAGTAATTCATTTAAGTATTTGTATTAGTTAATCAATAATATAAAACGTCTATCAATAATAATATACATACTACGAAAGGAACTTCGTTCCAACCGAATGTTCCACGGCACTCACGCATATATTTTTTATTATATTGTAAGCTCTAAACGCAGGTTAAAGCGAACTACACAGTTTATTAAGTAATATCTTCCTATTACCACATATACATAACATAACAAAACATAATAAAATAAAATGTTTGATTGATTGTTTAATCTTTGCTACGCCACTGATTCGCCGTTATCACTACGCTTAAACATCTGGATTGGTTTGTGTTATTTTTAATACAGGAAGCGTAACAAACGAGCACAAGCTCCATCTGATAGCAAGTGGATACTGGGGCCTATATACATCTACATATGTCATAGATAATTATCAAATAGATAAGAGTGAAGTGTCTTGTTATCAGTAAAATAAGGTCTTATGTTCTCTATTTCTACACTCACCATACGCAACGCAGCAGTATTAAGTATGTAGCTATATTTACGCTAGTAATACATGAGAGTGGTCCTTCTTAGATTGAGCCGACCAATTTGTAGGTACTACCAACCCACAGCATAGTCCAAATTTTTTGTTTCAATTTTTTGGCACTTCACTAACATAACAATATTGTGGATATTTGTCATTTTGACCCATAAAATAAAGAATTCGTTAATAACACCTATCGAATTGATCTTGTAGTTCAAAAGTTACAAGAAAAGCAGACGCACCAACGATATTAAATACCTATAATTTAAAATTAAAAAAATTATACAACTGACTTCAATATAAATTATTAAGAATAACTCAAATACTATATGTCAGACCTTCTTTCAAATAAAAAAAGAATCATCGAAATCGGTTCACCCCTTAAGAAGTTATGAGATAATACACATAAAAAAACATACAGTCGAATTTATTACGTCCTGTTTGAAGTCGGTAGATAAAGTACTACTTTTTAAGAAATTCATGTGGTAGAAAAAGATATCAGACAACCTAGTCAAAAACGTAGTCATTTATAATTGCATTGTCACTCCTGAGGATTGAGATGAATTGTATAAAGCCTATTACTATCTTGGCATTCTAAAAACACACCAGTGAATACTATTTGCAGGCAGAAATAGGTAGATAAGTGACATTCAGCGAGACAGACTCCTAGGGATAATAGAAGGCTTACTATCTAACGACATAAAATTTAAATTATTTTTACAGTATCCATCACAGTGGCGTTAAGTCAGGATGGCTCCTGCCCTCCGACATTATCGGTCGACGTATCCGACGCGCAATGTGGTCCACAAAGGCCATGTAGCAGTTCTCAACTGTGTTGCCCAACAACGTGTGGTGGTTCTATATGTGTCGATCCCATGACCAGAAGACATTTTGTCAACTATAGTAAGATTTTGTTTAATTATAAATGCCTGAAATCTGTTATAGCTTCCCACAGAGGGCGGTATATTCTCTCGTTTACACTAGATAAACACCCAGGTCGGAGACGGGCAGCGTCAAAGATGCGTGACGCCTGGTATTACGATTGTCAATTCGCCGCCCAAGCGTGATGGCTTAGGCAATTTCTCCTTAAGTCCATATGTGGTCTTTAAGGGTCTAATGGCGATAATGGTAACGTATATGCATGCCGGCAAAGTAACGCTGCATACGACGGGCCACTCAGAAAGTTTTCAGAAAAAAACATTGTGTGAGACACTGACCAGTTATAATTTATTTTGAAAAACGTTTATTATCAAACCAAAATACGAATGTTCAAATTTAAAATTTCTTTACACAATTTTTACTAGCTAAATTGAATTATTGTGTTACATCGACAAATTGATCTGCGTCAGGAATATTTTCGTGCGATGATTTTTTTATGATATAGAATATCGCTTTAAGCCGGACCAATTCATGAACAGAAATTTAAATTGTATTTATGGAAAAAGACCCTTCTAAGTCAACCGTCTACCACTGATATATCAAAGATCAGTTCGTTCGACTAATTATAAGAGATGTAGAAAGAAGTTTGATGTCTCCTTTTGATGGCTGTTACGGAAGAAACGTGCTCTCTGTGAAAATTTTATTTGCAAACAACTTATAAAAATATTTATCGGATATTGCTGGTTATATATATAGATCAGGTTAAAGTTACAGTCTATATACGTCCCACTGCTGGGCACAGGCCTTCTCTCATTTCTGAAAGGGTTTTAGTGCAAGGAAATGTCCGCCACGCTGCCCCATTGCGTGTTGACGAATTTCAATATATATAAAATAATAAAAATATTTCTAAATTATATATATTTAAAAATATTTTTATTATTTCAAACATGCAGGTTTCCTCACGACGTTTTCCTTCACCGCCGATTTAAAGTGTTGATTTACCACGTGTAAATTAGCACTTAAAATTGCAATTTACAATTTCATTGGTGCCGGCGAGTATCGAACCCGGGTTGCTCGCGTACTGTGAAACTTATAGCGAGCGCTAACCATCTGAGCTACCACGGCTCTCTGGTTGGATCGGGTATCGTTCACGAAATTATATATTTGCGTGAGGAGGATAGTTTCGCATGTAGCCGCACAAATGCTCAGAAGCAGGCCAACGTGGAATGGTGACATGATTAATAAATTTGAACCAGACTCGTTTCGGCGTAGTAACGATATTATTAAAGTTGATGAATCTTGGATTCATCAAAACATATAGAAAGGAAGTGCCAGTCAACGGTTTCAAAATAAATCATCGTCTAACAAAGTAAAGCGATCGAAAATATGGCAAATATTTAACGAAATCGAACTAGTAATAATGCCCGAATGGTGCTCTACATCACTGTTGTGAGCAACTTGCGATCAGACACGGGTCTTCCCGGTCAGCTCCACCATGACCACACGCATGTGCATTCAGCGCTAAAAACACCATATCATACCGGTTAAGCTTTCAGATTGCCCTCCTGACGGCCCAGAATTGGCACGGTGTTTCTTCCTAAAATCAGCTGAAATGGATACAGACAGTCTTTGAGCAGGCCGAAAAAAAGTTCTCTGAGGCGGACTAGAAAAGGGGCTTGGAAAATTGCTTAAAACGCATGAAACTTTTTACAGATGCTGATTGAGAGTTTTTTCAAAATATTTTATAATCAAAGTATTAATCATAAAACTTTTTTTTTATTTTCGTCAAGTTTCTGAGTAACCTACTTAAAATATAATAAACGTAAGAGATACTAACCAACGACTACTTTCGTTACGCTAAGGCAGTGCGATTTACCATCTAAGGCTTCGTCGCCGCTTACCACCACATGGAATTGTGGTCAAGTGTGGTCACTGGCTTATATAAGTAAAAAAGTGAGTAAACCTAACCTTTGAATTAAACTATTGAGTTACCCTAAGCGTTTGCCTTAATAATAAACAAACTCGTGACTCCTGTCTAGTAGTAGTTAAAATCAATATTTGTCTCACAGCATGCCACAAACCTTCCCACATTTCTGAGAGGGTAATACAACAATTTTTTTTGAAAATCACGTGTGAGAGTGTGGGGGACACTAGGATTTTCTTCTGTATCGTGGAGGCAGCTTATTAACATAAGTTGCACAAATACAAACATTGAGACCTGGAGCAATTATTTGTAGGCCCTACAAGTACTTGTTCCGTGTGGGATTCGAAGCTGCGGCTCCAAGCACTTTAACTCATTGCTAAGCCACTGCACCATAGAGCAATCGAATTAGTTTTAACAGCTAGTTCAGAAGCCAGGCTTCCGTATATTATATGTTAAAAGATTTGTGAAACATAAAGAATTTATTCATTTAATTATAAATTAGTCCGCTGCGCTGCTCTAGTGTCTTTGACGGACTTCATGTCCTAGATATATTATATTCCTCAGATATGCGGGTTTCCTTGCAGTGTTTAAGTTCGACGCACAGTACGTGGTAAAGCGGCAGTTATTACTATCGGTAACTTATTATTATTTGGGTTATCTATAAAGTTTTCCCATCTGGTTGGGCCGTTTAAATATAAAATTGTAAACGAAAGATATAAATATACATAAATATCAATAAAATAAAATAAAAACTTAAAAAAAACATAAATAAATAAAAACCCAACCAGATGGAAGCCGAGCGTTAGGGGGAAAGGGAAAAAACCGGCGGACGATACAGGCGGTATCGAGGAGCACCGCCTTCTGCATTTGAGCCTGAAGCGGTCCGCCACGGAGTCCCAGTCACCTCAGATGACCCGAGAGGCTGACTGGGATTAACTCGTTCGCAGAAACGACCACAGGAATAATTTCGGTCGGCAGACCACCCCACATGTCGGTAACCTCGTGAGCTAGGTCCAGATATTTTGCGGGCTTATCTGTTAGTAAATTATTAATATTATTATTATTAGTAACTATGCAGAAACTTGTGTAATGTGATTGGTACCTTCTACTTGCAGCGCACAGTGACAATTTACTTTATTTTACTTTGGTAACAACTTACATACTTACTGAATGTTAAATAGATTGGTTGCCTTTGTGACATAAGACTTTTAAAACTTCACCTTCTTTCCAGTTAAGCAGGGCAGTTGTCGCAAGGATCCCAAGGGTCCCTGGTTGTGCAGTCACACTTGTACCACGGATTCAGATTGTCTGCGAGCGCTGAAGTGCTGTCCCAACAGATGTGGTGTACTTACCTGCCAGATGCCGAGATTTCAGGACGCTGATAAAACAGCTTGAGTCTAAATTAGCTTTGAATGAAACTAGTATTTAAAATTTTATTGTGTTTTTAAATATGTGGTGCGGCGGTGTTGCGAGTCCAATCAAACGTGTCCTTGCTTTAGGAAATACGTTTATCAACTCTTCGCTTGCACAATACATTGCCTGTGTATTATATAATTTATAATTGTATGTACAGATTCACATTATACCATTACAGTTTATTCATTTATTTATTTTCATATTCCGGACGTTTCGATTACTTCACAGCAATCACGGAGAGACTGAGTTATCCAATGTCTTTATACTTAAAATTATTAATTTTTGGTCTGATCCGAAAGTGGCCTTGAACCGATCAGTCTTCCTGTAACCATGAGTGCTGCAAAGTACTACAGAAAAGTTGGGAATATAAAATAAAAATAAGTTGTTAAACGCGAAAATTTCCGCAAAAATCATGTTTCGTTAATGTGTAGTGATAGCGTAAATATTAAAAACTAGCAATTCGTCCCGACTTCGTACGGGCGCTTTCTGGATCTTGACAACAGCACCACCTACCAGGTCCAATTGTGAATCTAAACTATCCAGAGGCCCTCTCAAACGCACACAAAAAATTAATCATAATCGTTCGAGCCGTTTTCGAGTTTTAGCGATACTAACTGACAGAAATTGATGTTTATGTATAGAGATAGCTATTTAGCAATTACAGTAGTTTTACACTAGCTTTGTATCTTAAATATACGGACTGTTACAATAAAAATATCTGATGTAACCTATTTTATTTCACATTTAATTTTAAACAATATTAAAAACTATAATAATAAAAAAAATAAAACTAGAAACTTAATTATCATATAGTCCTACTCCCCGCGGTATCGTGCCAAGAACGCTCGCTGCGTTTCCCCGCTGAATGGCCATACTTAGCCTTTGAGCGAGAAAAGAACCAGCCCTCTTATCACCAGCAGCAACGACTAGCCGCGGATGAAGTTCCTTTAGGAACCACCAGGTGAGGTTCCACGGACAGATAGTCTCTACAGCAAATGGCACAAATATGTAGTCATCTCTCAGAGACTTATATCTGCGCCACTTACTCAGTTCAGCTGCCTCTGATGCCGCGCCGGCTCTAAACGAGGTACCCCTGAGATAAGAGGCCGCCAGAGTGTCTACGCAAGTAGCATCCCACACTAGGGCTTTACCTCTCTCCCAAGGAACCAATGTCATACCGTCGGGTCTCCTGCCATCGTCTCTAAATATTCCACAAGGCTCTAAAACCGAGGGAACATTTATAGAGACAAAAGCCCTTCGGAAGACATCGTTCAAAGAACTGTGTCGTGAAAACCTACCAGCGCTTTTCTTACATGAAAGCCCGTGGAGCCCAAACTTGTCGACGCTGCTACCATTTGGGCACTGATGGGGTTGAGAAATTGCCGCTCCTAGTCGGATTCCTACAGGCCTACAGCAATGCGCAAGCTTTCCCCATCAAGTAGTGTGCCGAGATTACTTGATGGTAAACGTAACCAGTGACTAGATTCCTTAGTCGAAACTGCTAGAAGGCTTTTTATATAATTTTTTTATTAAATTTTGATGTAGGATAGTATTTTACTTCAGAAACCAAACCTTTTATACAATTGGATTACATTACAGATTGCCGATTATATCGTGCGTTGAAGTTGAAATTAAGCATTGCGCTGTTTAGAAAAAATAATTTAGACGGCGCAAGAATTTCTAATTAATATTTATAGCTGTTGAGAAAATGATCCATTATTCATCGCCACTTAATGCTCAGTGGTCACCACAGAGCAGCGACACCAACGTCAGCAATTCAATTGCGTAACTATTTAAAAAATTAAACAAAAAAATTGAATTTGTAATAGGTCCTATTCATTAATAAAAAAAATTAAAAATCAAAATAAGTTTTCATTAAAACTTAAATAATATAATAATGCAGTAAAACTGTATTTGGTTAGGAGATGATAATCGTTATTTCTTTTAAAGATATGCGATATGAAAAAGTTCACTACCATATTAACGTAAACCCTTCTTCTCCAACCCCCCAACTCTATCGGGATAGTTGCGCTTATGCGGCGGTAGTGGGACCGCGAGAGAGAGCAATGTTGGTATTTCTAACAGCGCGGCCGGATCCACTGCTGGTGTCGGGATGATAGGTGTTTTCTAGTGCTCGTTTTCCTTGGCTCTATGTTTATGCGACAAACTTTTATATCATATAAATTGTGTTATTTAATAAATTGATGGGTTTGATTTAATTTAAAGTCTATTTCCTTCTTTTTGGACCATTTATTTAAAAGCTTGTTTTTAAAAATGTTTTTACTATTAATTTATTTTATGTCAGCTAAAAATAAGCGAAGTTAGTTTCCTGCTGACGACGACACTGCAACCACTATGAAAATAAATCCGTTTTCAATTCACACATGGAATATCGTCTAAACTAGGTCGAGATGCTTTCTATCAGATAGAATCTAATCATAGCAACCAGATAAGAATAAAAAAAATAGCTGGGTATATTACTAAATCATCTGAAGTAATCACCTGAAGAAAATATAATAAGTGTAACAAACGAGCAACGTTCATTTGATGATAAGTGGATGCTATGGCCCATATACATCTACTTCTATCCTCGATTAAGAATCAAAATGCAGATACATCGTCTCCTCTGAATACTAAGATGGAATGCCTGTTACCGGTAAAAAGGGTTTCCGTTCTCTATATTTATACGAAACACAGCAGCATTATTAGTATTCTGTGAGTGTCAGCGGGGATCGAACTCGGGTTGCTCACGAACTGTGACATTTAGAGCTCTGGGGCTAAGTGTTTTAAGATTCCTTATTCAATATATTTATATATTCATATTAATTTATATTTTTATATTCGTGTTCCGGCTAATGTTATATGAAAAAAATGCTTGTAAGGAAGAACGAACTGCTAAAAAGATTTTCCATCAATCTTAAAGTACCTATAAATGCTGAATGTACCTACAAATTTGTTTTAAATTATTAATTATTGACCAGTGCATATTTTAACTTATAATACCCGTGAAAACTGCTAGACCATCGCTTTTAGTTTGTTTTAGGTTATTGTGATATTAATATTTTAATTGTTAATTTTTCAAAATTCTCATTAGTTAAATACGGTAAAATTAACATAACTACTGTAATCTTATATATTAATTTATTTCTTATAGATTATAAGAAATAAATTGACATGTGTTTCATTAAGTTACGCCACAATTTGTGGTGGGCCCATTCTCCATACAAAAAGAAATTGTCTCCTTTTTCGTTGTTTTTGACTTGAAATCCATTTAACAAAATAGTTCAATTAGGACTTCACAAAGTGACATGTAGCGGATAGTGGCCGTTTATAATCCGATTTGCCTCAAAGTACAAACAATTTAGTCCTCGCTATACAGGCCTTTTAGGAAGTCAATTATTCTGTTAAAGTTTATTTACATTGTGACCGATACTAGCGATGGGAAAACAGGAAGTTTTGGATTTGTTTATCTATACAAATAAATAAAATTGAAGTGTCTGTTTGTAATGTCAAAATTACAGCTTTTTACTAAATGCATGTGAAAGTATATACAGTACCAATAACAAAAATACAATTTTTACAGTTTTTGTCTGTCTGTCTGTCTGTCCGTCCGTCTGTCTATCTGTCTGTTTGTTCCGGCTTTTCCGTTCCGTTTCCGGGTTTTCACTGGAAGATAGCTGATGACACAAGGAGTAACTAAGGTTACTTTTATTTCAGAAAAAGAATTATGGTTCGGCGCAAAAAATTAAAACTCCAAATAACACGTGGGCGAAGTCTTACTACTCGCACTTGAGTTTACTTTTTGGTCTATTGTCTGCAGACGATAATGAAGTTTCTAGAATCATAGATACTAAAATGTTTATTGCATCCTTTTTATGTTTGTTTTTCATAAAGTATATAATATTATGTACATAGTATTCTAACAGTGGTAGAGCCAGGCGGCAGCTTTTGCTGTCGCACGGATGGGCCGGCTCGAACCGGGGTGGTACCACGACCTCACAGAATACCAGCATGAAGTAGAGGTTTACCTCTGCGTTTCGCTTGGTGAGTGCAGGTGGCTGGAGGCCCCTTTTACTGGAAATGAGGCATTCAATCTTAGTCCTCACGGGCGACAACGCATCTACGTTTTGATTTGTAATAGAGGATAGGTGTAGATGTCTATGGGTCGCAGCAACCACTTACCATCAGGTGGTCTGTGTGCTCGTTTGTCACCCTTATCATATTAAAAAAAAAATAACAAATTAAATATGAATAGTTCAGTGCGTACACAACAACGAGTTTAAATAGCGGCACATAAGAATGATCTGGACTTTTTCCTTTTATTTATTTATGAATTAATTTTAATTCCCCTTCTCATTTTTATAGGTTAAGGGTGACAAGCGGGCACACAGTCCAGCTGATGGTAAGTGGTTACGGTGACCCATAGACATCTATATATATATCCTCGATTACGAATCAAAATACAGATGAGTTGTCACCCGTAAAGACTAAGATGGAATGCCTCGTTTCCAGTAAAAGGTGTATCCGGTTCTCTACACTTACCATACGAAACACAGCAGCGTTGATCTGCTATTTTATGCTGGTATTTTGTGAGAGCGTGTTCCTTCCCAGATCGAGCCGACCCAATCGTGCTGACACTAAGCCAGATATTACACTCATTTTATTTATTTATTTATTTAACTTAATTTTTCTTGTACATCCGTTAATTTATTTTATATTTTTTTCACCTAGTAACATTGCATAATTTCTCCAAGCCAACACTAATTTATTACGCAATGTTTACTTCAAATTTGTTATGAGTAAAAAAACTAGTCAAACACGGCGAAAACAATTCACCACATAGTTTAGCGTAAAACAACTTTGTACTGTATTTCCAATTGACGAAGACCATTTCTTTAAATATTACAAAGGGTACGAATTGTGAGCCAATTCGATACGAAAAAACGTGAATTTGTCCCAACAAAAGTTCTACTGCGTATTCACTGCAGTAACTTATGATATATATGTATGGAGCTCTTTTGCCTATATGTCAGTCGGGTTTGGATGGAGCCCAGCTCTTTCTTATATCTGCCGCCAAGCAACAGTAGACTTTTTATTGTGATCGAGTTCGATACTTGTAAGTACATTTCGGTCTCAACGGAAACTAGCCATTTGCGCAGGACAGGATTATAGTGCGCGAGCGATGCGTAAGTACAGGGTTCAGTCTCTATTCCCTCACTCTCATTGTCTGATGGGACCGCAATCCGACACGACCGGAGAGAATTGAGGGGTGACCACAACAACTTACTGACTCAGGAGTGCTACTGATAATATCTTGTCAGAAAAAAGCCAACAACTGATATTGTCTCGACCGGAGATTTGAACTCAACCGAACCCACGAGACAGTCATGTTAACAATTATAATTATAGCAATTGAGTGACTTAAAGTCAAATTATTTCGACGGAATTAACAAAGTATAACATGTTGAAAATTAATTATTATTACATATACTTACATTGAAAAATCACCTAAAATGTGCTAAAGACTTTTTTTAAATAAATTATTAAAAACTTAGTGTAATGTGGATCTATTGCTACTTTTGATACGTAACACTAAAATGTTAAATTACTTGGGTTAATCAACAAGTAAATCCTTGGGTTAATCACTTGTTTTCATAACAGTGTTATGAAACGTAATTGTGGTCATCTAATCAAATCATACTGACCTTAAATATCACAGAGAGCAGTAGATATACTTGTTAATATAATTTATTAGATCTTTATCGTGGTCACAGGCAAAACACTACTGCCGGGTGTAAGGTTAGTGTGAAATAGCATAGGCTTAAAGGATGCTAGCGTATCTGAAATAGTGAGAAAATGTTTCGATTTTATTTGATTTGTTTTTGTGAGTATATTTTGTAATTTAAAATTTTAACACACTTTAATAAAATATTTTATATACCTATTTCAATGTTATGTTAAAAAAGTAATTAACATTAATTTCAAATAAATGTAACTACTACTTTAATTGCATATACATAGTAAATATAGGTTAATATTATATTCTATTTGCATAAAATCTTCTGTGTACATACATTTGTTATTTCATAATGATTTCTTAAATTTATACGAATTAAACACATTCAATAAAACAAATTTTACGGACTTTATCATGTTTAATTTTAACTTCTTTATTAACTGAAGTTAGAACTGTTATCGTTATAACTGCAAACGTTCTTCTATGAATGTTGTTTTATTAAATTTTAAGCTGCATTTTATATGTATTTTTCTTAATTTTATCGGTGTATTTCAATGGTGTTTATTACATGGAATTGTTGAATAGCTTATCAATTCCATTTATTCTTTAGATATTCATTGTTCATTACAGTGTATCAAAGGTTCACTGCAGATATGAGTGGATATTTGCTATAGCCACGCTTTGCAGGCGGAGTAATAATAAAACATTATTTTATAATAATAATAATAAATTTATTTATTTACCAGAATTTTAATTCTGAGTAATGTAAATGAAAATAATATATTGGAACGAAGTTCCTTATCGGACGGTACGGAGTTGGTGGATGGGGGCCAGGCGCAAAAAGTGCAAGATGTTTCCGTTACGACCCCTTCAGACGTGGTGTAGACGGCCTTTGCGGCTATATAATATAGGAATATATAAGGAATATATAGATATATATACATATGTATAAGGAAGCGAGATGGATTATTTACCATTACGCTCGCACTTTTTTTATCATGTCATGAAAGAAATATTATTTTATTCTATTTAATGACTTTTTATTACTAGTAATTCATTTAAGTATTTGTATTAGTTAATCAATAATATAAAACGTCTATCAATAATAATATACATACTACGAAAGGAACTTCGTTCCAACCGAATGTTCCACGGCACTCACGCATATATTTTTTATTATATTGTAAGCTCTAAACGCAGGTTAAAGCGAACTACACAGTTTATTAAGTAATATCTTCCTATTACCACATATACATAACATAACAAAACATAATAAAATAAAATGTTTGATTGATTGTTTAATCTTTGCTACGCCACTGATTCGCCGTTATCACTACGCTTAAACATCTGGATTGGTTTGTGTTATTTTTAATACAGGAAGCGTAACAAACGAGCACAAGCTCCATCTGATAGCAAGTGGATACTGGGGCCTATATACATCTACATATGTCATAGATAATTATCAAATAGATAAGAGTGAAGTGTCTTGTTATCAGTAAAATAAGGTCTTATGTTCTCTATTTCTACACTCACCATACGCAACGCAGCAGTATTAAGTATGTAGCTATATTTACGCTAGTAATACATGAGAGTGGTCCTTCTTAGATTGAGCCGACCAATTTGTAGGTACTACCAAGCCACAGCGCCGAGTCCAAATTTTTTGTTTCAATTTTTTGGCACTTCACTAACATAACAATATTGTGGATATTAGTCATTTTGACCCATAAAATAAAGAATTCGTTAATAACACCTATCGAATTGATCTTGTAGTTCAAAAGTTACAAGAAAAGCAGACGCACCAACGATATTAAATACCTATAATTTAAAATTAAAAAAAATTGTACAACTGACTTCAATATAAATAATTAAGAATAACTCAAATACTATATGTCAGACCTTCTTTCAAATAAAAAAAGAATCATCGAAATCGGTTCACCCCTTAAGAAGTTATGAGGTAACACACATAAAAAAACATACAGTCGAATTTATTACGTCCTGTTTGAAGTCGGTAGATAAAGTACTACTTTTTAAGAAATTCAGTGGTAGAAAAAGATATCAGACAACCTAGTCAAAAACGAAGTCATTTATAATTGCATTGTCACTCCTGAGGATTGAGATGAATTGTATAAAGCCTATTACTATCTTGGCTTTCTAAAAACACACCAGTGAATACTGTTTGCAGGCAGAAATAGGTAGATAAGTGATATTCAGCGAGACAGACTCCTAAGGATAATAGAAGGCTTACTATCTAACGACATAAAATTGAAATTATTTTTACAGTATCCATCACAGTGGCGTTAAGTCAGGATGGCTCCTGCCCTCCGACATTATCGGTCGACGTATGCGACGCGGAATGTGGTCCACAAAGGCCATGTAGTAGTTCTCAACTATGTTGCCCAACAACGTGTGGTGGTTCTATATGTGTCGATCCCATGACCAGAAGACATTTTGTCAACTATAGTAAGATTTTGTTTAATTATAAATGCCAGAAATCTGTTATAGCTTCCCACAGAGGGCGGTATATTCTCTCGTTTACACTAGATAAACACCCAGGTCGGAGACGGGCAGCGTCAAAGATGCGTGACGGTTTGTATTACGATTGTCAATCCGCCGCCCAAGCGTGATGGCTTAGGCAATTTCTCCTTAAGTCCATATGTGGTCTTTAAGGGTCTAATGGCGATAATGGTTATTATACGTATATGCATGCCGGCAAAGTAACGCTGCATACGACAGGCCACTCAGAAAGTTTTCAGAAAAAAACATTGTGTGAGACACTGGCCAGTTATAATTTATTTTGAAAAACGTTTATTAACAAGCTAAAATACGAATGTTCCAATTTAAAATTTCTTTACACAATTTTTACTAGCTAAATTGAATTATTGTGTTACATCGAAAAATGGATCTGCGTCAGGAATATTTTCGTGCGATGATTTTTTTATGATTTAGAATATCGCTTTAAGCCGGAACAATTCATGAACAAAAATTTAAATTGTATTTATGGATAAAGACCCTTCTAAGTCAACCGTCTACCACTGATATATCAAAGATCAGTTCGTTCGACTAATTATAAGAGATGTAGAAAGAAGTTTGATGTCTCCTTTTGATGGCTGTTACGGAAGAAACGTGCTCTCTGTGAAAATTTTATTTGAAAACAACTTATAAAAATATTTATCGGATATTGCTGGTTATATATATAGATCAGGTTAAAGTTACAGTTTATATACGTCCCACTGCTGGGCACAGGCCTTCTCTCATTTCTGAAAGGGTTTTAGTGCAAGGAAATGTCCGCCACGCTGCCCCATTGCGTGTTGACGAATTTCAATATATATAAAATAATAAAAATATTTCTAAATTATATATATTTAGAAATATTTTTATCATTTCAGACATGCAGGTTTCCTCACGACGTTTTCCTTCACCGCCGATTTGAAGTGTTGATTTACCACGTGTAAATTAGCACTTAAAATTGCAATTTACAATTTCATTGGTGCCGGCGAGTATCGAACCCGGGTTGCTCGCGTACTTTGAAACTTATAGCGAGCGCTAACCATCTGAGCTACCACGGCTCTCTGGTTGGATCGGGTATCGTTCACGAAATTATATATTTGCGTGAGGAGGATAGTATCGCGTGTAGCCGCACAAATGCTCAGAAGCAGGCCAACGTGGAATAGTGACATGATTAATAAATTTAAACCAGACTCGTTTCGGCGTAGTAACGATATTATTAAAGGTGATGAATCTTGGATTCATCAAAACGTATAGAAAGGAAGTGCCATTCAACGGATTCAAAATAAATCATCGTCTAACAAAGTAAAGCGATCGAGAATATGGCAAATATTTAAAGAAATCGAACTAGTAATAATGCCCGAATGGTGCTCTACATCACTGTTGTGAGCAACATGCGATCAAACACGGGTCTTCCCGGGCAGCTCCACCATGACCACACGCATGTGCATTCAGCGCTATAAACACCATATCATACCGGTTAAGCTTTCAAATTGCCCTCCTGACGGCCCAGAATTGGCACGGTGTTTCTTCCTAAAATCAGCTGAAATGGATACAGACAGTCTTTGAGCAGGCCGAAGAAAAGTTCTCTGAGGCGGACTAGAAAAGGGGCTTGGAAAATTGCTTAAAACGCATGAAACTTTGTGCAGATGCTGATTGAGAGTTCTATCAAAATATTTTATAATCAAAGTATTTTCTGAGTAACCTACTTAAAATATAATAAACGTAAGAGATACTAACCAATGACTACTTTTGTTACGCTAAGGCAGTGCGATTTACCATCTAAGGCTTCGTCGCCGCTTACCACCAGATGGAATTGTGGTCAAGTGTGGTCACTGGCTTATATAAGTAAAAAAGTGAGTTAACCTAACCTTTGAGTTAAACTGTTGAGTTACCCTAAGCGTTTGCCTTAATAATAAACAAACTCGTGACTCCTGTCTAGTAGTAGTTAAAATCAATAATTGTCCCACAGCATGCCACAAACCTTCCCACATTTCTGAGAGGGTAATACAACAATTTTTTTTTTGAAAATCACGTGTGAGAGTGTGGGGGCACTAGGATTTTCTTCTGTATCGTGGAGGCAGCTTATTAACATAAGTTGCACAAATACAAACATTGAGACCTGGAGCAATTATTTGTAGGCCCTACAAATACTTGTTCCGTGTGGGATTCGAACCTGCGGCTCCAAGCACTTCAACTCATTGCTAAGCCACTGCACCATAGAGCAATCGAATTAGTTTTAACAGCTAGTTCAGAAGCCAGGCTTCCGTATATTATATGTTAAAAGATTTGTGACACATAAAGAACTTATTCATTTAATTATAAATTAGTCCGCTGCGCTGCTCTAGTGTATTTGACGCACAGTACCTGGTAAAGCGGCAGTTATTACTATCGGTAACTTATTATTATCTGGGTTATCTATAAAGTTTTCTCATCTGGTTGGGCCGTTTAAATATATAATTGTAAACGCAAGATATAAATATACATAAATATCAATAAAATAAAATAAAAACATAAAAAAACATAAATAAATAAAAACCCAACCAGATGGAAGCCGGGCGTTAGGGGGAAAGGGAAAAAACCGGCGGACGATACGGGCGGTATCGAGGAGCACCGCCTTCTGCATTTGAGCCTGAAGCGGTCCGCCACGGAGTCCCAGTCACCACAGATGACCCGAGAGGCTGACTGGGATTAACCCGTTCGCAGAAACGACCACAGGAATAATTTCGGTCGGCAGACCACCCCACATGTCGGTAACCTCGTGAGCTAGGTCCAGATATTTTGTGGGCTTATCTGTTAGTAACTTATTATTATTATTATTATTAGTAACTATGCAGAAACTTGTGTAATGTGATTGGTACCTTCTACTTGCAGCGCACAGTGACAATTTACTTTATTTTACTTTGGTAACAACTTACATACTTACTGAATGTTAAATAGATTGGTTGCCTTTGTGACATAAGACTTTTAAAACTTCACCTTCTTTCCAGTTAAGCAGGGCAGTTGTCCCAAGGATCCCAAGGGTCCCTGGCTGTGCAGTCACACTTGTACCACGGATTCAGATTGTCTGCGAGCACTGAAGTGCTGTCCCAACAGATGTGGTGTACTTACCTGCCAGATGCCGAGATTTCAGGACGCTGATAAAACAGCTTGAGTCTAAATTAGCTTTGAATGAAACTAGTATTTAAAATTTTATTGTGTTTTTAAATATGTGGTGCGGCGGTGTTGCGAGTCCAATCAAACGTGTCCTTACTTTAGAAAATACGTTTACAACTCTTCGTCTGCACAAT
Organism: Parnassius glacialis; assembly: GCA_033319125.1. Lineage (NCBI taxonomy): Eukaryota > Metazoa > Arthropoda > Insecta > Lepidoptera > Papilionidae > Parnassius > Parnassius glacialis. The sequence goes on along the minus strand of JAVANC010000026.1, from coordinate 6,412,256 downwards.
ACAATGTACTACTGTATACTGTGTATTATATAATGTATAATTGTATGTACAGCTTCATATTATACCATTACAGTTTATTCATTTATTTATTTTCATATTCCGGACGTTTCGATTACTTCACAGCAATCACGGAGAGACTGGGGTATCCAATATATAATATATAAATACTTAAAATTATTAATTTTTGGTCTGATCCGAAAGTGGCATTGAACCGATCAGTCTTCCTGTAACCATGAGTGCTGCAAAGTACTACAGAAGAGTTCTTTTTTTATAGGATAGGGTGACAAACGAGCACACAGTCCACCTGATGGTAAGTGGATGCTGTGACTCATAGACATCTACATCTATCCTCGTTTGCGAATCAAAATGCAGATGCGTTGTCACCCGTGAGGACTAAGATGGAATGCCTCTTTTCCAGTAAATCAGGTCTCCGGTTCTCTAGACTCACCATACGAAACACAGCAGCATTAAGCTGCTACTTTACGCTAGTATTCTGTGAGAGTGTGGTCCTTCCCCGGTGGAGCCAACCCATTCGTGCTACAATTATACCCAAAATATAGCTGCATTATGGCTCTACCACGTACAAAAATTTAAACGTAAAAAAAGTTGGGAATGTGAGATAAAAATAAGTTGTTAGACGCGAAAATTTCCGCAAAAAACTTGTTTCGTTAATGTGCAGTGATAGCGTAAATATTAAAAACTAGCTATCCGTCCCGACTTCGTACGGGCGCTTTCTGGATCTTGACAACAGCGCCACCTACCAGGTCCAATTGTGAATCTAAACTATTCAGCGACCCACTCGAACGTACACAAAAATAATCATCAAAATCGTTCGAGCCGTTTTCGAGTTTTAGCGATACTAACTGACAGAAATTGATGTTTATATATAGAGATAGCTACTTAGCAATTACAGTAGTTTTACACTAGCTTTGTATCTTAAATATACGGACTGTTACAATAAAATTGTCTGATGTAACCTATTTTATTTCACATTTAATTTTAAACAATATTAAAAACTATAATAATAAAAAAAAACTATAACTAGAAACTTAATTATCATATAGTCCTACTCCCCGCGGTATCGTGCCAAGAACGCTGGCTGCGTTTCTCTCTTCTCTTTGAGCGAGAAAAGAACCAGCCCTCTTATCACCAGCAGCAACGACCAGCCGCGGATGAAGTTCCTTTAGGAACATCACCGCACGTGGGTCCACGTGCGGTGAAGTTCCACGGACCGATAGTCTCTACAGCAAATGGCACAAATATGTAGTCATCTCTCAGAGACTTATATTTGCGCCACTTACTCAGTTCAGCTGCCTCTGATGCCGCGCCGGCTCTAAACGAGGTACCCCTGAGATAAGAGGCTGCCAGAGTGCTCACTAGGGCTTTAACTCTCTCCCAAGGAACCAATGGCATATCGTCGGGTCTCATGCCATCGTCTCTAAATATTCCACAAGGCTCTAAAACCGAAGGAACATTTATAGAGACAAGAGCCCTTCGGAAGACATCGTTCAAAGAACTGTGTCGTGAAAACCTACCAGCGCTTTTCTTACATGAAAGTCCGTGGAGCCCAAACTTGTCGACGCTGCTACCATTTGGGCACTGATGGGGTTGACAAATTGCCGCTCCTAGTCGGATTCCTACAGGCCTACAGCAATGCGCAAGCTTTCCCCATCAAGTAGTGTGCCGAGATTACTTGATGGTAAACGTAACCAGTGACTAGATTCCTTAGTCGAAACTGCTAGAAGGCTTTTTTATATAATTTTTTTATTAAATTTTGATGTAAGATAGTATTTTACTTCAGAAACCAAACCTTTTATACAATTGGATTACATTACAGATTGCCGATTATATCGTGCGTTGAAGTTGAAATTAAGCATTGCGCTGTTTAGAAAAAATAATTTAGACGGCGCAAGAATTTCTAATTAATATTTATAGCTGTTGAGAAAATGATCCATTATTCATCGCCACTTCATGCTAAGTGATCACCACAGAGCAACGACACTAACGTCAGCAATTCAATTGCGTAACTATTTAAAAAAAAATAAACAAAAAAATTGAAATTGTGATAGGTCCTATCCGGTGACTCATTATAAATTCGACTTTTTTAATGTTAAAAAAATCAAAATAAATTTTCATTAAAACTTAAATAATATAATAATGCAGTAAAACTGTATTTGGTTAGGAGATGATAATCGTTATTTCTGTTCAAAATATGCGATATGAAAAAGTTCACTACCATATGAACGTAAACCCTTCTTCTCCAACCCCCCAACTCTATTGGGATAGTTGCGCTGATGCGGCGGTAGTGAGACCGCGAGAGAGAGCAATGTTGGTATTTCTAACTGCGCGGCCGGATCCACTGCTGGTGTCGGGATGATAGGTGTTTTCTAGTGCTCGTTTTCCTTGGCTCTATGTTTATGCTACAAACTTTTATATCATATAAATTGTGTTATTTAATAAATTGATGGGTTTGATTTAATTTAAAGTCTATTTTCTTCTTTTTGGACCATTTATTTAAAAGCTCGAATATATCGAAGTGCTGAAGTGTTTGTACAATAGAGCTACGATGGCTATCCGAGTACAGAACCAGAGTACGAAACCTATCCAATTGCAGAGAGGTGTAAGACAGGGTGACGTTATATCCCCGAAACTCTTCACTGCTGCATTGGAAGACGTTTTCAAGCTTCTGGACTGGAAAGGATACGGTATTAACATCAATGGCGAGTACATCACTCACCTTCGATTTGCCGACGATATAGTCCTTATGGCAGAATCGCTGGAGGACCTAAGCACTATGCTCAATGACCTCAATAGTGTCTCCCAACGGATAGGTCTTAAGATGAACATGGACAAAACAAAAATCACGTTTTAACGTCCATTTCACACCTATGCCGGTAGTTGTTGGGAGCACTAAGCTCGAAGTTGTTGACGAGTATGTTTACCTGGGACAAATAGTCCGACTAGGTAAGTCCAACTTCGACCGAGAGGTCAATCGACGGATTCAACTCGGCTGGGCAGCGTTCGGGAAGCTACGACACATCTTCTCGTCAGACATCCCTCAAAACCTTAAAACGAAATTGTACAACCAGTGCGTGTTGCCAGTGATGACTTACGGAACTGAGACGTGGTCCTTCACTGCTGGCCATATGAGGAAGCTCAAGGTCGCTCAGCGAGCTATGGAGAGGGCTATGCTCGGAGTTTCTCTGCGTGATAAACTTAGGAATGAGGATATCCGCAGTAGAACCAGAGTAACCGACATAGCCCAACGGATTAGTAAGCTGAAGTGGCAGTGGGCCGGCCATATAGCTCGAAGAACCGACAACCGATGGGGAAGAAAGGTTCTCGAGTGGTAGCCTCGTACCGGTAGGCGAAGTGTAGGCCGACCCCCCACGAGATGGAGTGACGACCTGGTAAGGCATGCAGGAAGTCGATGGATGCAGGTGGCTCAGGACCGTGCTTTGTGGCATTCTTTGGGGGAGGCCTATGTTCAGCAGTGGACTTGTGAAGGGCTGTAATGATGATGATGATTTAAAAGCTTGTTTTTAAAAATGTTTTTACTATTAATTTATTTTATGTCAGCTAAAAATTAGCGAAGTTAGTTTGCTGCTGACGACGACACTGCAACCACTATGAAAATAAATCCGTTTTCAATTCACACATTGAATATCGTCTAAACTAGGTCGAGATGCTTTCTATCAGATAGAATCTAATCATAGCAACCAGATAAGAATAAAAAAAACAGCTGGGTATATTACTAAATCATCTGAAGTAATCACCTGAAGAATATATAATAAGTGTAACACACGAGCAACGTTCATTTGATGATAAGTGGATGCTATGGCCCATATACATCTACTTCTATCCTCGATTAAAAATCAAAATACAGATACATCGTCTCCTCTGAATACTAAGATGGAATGCCTGTTACCAGTAAAAAGGGTTTCCGTTCTCTATACTTATACGAAACACAGCAGCATTATTAGTATTCTGTGAGTGTCAGCGGAGATCGAACTCGGGTTGCTCACGAACTGTGACATTTAGAGCTCTGGGGCTAAGTGTTTTAAGATTCCTTATTCAATATAAATTATAGAAAGTATAAATGATATTTTTAGGATAGGCTTCAAGAGCATCAAAACAAGTTTGATAAATACTCTTTTAGATATCTACTATGTTAGTTTATGCTATTGCTATGTTAGTTTTCGTTCTACATAATCAATTATAAAATATACTGGATTTGGTGAGAGCGGGGTAGCGTGAATCCGCGTAGTGGCGGTGTTAGAATTATCCACTACATGTAGTGGATCTACATGGGATCTGAAAACTGTGGTTGGCAACCCGCCTGCTCAGCGTGGCAACTATGTGATATTTTCTTGCTTCAAAGAGGGTATCCCTTTTAGGCAATCTATGAGAGAACCCTATGTTGAGCAGTAGACTGTTTATAGGCTGTAACTGTAACGAGTAGCGTGAAATTGACTAGTCGACAGTAAAGTACAAACTCTCCGCTTCACTTTCGAGGTGTGCAATAAAAACACTGAGGAGAAATAGTGCTTTTTATACCACGTTTTTTTTAACTCGCCTTCGTGTATGTTTGTTAGGGTCGAATTTAGTAATTAATTTTAAACTCCCGATGCGCTAGATACTTGAAATTTTGAACATATGTCAGAATCGGATGACAATATAAGAATGTGTAAAAACAAACGTGGTTTATATAAAATAAATTTAATATATATTTAACATCTATATCCGTGTGAAATCTTACGACTCTTTTGAGGAAAGTTTATATTTAGAATGTTTATCATATATTTTCTTTCTTAATTAGTTCCAAGTAATTAATTTGTATTATAAGAAAAATAACACTAAATATCCAATGTCACAAAGGTAACAAGAGATACAGCAGTAAGTAATATCATCGCTGTGACCTAATTATTCTTCTTAGAATCAGTTTACAAGAAAATAGTCGCGTCTGCCTGCGCTTAGTTCAGCTTTAGCTATTTCTTAACCCGTTTAGAAACGAGATAGTAATATTGTTGATATAAAATATTACTAAACTTAATCAACTGCACTCTCGGCTATTTGCCGTGTTTATCATTGCTTAGGTTATGCAAAATATTAATCGAGGATGTGTATGATAATATATATACATACATACATATAATCATGCCTCTTTCCCGTAGGGGTAGGCAGAGACCACTTCTTTCCACTTACTACGATCCTTACATACTTGTTTCGCTTCGTCCACTTTCATTATTCCCTTCATAGATGCTCTTTGGTTTAGGGTACTCTTGACCTGGCATTTTTTCAAGACATCCTTGATTTGATCTAGAAACATCCGCCTAAGTCTACCCTTCCAACACTTTCATTCACACTCGCCTTATACACCTTTTTCGTCAATCATTCATGCGCTCTCTCTCTCTCTCTCTCTGTCTATATATATATATATATATTATATATATATATATATATATATATATAAAGTGTATTTCAATATTTGCGCTCGCTATAAATTTCACAATATGCGAGCAACGCGGTTTCGATCTTCGTCGAGACCAATGAAATTGTTAATTGCAGTTTAAGTGCTGGTCTACCACGCGCTCTGCGATGAAGGAAAACATCGTGAAGTATCCTGCATACCTGAGAAATTAAAAACTATATTTCGGAGACATTTGAAGTCAAGATATGCGTTGAGGCAGCACGGCGGACACTTTCTTGCCCTAAAACCTTCGCAGAAATTAGAGGAGGCCTGTGCCCAGGACTGGAACGTATATAGATTGCAACTTAACTATAAAATATATCATAAATGTTTCTTTTTTATTACAGTTAAAAGCTCTGCACAGCTGAGCCGTGGGAGATCTGGAGCTCCGTCGTATCGTCGTAAATTTAACAACGTTCGAGAAGTTCGTTTTTGACTATTTTCTATCTTGATACATGTGTTCCATATGGTGAGTGTAGAGAAACGAAGCGTTCCTCAGCATTCCCTTTATTATGAAGTAGCCTGTGTGCTAGTTTTTTTTTATAGGATCGGGTGACAAACGAGCACACAGTCCACCTGATGGTAAGTGGTTGCTGTGTCCCATAGACATCTACATTTATCCTCGTTTGCGAATCAAAATGCAGATGCGTTGTCACCCGTGAGGACTAAGATGGAATGCCTCTCTTACAGTAAAAAGGGTCTCCGGTTCTCTACACTCACCATACGAAACACAGCAGTGTTAAACTGCTATTTTACGCTGGTATTCTGTGAGAGCGTGGTCCTTCCCCTGTCGAGCCGACCCATTCGTGCTACAACTATACTACTAACATAGCTGCAGCATGGCTCTACCACGTAAAATAGTAGTTTGCCAATTTTTTAATAAAAAAAACGAAACGGAACACGCTTGAACAGAGCATCTAATTTCTACACTGGGTATCTTCTTCATTAGTCTATATAGATCTTTACCGTTATATATAAAATAAAAACATATAATGTAAGTGATATATTTTGTACAATATAGACAAGACAAAAAGAGAAGCATTGCCTCCTATAATACAGTCTATTCTAGTACTCTTTAATCAAAGATCACTCTTTGCACAATTAGTATTTTGCAATATAACTCAAATTGTAAAAAAATGTGATTTCGGTAATTATTTATTGTCTGAGTAAATTATTATTGTTATTAACCTTTTTGTTTCTTGAGACGAAGGCAATTTAGAAATTCATTTATAGTTCAATAATCAATTGCAATTTAATTTTAAATTTATCAAGAATATAGTATGTTATCTCTTTGTGTATGTTTTATAGTATGTTATCTCTTTGTGTATGTTTCCATTGTTTCTGATAAGTTTACTTGTACGAAATTTCAATATTAAATCACGGTTGGCGCTTAAAGGAAAAATTTAATTTACACTAAGCTGGAGGGTGGCCAGGCATACAAGCGCTCAATAGGCTGTAAGGCCGGAAGTATGTGTCTCAACCAGAGAAGTGCCTTTGTGTCGAAAAATAATATTCGCTTGATGTGGAAAATGCGGTTTCTAAATTCTCATTTTATATTAAAACAAAAACAAAATATTTAAAAGTAACTATAATAGCTAGTTTTGCAGTTATTATGATAACCTACCTGATACTGATACTGTAGCCCATCTGTACTCGATTAGAAATCAATGCCATGTCACATGTGCCGGTTAAGATTAAAGACTTCGGTTTAAGTAAGAAGGGTATCTGGTTCTCTACACGCATCAGCATCATAAATCTGCTTTTTTACGCTGGCATTCTGTAAAAGATTGATCCTTCCTCAGTTGATCTGACTCATTCGTGCTACAACTGTAATATAGCTGAAGCATGGCTGTACCACATTGTGGTGTAGAAGCGGCATAAGGAGAATCTCATAACCCCATTTCTTCCCGTAGGTCGTAAGAGGAGACTAAGAAAGCCAGAAATAAGAGCCCACTCTTTTTTTAAGAGGCCGGCAATGCGCCTCGAATCCTCTGGTGTTGCAGTTGCAGGCCTGTGCCCAGGAGTGGAACGAATATAGCTTACTTTACTATAGAAATATATCATAAATGTTTCTTTTTTATTAAATTGAAAAGCTCTGGTAGCAGCCGAGCCGTGGTAGTTCTGGAGCTCAGCGCTTGTCGTAAATTTAACAGAATGCGAGAAGTCCGTAATTGACTTTTTTCCAGCTTGATGCTGCTGTGTTCCGTATGGTGAGTGTAGAGAAGCAGGAGCGTTCCTCAGCAAATGGAACACGCCTGAACAGAGCACCTAATTTCTACACTGGATATCGGGCGATTGACACTTACCATTAGGTGGAACGCATGCTAGTTTCCACCTCTTCTATAAAAAAAATGTCATGGCCTCTGACAGATGGCGCTATAAGCATTCAGTTTACGTCAAACCTAAAATAATTAGACCGGCAACCTCTTAGTTCACAGTGATTTTGAGTAATACCAGTTTACTTGAATCTCGAACACTATTAACAGATACGTCTAACCTCTCTGTTGTGATCAATTTGCATGTTTGCAACTTTCACACATTCAAGTAGTTTATCAACTAGCTTCGATCCATTATCGACGCGAAAGTAGGGCAATAGAATAATGGTTCACCTAACGATGCAATGTGAAGTAAACAAATTTCAAAGTCCAATGTGACTTGAAATGGTATGCACATTTTATTACAGTTTTATTTAACAAGTGAATTTTTATCAATAAAACAAAGAATATAACTACAGTAATTATTTGTAATTATTAACGTTATTTAAAATAATAAATTATATATCTAGTCATTACCTAGTATTAACGAACCACTTCATAATGTAATTCAACGATCACGGTGAAAAGAGTGTAAAATGGTGGTAAACGAATGAAATTTCTTACTTATGGAACGTGTTCCAAACGAATTCAGAAAAACAAAATAAAGGAGAATTTTTAATTGTAACATTATTTATGTCCGGAATAAGTATAATATTCAAATTCAAATTCATGTGAGACTTACAATACGTTAGCTTATACCACAAAATACAACTTGAAATAGTTCATGTCGCCATTTTATTTTATGCTGACGTCATATAGGTTAACATTCCTGCAGCCAACTTGATACGAAGAAGGCTACTGATGCATTGTCACACCTGAGGCACAGAATAAATAAGAGAACTACGCCTGAGGTCTAAGATGAAAGGCTTCACAGTTAGTAATTACGCACACAGCAATGCAAACACTGCTATTTGACGACAGAGATACATTTAATAATAAATCTAACTTTAGATGTTTCATGTTCGGTGAAATTTCAAGTCTCCCTTAATTTAACGAACCAACCGGAGTAGTAAAAGGAAAGTTTGTGAAAGAGATACAAAAATGTGAAAACTTTTCTGTTGTCACATGTTTACTTTTATTCAG